>SAUA01000009.1:0-482151 GCA_004335185.1 Phoma sp. RAV-16-625
GGATATGGCCGGCAGATTCCATCTTCATATGCATCCTGTGTTCTGTCGTATGCTCCGAGATTCTTTCCTTTCTTCCGGTGTTTTGGACATTAAGGTGCGGGGAGATTGAGGATCCGAGGTCCTAACATCCCGATCTTCCAGCGTCTACTGACCTAGTGCTATATGCTACTCTGCACGATACAAAACACCATGAACCCGATTAACACCACGCAAATTATTCAACTCCTCGCCGATCCAACCTCATAATCCAGAAAACATATCTTGGTATGCCACATTGCTCGTGGCCAAAATATGGATTACTGATTTAATACAGGAACAATCTCGATAATCAAACAATGGCATCTCCAGACCAGCCGCTTCCATCAACACGCCGAATCGTGACAGCTCACAATAATGACGGACATGCGTATGTCTATAGCGACAGCGTGGTACACGGAATCCAAGCACCTCATGGTCCCTGGCTCCAACCACTATGGAACGCTGATAGCCTGCCCCCTGCGGTCGATGTGAAGGAGGACCGCAGCCTTGTCAAGACCGGGCTTGCTAATGACGGAGTTATTGTTCGCAATCTCGACTTGCCACCTCACTCCAAGGGCTCAGTGCATCGATCGATGACTTTGGACTACATCGTCGTCCAGAAGGGTGAGGTCGCTCTTGTGTTGGATGATGGATCGAAGACCCCTATGAAGGAGGGTGACGCATGTGTGCAACAAGCAACCATGCACGGCTGGGACAATGAGTCTGACGAGTGGTGCAGACTACTCTGCGTTTTGATTCGTTCAAAGGCCCCCATTGTTAACGGCAAGGAGCTGGGACCCAACACTCATTTTTGAGGGTGCAAATGATAGTGGAAGGTTCAATTAGGAGTGAGGACTTCGGGTCGACCGATCTCTCAGGATGTGTTTTGTTTCCGGATTTGTGGAAACCATACGAGGATAGCTTCTAATAGAAACTGATGCTTGGTCAAGTCTTGCAGCGATTTTCAGTGTACCAGCCTCTTAGTAAGTACCCCAATATCAGAGCCTCGTCTTTCAGTTGAAAAAAGGTCCATCACAAACAGTATACAGTCGTTACGAAATGTTCTATTCCACTTCGCAAAGACGAGGACAAGGACGCCGCAATGGACCCAAAGATTCAAACATTCGTGCGTATACGGCGATTTCTGAACATCTCAGACCAAGGCACGATTGCGCTACTTGCATTGTTGATTTGTTTGTTGACTGGTTAGTAGCTACTTGCGAAGATGCTGTGTCCGCGCGTCGTCAGGATGAAACAGCGTTAGTCGGAAATCTGCAACTAAGCCTCTTCGGTAGCATATCTTCACTCTTTTAGCCCGTGATTGGTCACAAGCTAAACCGGCAGCCGGGAGCAACCGTAACTGCGGTATAGAATAGGTGAGAACGCGCGTTTTTCAAAGGAACTAACGGCTTCACCAAAGGTCTAAAACGCGCGTTCCAAATTCCGGGCGGATTTAGAGCCCAAGTTGGTTCCGTCAAGCTGTTGGTTTGCATCCGGCTGTTAAGCATCCGGGGGGTCGGCCGGAATGCACAGCGGATGTTTTACAGAAGCACAGCTAGTCAACATCTGTTCTTCACGTTGAACATGGGCTCTTCGAACCGCTTTGCATCACCATGTGGAATTGTAGAGATCCACGAAAGCGGCTTGCCGCGCTTCAGTCACTGGGCTTGTGTCACAGGAAGGAGCGTAAAATAGTCCACTCACGGCTTGCGTTGCACAGCATGTCATAAGAGTTCACGAAGATTTATGTGGTCACGGATAGCATGGTGAGGTTGCCCCGACGTCAGCCCATGTTCGAAAGTTCCCAGATCATATTAAGTCTGAAGGGAGACCCTGACGCTAGAAAACGCAGGGTCTTCGTTGTTTACCATCAGTTGATGTGGGAATACAGAAGCGCGTTTTTTCATTTCCATCATCATTGTGGGAACGTCCAAGCAATCTGTAGTATGTAAGAGGAACAGCGATATTCATAGACGTTGTTTGGCTATTCAGCAAAGCACTCTTCAAGGATGGGTAGTCATCGAATGATTTTTTAGATTGCACCATAATTATAACTATGCATTCTGGCTTATGCGGGACGTCGTTTCCACGAGAGAGTCAATTCTTTGAGCGCCGGAGCTGCAAAGGTCTTGCGCGAACCATGAGCGTGGGCGGATGTCCCATGGCTGTCCACAATTGTCAAATCAATGCCACTCTTTGGGTCCGAACGTCTCTCCCTTCGCTACAGTCTTGCGAAACGCCATCATGTTATAATCCGACGTATTGAAAACGTCTACGTTGCCCCACCATTGCGGTGCATTGACTCCAGGCAGAGTGATGGCGAAGAAGATCACGACAGTGCTCAAGATCAAACCAGTGTCTAAAGCGGCAGCAGTCAGGTAGTTGTATTGGCGCCACCATCCATGCCATCGCTTCCTGATCCATAGGTTGAAGACAAGTCCAAAGATGACCCATGAGAAGAAGCTGAGAGGAGTGGCTGGAGGCAGCCATGCCATTGCGCCAAGCATAACTGGAGCGTGGAGGTTGCTGATGTATCGATGTTTCATCATCTTTGCAAGTCCCCACAAAGCGATCGGAAGGACCCCGCCCACAAGCCAGAATAAGTTGAAGTACTTGTAAATACTGTGGCTTCCGAAAGCACGTGTGGGACCGATAACGCCCCAGACAACGCTCGAAGAAAAGAATGTGCGACCGTTCGGACAGGTAAAGTGGTTGGCTTGGATGGGTTCACAAGCATTCTCGATGTTGGCTAGCGCCCAGTCCATTGTCGCAATCTGCACGAAACAACACCAAATTGTCGCGGCTATTTGCGCGCTGAAGGTGATACGCGGCGGAATCTTCATATATTGGGCCAGTTTGAGGTCGCCGCAGAATGTCTAAAAGTCAAGCGTGTTAGCCAAAAGAAACATAGACAGAAGTGAATAGGACCACATACCTGAGCTTGACCTAACACGATCGTACTGTACACCTTGAAAATCATCACACCGATTGGCTTTCCTGGGAAGAGATATCCGCCAATGAAAGGACTTATGACGTTTAATGAGAGCATGATGTTCGTCATGCCCATGATAGTACAGCATGGAACAACGAAGACTCCAGCAATGACACAGGCGACGAGAAATCCCCACCATGGAAGTTGAGTGTCATAGCCTGCCACAACGCCAAAGCCCATTGCAAGCGAACCAACCAGCAAAGCCAGATACCACCAATCCGGGGCTGGTCTGTACTTCTTGATCATATTGAAATGAACATCCTCGGTCTGAGATGAGGCTTCTCGGAACTGCCGGACCAGGATCTTGCCACGGTGGAGGATGGTGTGGACCACAGACGCGGTCAAGGCCGCGAAGCTGAGACCATAGTTGAGCGCAAATGTTGGCGCGAGGAATAGGGGTGAGTAGGCCTTATACTTCTCAACGTCGAAGGTGAAGTTTTCTCCAAGGATGTTGCGCACGACATAAGCGTTTTGGGTATTGTCGAAGAGAGTCGAGGTGTTCATGGGTAGATAGGCAGAATAGAGAGCACCCGAATACGAGATCCCGAGCGCTGGAATGATAACGAACACAATCAGACCGATGAGAGTGTTCACGTGTGAGAGAGTTGGCGATAGAAGCGGATCCTGCAGATACGGTATCACATTTGACCAGTCAAAAGTCAAAGGGATCAGTGAGAGACCAGTGAACCCACCAAACAGCTGGTTAACAACGACGTTGTTGGGCGCGATCCACGTCGGAAAGTCAAAAACCGACAGACCTTGCCATATGAAGCCCGGAAACCAGTAGTAGACAAACATGGCGGACGTGACGTAAACGAACCAGCGATAGTGAGAGATGGACCAGCCATTAGCCTGCGCAGGATCCGTCTTAGACTTATCGTGGAGGGCATACAGTAGCGTTGTGGTCGAAAAGGTGCTTGGCCATGTCAGAGCAGCAGGCCAAACCAGGAAACGGCGGCCAAGCCCAGCAAGACAGATACCGATGAGTTGGCTGCTGATAGTGAACAAAAGCTGGAAGCCCACGCCAAGGTCGTGATCGTAGAGTGACTTGGCTTGAAGCGCCAATAGAGCGTCTGTAGAATAGGCATATCCATACGTGACAGATGCCATAAGTGTAACAACGGTGTGCTCCTTAATGCTGAACGGACCTGGGTTCAGCGACCAGACTACACCAAATGTGTTGAATGTCCGTGTAGGCATTACGCGGGCCCAAAAGCAGCCAACCGGATAGACGAGGAGGAGTATGGCGACTACTGGAATGGAGATGGCAGGTGATCGCATAGAGAGAAGCATGTTCACCCCGGCGGCGACGGTGACGAAGAAAAAGCCAAGCACCCATGCGCGAAGTGTGTTGGCAGGCTCTTCGCCATCTTCAGTACGAACAGCGGCTTCAACATATTCGCTCGCAGTGGCAACTTCGTCCGTGGCTTCGGTGGACTGTTTTGTAAGTGCGGAAGTGCAGACTGCATCCGCAGAAGCTTTGGCTGGTCGCTTCTCGTTTAGGGCTTCCAAAGCGTCGCTCGTCTCGAAGGAGTGGATGTGTTCGGCCATGATCTTTCGTCCTTGACTCAATGGTCACGGTCCTGTTATGTGGCAGTAGTCAAACATCAGCGCTTGGCGAAGGAGAGGGTCGTGAAAGGGCAGGTGGCGGGCTTCTCGACGACTTTGTACGGTTCAGGTTGAGTGTGGACACCCACAACGATATCCATGGTGGCGTGGTTCTATCCATTACTCCTCCTTATCCATGCATGCAAGCATTAGCTATCATGGCGCTTGGCGTGAAAGAGAAGGTCACATCTCTGAACGATAACTTATCGTTTAACCGAAAAAGTCGCACAGTCCAGCATGACTTCCGCGTCGCAGAAGATATGGTCGCAAGCTCCTTGTCTCCAGAAAACAATGGGCTATTGCATTCCTTGCGAATAGTCAATCTCGTGGTAGGCGACAATGTGCTGTGTCTGATTCTTGCTGCGACGCGAAGCATGGCTCACAAATATCCGGCTTCGCCGTACCACGAAAGGCGGGGTCGCTATCTGTTGCCTCGGGCGTACTCCGCGCGTATACCTAAAGGATCGGCGGCCAATGAGGAGGATTACCTCCTAGCAGGGTTTTATCTGATTCGCATGTCACCTGTTAGGTCATGACAATGCCACACCTGAGTAAGAGATACAAGCTGTATAGTAGACATTTAGAGCGAGGTCAGATGAGACCTGAGTAGTTGCCATCTATTGTTCACAAAGTTGATGATGTGAAGGGCTGGTGATAAGCCTTGTGGCGAACACAGGGTAGGGTAGGATGTGACTAGTGCTACGCTACTGCCACTCTAGTGGACGCACGGGCACACGGAGAAACACCAACCTCGGAAAGCGTCGAGCGTGCATCCTTCACAGCGTAACATGACCGCCTACATGCGACACCTGCCTTGGACGATAAGCAACACAGGAAGCGTGCCGAGGTTGCACAGGACGTACATTGACTTCGGCGTTGCCAAGGCGTTCACTGGCTGCCTATCACCTAATCACCTCTGCATGCCATCGCTCCTATCAAACTCATATCTACGCAGCATTAAGTGCCTTGCCCTGCCGTGAACATCATGACCCGCAGACAGCCCGCAACGTCTATCTCTGCGACAAAGCCAGTCCAGCTTCCAGAACCAAAGGAGACCCCGACAACCCAGACCACTATTCAAACATTCACAGCAGACCTCGCCGACATCCAGTCCTTCCTGAGCATCTCGTTCAGCCCATCTCGTGCCAACAAAGTCGAAGAATTCCTCACATCAACTCTTGCGTCTCTTTCTAAAAACTTCGAATTCGATCATCTGAGTCAGAATGAGCAAGTGGATTATCTCCTTCTGCAATCCCACATTAGAAGACTGCTCCATCAGCACAAGGCTGCAACCAAGAAGGTTCACACAGCCAAGGAACTTGGCTTTTTTGGAGATTGGGTAGATGTCTGTATTAACTTTGTCGAAACGAGACATAATGTTGGCAGACAAAGCGGACGACAGATTGCTACTGCGTTGCAAAGCGCCGAGCAAGGCGTCGATCAATTGCTGTGCCTACTCGACTCCAAAGATGGTTTTGCAGACAGTAAGGAACGGTTCATCATGTTCTGGACGATTGCCAGATTCGAAGAGTTGCAAAGGGTACTGGAAGAAGCAGTTGGATTTTACCAAGGCTACGATCCTGTCATCACGTGGTGGATTGAGAAGCCTTGGGAGATCTTGAGCACCAAATTGACTGCTTTGACTTCGGCTTTGGGTAAGAAAACTGGAATCGACGGATCTGGAAGTGCAGATGATATCGTCGGTGACCCAATTGGCCGTGAGGCACTGCTGCAAGAGCTTGAAGCCGAGTGGATTGCTTATACCCCTGAGGAGCTTGTGCGAATAGCTGAAGAAGAGTTCAAGTGGTGTGAGGACGAGATGGAAAAGGCAAGCACGGCGTTAGGATTCGATCGATGTCAAGAGGCTTTGGAGCATGTCAAAAACACGTTTGTAGAGCCCGGCGAACAAACTTTTGTGAGAACGGATCATCCGAGGAGCTTCTCGAGACCACAGCTAATATTGAGTATCAGGTTGTCCGCGATCTCGCCGACGAGGCAATTGCTTACGTTGAGAGACACGATCTCATAAGTGTCCCGACTGTGGCCAAAAACTACTGGAAGACGACCATGATGACTCCCGCACGCCAAAAAGTCAACCCTTTCTTCCTCGGTGGCGAGGAGATCATCGTCTCCTACCCAACTAATAGTATGAGCCACGAAGATAAATTGATGAGCATGCGCGGCAACAACCCTGCATTCTCTCGTTCCACAGTCCACCACGAGCTCATTCCGGGCCACCATCTTCAATTCTACTACATGGACCGCTATCATCCGCACCGCAGTGTCTTCCAAACACCCTTCTGGATCGAAGGCTGGTCTGTATACTGGGAATTGCTGCTGTGGCAGCGCGGCTTTCCGTCAGAGATCGGTCAGAAATGGGCGACGAACGAAGCCGCAAATCGCATAGGGATGCTCTTCTGGCGAATGCACCGTTGTGCTCGCATCATATTCTCGATCAAGTTCCATCTCGGACAGATGACGCCTCAAGAGTGCATCGATCTGCTAGTGACAAGGGTAGGACACGAGCGCGCCACGGCCGAAGGCGAAGTTCGCAGGTCCTTCGCTGGCGAGTATCCGCCTCTGTACCAAGCGGGTTATTTGCTAGGGGCGTTTCAGTTCCAGAGACTGCGAAAAGAGCTTGTAGAACATCCTGAAGGCCCGAGGTGGAAGGAGAAGAGCTTTCACGATGCTGTCATGCGAGAGAACAATGTCCCGATCGAGATTCTGAGGGCGACGTTCAAGGGGGAAAAGCTCAGCGTTGACATGAAGGCACAATGGAGATTCAAAGGCTAGACATAAGCCTCATCAACTAGTAGTGAACATACCGCAACCGGCATGTTGTCATCGCGCTCTCAGAGTGACACTTTGTAGGCGCTGAAGAACTGCTTGTAGACAGATAGCATTTCTTTGCGAAATACTTCAAGGATTCGGGGTCTTAATATCTGAGCCGGAAATCTTGCGGCAGTGCTATAGCTGCTTCCTAAGGTTCAGTCACTCTCGGGCCACACAGGTGCTTGGTAGCGCGTTGTCACTATGTCTTCTTTGGTAATACTCAATCATTATTTGTTTTGTTTGTTAACAACTCTGCTCATTTGACCCCGAACAAGCGTTCGTCCTTGTATTCTGCTTGTGCGTATTCTCCCATCAACGCTCTTCATGTAGAGTTTCTGCTACTCTACATCTTCACGATGCCATCGATATACGCAGTTCCGAGCCGTCTACGTTCTAAATCCAGTTGCAGCTCTGCCTCGTCGATGCGCATTGTCGCTGTCTTCGATGGTACGACACAGCGTGGTCCGTCCATACCGCGACTGTTTGCTCACCCGCTCTGATCATCGCACGACGCACTGTGCTGTGGTCTTGCTTAGTCGTCCTTTGTTGATACTGCTTGCCGCTCGTCGCTTACCGTGAAATTCCGCGTTGGGTCAGGCTGATGGCCCGGTGGCCTCGACGACGAAATTAGGGGGCTGAACAGGAAGCTTGAGGACAAAGACAGCCGGCTTTGTACAGCTGAGGAGAAGGTGTATGCTGCGGATGCCTGGCAGAGGGACCTGATTACGATGTCGATGTCCAGTAGCACAAGGAACGCGAATCCGAGCACCTGTACAAGATCGAATGGCCCAAAGGCCATCATGTCACCTGTCAGCAAGCAATTACACAATGAGACCAGCCTCTGGACACCTTGTCCGAAGCCCACGAGGCCCTCCATCGGACCCAAGGACGATGTCGGGACTGAGCGACTGCACTTTCGTAATGGGAGCAGGATACGACGATCATCGAGGGGCTGGAGTAGCGCTTTCCACGAACAATAACTTGCAGGTCGCCGTTGAACGCTTCACTACGTGAAAGACTATCTCTTGTGGGCGGGTGTCTCTTGTAACTAATTCATGGACTGTGAGAGGCAATGCAGTATTTTTTGATCACTGCGCATGCGGATTCTGGAATGCAATTGGATGGTATTGCGCGTTATATCTATCTACCACTTGGTTCTTCACATCTTAAGATTGTTAATTCACGTCTTAAACTACATCCCTAAGCTCCCCACGCATGGAACACCTTCGCAATGATCAACCACTTTCCATCTTCTTTCAGGAGCGTGTGATTGTCTGTGTAGTCAACTCCAGCGGCGTCTTTCTCCATTTCGACCTTGACTACGGCTGTTGTTGGCGTGATGGAGATGATGTCGCTTTGGGCGACGATATCAGGGGCAGCTCCGTGTGTGTCCATGTATGACCACAAGTTGCTGATTGGTCCGCCGATTAGATCGCCATTGGGGCTGAAGCCGTACATCGTTGCGTCCTGATGGAAAGACTTGGCAACCTGCTTCGAATCGCCAATTTTGAGTCCTGCAACATAATTATCGAGCGCTTCGATGACCGCGACGTAGTCGCTGGTAGGTGTGGCCTTGACGTTCTTCGAACGCATTATTCCGGTTTCCTTTCTGTTCGAAATCAGTTTCCATGACTGGAAGAAATTTGATTTGGTAATCTTAAGCTTACCTTTGCTCGATGCGGAGAAGACAGCGTGAAAGTGGTTGATTAAGATAGGACTTGGTCGCGAGTTGGCAGGTTGTGCGAGCTCCCGGTGTAAATCTGGACATAATTTATACTGCGTACTCGACGAAGTGAGTACGAGCGTTGCGGCAATTTCTACCCCGAATTTCTACCCCAACGCGGAAGGGCCGATCAAGACGGAGCCACCAGAGAGACCGGTTAGTTTATGCGCATAGATAAATCGTCAACCTTACAGAAGCTCAACCTCACATCACATAGATACGCAACGCTTGCAGTCCCGTACCTATGTTAGGTTAACAGAAGGTATTGGTATCATGTCTCGAACAGAGTGCGTAGAAAGACTTTCGTGAACGTGAACTCTGTCTTCGCATTGAACGACAGCATCGAGATAGGAAGCACCCAAGAATCACAAGCATCACTTATTCCCCTGCAAACAACGACAAGAACTTTCTGCGCTTGCAATAAAGTGTTCCCTGCCCGTCGAGAACCTTAAGAAGCACGAAGCGAAACAAGGATTAGCTAATCAAAAGAAGGAAGAATCGATTTTGTTATTAGCGAGGGAAAGACATATGACAATGGAATCTGGGAGCTCATCTGACAGGCTACAACAACCACGAGCCACATTGGCTGACGCTTCGAGTTATCGACAGGCGAAGCATTGAGACCGTGAAGCCAAATTACGGCCAAATCACAAGTTCAATGCTGCTTCTAACATGTCAGCTACAATAGCGAGTGTTGTGCCAATAGCATCCACAATGTGAAACACGTGTTGGCCACCAAAAGTGCCGGCCCACAGTCGTACTATCGTAGCAGCCATGCGGCGTATGGTTTTTGCATCATCGTCGCTTTGATCGAGAACGCAAGCAAGATCTGTTTCTCTAATCAAGCTTGCGACCATCCCGAGAAGTCTTCTTTCATCTTCTCTTAATAGCTGGATGCACTCTTGAGCAACAGCATCTGCGATAGTATTCAGCCATCGACTTAGCAAGCAAGCACACTCCAGACTGCAGAGCGCGTGCTGAACACTTCGTTTCGGAGCCATTGTTCGGGCAACAAATGGAATTCCGACGCGTACTGGTCTGCTCAAGGCATGAATGCACTGAAGTACAGCCCTGTCAAGGTGTGGAGAACGCGTCAGGTGCACTGCATCTTTAGACACAAAGGTGCGCGCAATTGTTTGCGGGTCTTTTGACATCAAGTCACGGTGAGGCCCTAAATCAGCGTTCAGTCGAATATAGCCAAGCCACAGTAGAGCCGCTGCGTCGAAGCCTAATGGTCCTTTCGGTGAGGACGGATCAAGCGATGACTCCTGGGTCGCTTCCCATGATCGGTGCCAAATCTTGAAAGCTGCCTCGTAAGTCTTGAGGTTATCAGGAGTCAAAGACATCGATTTGCTGGATAGCGACCGCAAAACATGCCTTTCAAGGAAGATCTGCTGGATAAGACCAATCATCAAGACATAGTTTCCAAACGCGGAAAGTGGCCCAATAGTATGCACGTTTCGAGCGTGCAGAATCTCCTCTAGCGCTCCCCTAAACGATCGCTCATCGTGGCCATACAGGCGTCTCAGATGCATGAATTCTGATGCACTTGTTGCCTCCCATTCAGATCCGCAATGCGGTAAGCATAGACACACGTCTTGGTTCAGAATCGTAGGTGGTACGTTGAAGGCAATGCTTTGCATGTTGAACAGAACGTAAGCCACGAAGAGAGTGCGCCGGCGTTCTTCGCGATGTATCCATTCTAACCACTCGGTACCCTCGGTTATCTGGTCCTCTGTTGATATGCCGCCTTTTCGAACGAGGATTGCCAGCTGACTAGAAAGCACTAGGGCTTCTTGAGACATGTACTTGTCGGACCAAGACGCCAAAGCCGTGATGATTATAAGAGCCTGCATGGTCTGCAATTCGATACGATTTGTATCATGTCTGCTCTCTGTCTCTGGCTGTAAGCCATCTGTGTTTGACTCTGGAAGGTCAGGAGGAGTAAAGTTATGACCCAAGCATGCTAGGCTGGCAGAGGGCTGTGGTACAGATGATAGATGCCTAGTATTGTATGGCCGGTTCTGGACAGTGATCTTGTGCATGATGATCGCTTTTGAAGCAACGTGTAAAGCATAGCCTTTATTGTCTTCGAAGCGATACCATGCTCCTACGGCGGCCATGGCGAGGACCAACTCGGGTGCCAAGGAGCTGACTATCGTGGTCGGTACATGAAGGAAGGGAAAGTGTTGGTGGAAGTCCTGAAAGTATGCTTCGAGAAAGCGTGAGAGCGTACGCCTAGACGGGAAGGAGAAGGTATCTTCAACCAAGTGTTTGCAGGGTACGAATGCATCGGAAGTATGTTTGTATGTTTGTACTGAGATGTTCCAGGGTGAAGCAGGCACCAGAATCGGATGCGTGTCTACCGGTGTGCCAGGCTGAAGATCTTGTATCGGTAGTCTCTGGTTGTTCGAAATTTCATAATCGGGCTCAAGAGGTGGCAACCGTTTGTACAATGGCGCTGCAATCGCGGACTGCTGATTACCAAGATCTTGCACAACAGATCCACTTACTATATCAGCTGGCAGATCCGTGTTAAAGTTGTGCTGATGTACTTCCATACGCCAAAGGTCTGAGAGCGGCTGCTCAGAATCGAAAAAGGTCGCCGGCAAGAAGTCGTGTGCGCTGAGATCCCAGTCCCAAGGGAAATCGATATCGCTAGGTGGCCAAACAGCAGAATCCTCAAGACACTGTGGTGGCACATGGTAATTGAACTGATCATAGCTGCAACTTGTGACGTTCGTTAAGTTTGCCAGAACTCGTCCTTCGCCGACGAGCTGCGTGTCGTCAGGGATAGATGGTGATTGGGCTGACAACGAAGCATGATAGCCTGACAACCTTTGCGGAACATCTGATGTGTCCGTGGTGATATCTTCGGATCGAGACCTGAGGCGACACCGCTGTATACTGCTTTGAGGTTGAAGTGAATGCGCAGACCATGTTGCGGTCCGTGCTGTCGGGGTTTGCTCACGTGACTCTCGCTCGGTCAATGAACCTTCGGCATTATTTGAGCGCCCTACCTCGATATCGGGGTGCGAGAGCTTCGTATGCCGCACAAGAAGGTCTCTGCATTATCTTCAGCAGTGTATTCGATGGACCGAAGCGTTGAAGTCTCACTTCCGTGAAAAGGCTTGGCCGCATACGCATTTAAAGGGTTTCTCCTGGGTATCTTTTTTACCAGTTAAGAAGAAGTGAGTCTTATTCTGCTTGTACAGAGACTTACGAATGCGCTCGTGTCGCCTTAGGTGCTCCGCCCGCTTGAAAGTGATGTTGCAGAAACGACAAGGAGAGACAGGTTTCCGCGGTCTTCCACGGTGCATGTTATCAAGGAAATAGCGAATAAGGACTATGCTGAAGTACTGCTGCCTTGGTGAAACTCTGAGTATCTCCGATAAATCATGTAATTGAAACAGTAACAGCCAAGAAAGGGGGTTGTACAACTCTCGAAGATAACTAGCGGGGCGAATTTTTTAGCCAAAGCTGTGCTAAATCACAGCTAAAGACTAGTGCCATCTACAAAGTCGTTGATTGGTTCTTTATAGAAGTAGAATACCAGCGCAATTTTTTTTTTTCTATCTTCTTCTACTATACGAATATTTCAAGACAACTCTACCTCTATTACTTCCTAAGGTTTAGATATATAGAGCTATATAGTGTTCTCTATATAAAATGTTTATTTTACTTTACTACGTATTTTTTTTTTGAGAAGTGCTACAAAAGTAGATATTTCTCTCTAAAAGACTAACTCTTTGTTGATTTTCCTAGTAAAAACTAGGGCGTCGCGCGAATCTAGGCGTTACGCGTACGGACACGGCATCTTCTACTCTAGCCCCTAGAGTAGGACACTCGTAACAGTTAGTCTTTTGGTATAGGTATTGCCGGAGAAGTTATCAACAGAGTGAACATTGCCAGGATACCTACCGTTGGGGTAGATATTATTGGGGTAGATATCGTTGGGGTGGCTATTGTTGGGGTAGATATTGCGGAGGTCGATATTGTTGGGGTTGATATTGTTGGGGTTGATATTGTTGGGGTTGATATTGTTGGGGTAGATTTCTTTCGCAACACATACACGTCATTGCAGCCTATGCAGCATAGCGTTATTGTCCTCGCCGCCATATATTAAGATGAGCAGGTGGGCTTATGTGTATCGTAAATTCAGGCGTGCCCTCCCTTTGGCCAACCTTTCAAAACTGTCAAGATCTTTCACACCATATCAATCTAGCCTTTCTTGATTCAGATATGGCCCAGGACTCCTGCAAGCAACCTATCCGTGTTGGGATCATCGGACTCTCCATCAGCGGTGGATGGGCAGCGACAGCACATCTACCTTACCTCCAGACCACCGCGAAGTATAAAGTCACAGCGATATGCAATTCCTCCGTTGAGACTAGTCGTCAAGCTATCCGACAATTCGGTTTCCAATCCGCCCAGGCCTTTGATTCGGTGCAGGCAATGTGCGAATCAGATGAAGTTGATCTTGTGGTATGCGCCGTGGCAGTTTTTTCCCACTACAAACTTGTCAAGCCGGCTATCGAAGCAGGCAAGGACGTTTATGTAGAATGGCCCCTTGGCGTCTCCACCGAAGAGGCAGAAGAATTGGAGGCGCTAGCAGAAAAGAAAGGTGTCCGGACAATTATTGGATTGCAGGGGCGCGTCTCGCATATCCAAGCCACTCTGCGGGACCTCATCGACAGTGGCAAGATAGGCACCCCTCTTGTCACACAAATCTCCGGATCTGCAACCACTGGGGAAACGGGCACAAAGATTGTTAAGCGGTACGAGTACTTCAAAGATGGTGTGGCTGAAGGTGCGAAAGGGCAGATCATGCTCACAATCTACGTTGGCCATACGTTTGATCCATTGAGCCAGCTATTCGGCGAGCCAACAAGTGTCTCCAGTCAGCTCAAGACGACGTGGCCTCGAGTCAGCATCCTTGATGGAGACAGGATAGTCGAGAATGACATGCCAAAGACTGCGGACGACTTTGCAGGCTTGCAGGGTGTTATGAGCTCGGGCGTAAAGTACACGTACAATTTCCGCGGCGGTGACGCGTTTGTAGAAGGAGAAGGACTCGTGTGGGACATCATTGGGGATAAGGGCCAAATCCGCCTAACTGGCAGCTCGATTATGCTCAATCTTGGGGCAGAGGATTTTCAAATCAGACTGAAGGACTATGCTACAGGGAGTATCGAGATTGTAGAACCTCACAAGAGGCTTGATTTGCCGCTCGCTGCACAGAACATTGGGCGCCTCTATGAGAATTTTGCGGATGGCAAAGCGTACCCGACCTTCTCGGACGCAGTGAAGAGACACAAATTTATAGATGCAGTGTTTGCTTCCGCGGATACTGATGGCGGACTTCAGGTGGTCAAGGGGTAATCAATTCAACGGAACGTTGCTCGTCCGTCACCCGGCTCCACTCAAGAATTGTAAAACTTCGCGTGCGAAACAGTCATAATAGATGTCTATTCTTCTAAACAATCACTGGCGCCGTAATCTCTGTTGGCGGTGTACGTAATGGTGTGCAACTTTAGTTTTTGCACGCAAAGCAGACTTATGGTAATCGCCGGCACGTGTGATCTTACGGAAGAGCTTGAACTACAACGTGAGAAAACACCTCGATGATACACTATTCGGAGCCGCCTCAAAGCCTATGCCGCTCAACTCTGGCAGAGAGACTGGTACGAATACGATAGATCTGGGACACGTGTGACTGATTGGGGGCTATCTATTTCGAACATTTTCACTAGTTCCTGAATTGGCGAATACATATAATCAAGTGCTCAGGCCGGCACAGGCTGAGGGCTGAAGTACAAAGCAAGACCACAGAACCGCATGATTGTATGGATGCTGATAGCTATATCGTATCAGGATGTGATGATTACCTGTTTATTGAACAAAGACAGTATGCCAAAACTCGCGATCCGGCTCACGAAAGATGCGAAGAACATGTCTAGAGCTCCCGACAGTAACAGGTAAAGCTTGCCTATAACTGAAGATTGGATACTCTAATCAACTATGTCCCCAGGCCGAAGAACTCGTTGGCTGGGGGTCATGAACCAGGTTTGCTCTGTTTCAATACCCTCCTTCCCTACTTAGCAAATCTCTCAAAATCTCTGCGTTCAGATACTTTAGCACAATAGGCCAGTTATTCCAGGTCCACAATGATCGGGACATGCTCGAGGTCGGCAACGGGTATCTGACTTTTGAAGAAAATCGAAGCCACCTCGCCAAGTAGGCCGCGCTAAAGAGTCCGCTGATCGTGGTAGATCCGCTTAATAACATTCAGAAACCTGTCCTAGAGATCTTGGGTAACAAGGACCTTACTGGTGTCAACGAAGGTATTGTTTATAACGTTTCCGCCTTTCTGTGCATATATTATCTAAAATACTTGATTCAGAGAATCTATAGCATAGTATACACAATTTGAAGACAACATTTAGAGTTGAAACATTATCAGTTTGTATATACGAGTACTATTGTTTTATAAAGCATTGCTTATCCAAGAAGAGTAGTGTCTTAGATAGCTAATTGCTTAGCAGAGGTTTTTGTAGACTAAACTGTGCGCTTCTCGCCACAAAGACGACCCCAACAGCAAACCCCAACGAAGCGACATATGCGACATGCTTCCAGTCAAACCGGCTTGGCTCTCGCTCATCATCCCATAGCTCAGAGTGCGGCCGCTCAGGCATTGGCAGCGCGCAGACGCGAGCAGCTCCGCGTGCGCCGTCACAGATCATCTCGACGACCTTGTCCGGGCCTGAGAATGGAACAACATACTTCGCAATGAACTTTGAGATGAACGTATCCATAGCCTGCATACTTTGTTGGTCGTGTGATTTTTTCAGAAAAGTGTTAGTGCGATCAAAGCGGATACTTTGGGTTTCTTGGAAAGCTTGCGAGACCTCAGCATCGGTGAAGCCAGCCACCTTATCTGAGTTGCTAATGAGCTTGTGCAGTTGATCTGCGAGAACGGCAGCGTCTTCGATGGCGCTATTACCGCCTTGGCCGCCGATGGGGTTGAACTATGATCACATAAGCCCGAAAGCAGCCATTGCAGTGCAGTGTGCTTACCTTGTGAGCAGCATCGCCGATGGTAATGATGCGAGTGTAGTACCACTTCTTGAACACTACTTCTGGAAGCGCTTGCAAAGTTGCGGTCGTCCGTGTCTTGTACAGCTCGCCAAAAGTCAACATATCTGACAAAAGGTCGTTTGCATGCTCAGCAGCGAGAGCATCTTTCTGCTCATCCGTGTAGCGCGGGATGTTTTCGTAGAGTCCACGAGCTATCTCAGGCAGCTTCTTGAACAAAAACCAGTAGATTCGGTGATTAGGTCCAGTAGCGACCAAGTACGAGTAGTTCTGGCCCTGAACATTCTGTGAGGAGTATTTCTCGAATTTGTCGTTCGGATGCGAGATGCCGAAGATGCAGCAATATTCTGTTGGTACGTTCGATCGCTCGCTCACTGGAAAGTAGCCAGGCTTGTCTTGGTCTGCAAGCCTCCACATCTCGCTGCGCACCGTACTGTGAACGCCATCAGCGCCAACTAGAATGTCGCCGCGAAATGTCGATCCATCTTCAGTTATGACTTGGACTCCTTCCATAGTCTGCTCAACTTTGATAACGCCTTTCTTGGTAAGAATCTTCGATTTGTCGCGAAGGTTGTCGTAGAGGATCTGGATGATCATCCGGCGATCGACGAAGACAGGCCCATATCCAAGACTGTTTGATATTAGAATACGAATCATGTGTTGGGATGATTGATATACCGCTCGATGAACTTCTTGGAAGCATCTTTGAGCTCGGAGACAACCTGACCATGCTCGTTCCTCATTCCGAGCGACTGAAACGCGTCTGCACCCTCGACTAGGGTCCCAATGGCATCATAGCAGCCGAGTTGATCCAGGATGCGGAAACCGTTGGGAAAGATGCCGATGCTTGCACCCACATCAGGAGCGATTTTGCCATACTTCTCCAGAACAAGATAGTCAATACCTAGTTGTTCGAGTACATTAGCAAGCGTAAGCCCAGCTATACTGCCACCCGCTATGAGGACTTTGGTATGCTTCTGCGCGGGCATGTTGAAGATGGGGGAAGAGAAGATTCGTAGGTACAATGGCAGGTGATGTGGGTAGTGAAAGGGGCAGTCAGCAGCGCGTTCGTACGATTCGATGCGGAGTGTTGCCCTTCGACATAGATATATTTTGAAATCTGTGAAACTCACTACCCCTTATGTCTCTGCGTTTCGTCCGTGATCATCCATTGGCATTGATCCAGAAAGCATCGTTGAGACGCAGGCACCAAGTCGTACCTCTCACCTCGTTGAAAACTCAAGTACACACGCGAATCCAGTCCGTGATTCGCTCATCGAGAGTTGTACGCAAGTCGTGCTGTTCGTTGTACGATAGCTGAGAAGTCGCGGGTGTGGAGCCGAGCCAAGAACGTAAATCCGGACGATTGAGCAAAGAGCACCGATGTATCCGGAAACCCATGGAAACACTTCACCTACCGCCCTTGGCCCAGTCGAATCCCCTTGAATCATGGGTGATGTCTATCAATGCATCCTCAGTGCTCGACGGCCAGAAGATGCGCGAAAAAGAAGGATCTTAGTATACTGCACCTCTCTTTTGCATATGATAACTCAATCAGACTTGGAAAAAAACGATCAACAAGACAGAAGATCGACAGTTATGTGCGTAGACGCGTTGTCGAGTGGCGCTGGAGAAAACAACCGGGTCAGAGGGTGGTGTGGACATCATTGACCCAGTGAGGCCCAGGGATTTCAGGTACACCCGGGGCTACCGGTAAGACACGCTACTACCTGGCGCGTCGAGCTTGAAGATCATCACAACGCGTGCACGGTTTCGATCTCGATCAGTCAAGTTTAAATTGACGCTTCTATCGTCTCCTAGATTTCGCTGATCTTCTTTTCCTGCAAAATGCCGCTTCCGAACCAACCTCCAACGACAGAGATCCAAAATTTACATAATGTCATCGATTCCTCCACCCCGGACCGCTTGCGCACTGTGCTGAAAGACTTGATCGCCTTGACTCCTGCCAACTATGCGCGTGTAAAGGGCCAGTTGATGCTGCCGCACGGCGCATTGAAGAGAACGCGGAGGGTCTACGAGAAATCCGATAATGATGATAAAGTTGAAGATTCGGATCGCGATTTCGAGTCCGAGTACTCCGACGAGGGACATGATGCGCCAGTAAGCAGACGAAGGTTTGAGATCTGCGAGCAGTGTGGTGAGGAGTATGATTCTCTCCTTAACGATAAAAAGAGGTGTGTGTGGCATGACGGTGAGCTATTCATTCGTACGGAAAGGTAACAGCCAGCTTATGATGGTTAGGCGAATTGGAAGTGGACTGGGATGGCGATTTCTGGGCCGATCATGATGAGGACTGCCACGGACTGATTGACACACCTGAATCTCGCAAAGAATATCCAGAGGGCTTTATATGGAGTTGCTGCAAAGGAACAGGGGATGCAGCTGGTTGCCGGACGACTAGGCACCTCCCAAATCGTGCGAAGAGGGTGAAGTGGTGAAGTCAGATACCCCACCTTTCCGACGTCCAGTAATGCTGCCCAAGCTGAGCAGCCTCTCTCTCCTATTGCATACATGTATTGGCAAGCAAGTCTCTCAGTTGGCTGGTGTCTCTACACAACTTGTTCTGCCAACTCCGGTAAATTCGCTCGCGAACGCAACTCATGTTCACTGTGTCGGCCTAAATGCAGACAATAGTCTAGGTTCACATGGATAACAGCCACATCCGTTTATTGACTAGTCCAAAAGTAAGCATAATTCCGTGTTAGACTCCTTGGAATCGCAGGAACTGCTGGTCCTTAACTTATATGCAGTTGCCCTCAACTAGTCTAGAATCCAATCGCCTATCGATCATGCGACGTCGAACAGAAAAGGCGTCGAGACATATAACGTGAAAGATTCTGATCTGTGGAAATGCGTCTGCAACACGAGCAAGAACGTCACTTCGCCAGAGCTGAGTCTGCATCCTGCCTGCTCACCTGGCCCTCGACGTGCATTGATGATCGCTCAACACTATTCTGCCAGGAAACACTAATACAAATCTGTTCTTCAAGCCTCGGTATAAGTACGCGGGTATTGACAGTTTCGGCACTCCGAGAGGAAAGCTGAGCTACCGTTCCTTGACTCTCACACAGCGTTGCACCAAAGATGCATCTGCCAGTTCGAACACTCCCGTTCGAACACTCAGCCCATTACTGAACAGCCTCGAAACCTCGATACACTATATCGTCGCATGCAGTCCATATTATAGCTGTATCAAGACTCCAGTCGCCTCACTCGGATTGTCTTCGACCAGGCTAGTTGAAGACACCAAATGATCTGACTGACAAGCGCTCATACCGCTTTGCTTTACCTATCATCATGCCCGCAGAATTGCGAGTGTCGAACCTAGTCAACCTGCAGAAGGACTGACTGCCACAAACAAGATTCAGTGGTGGCCTTAATCTCGAGCATCTCGAATCCCTACGTGGATGAAACGGTAGCAGTGATGCCGACATGCAATGCATCAAGTCAAGATGCTAGACGTTAACCTCACGCTCAGGCTGAACGATGTCGTCACACAGCCCTAGATCTCCCCTGCTGAAGCACAGATGGACTCCGTCAAGAAGAAACTAAAGGTCTGACATGACACGGTGCTAAACGCGATCGCACTCACTTCATCCACCGCACACACAGACTGGACGATGCACAGATGCCGACCGTCGTGGCCAGCAAGGGAGGAGTTGCCTTCCTCTATACCAGCGTTAAACCTTCTATTGAGCCCGCTGTCTTCGATGATAATCCATCCATCATTAGACTTGTCTATTGTTCTAAGTATTTACTGCCCCTGCAACGTTGTACACTCTTACAGAGGAGTCATCTGCAGCTACTGCAATCTGTTGACTGTGCTCTTCGTCCCTACCAGGCCTCCAGTCGATCTGATTGATAGTTTTAGCAGGCGCGATGCTCGGATTCATAATCGTCACCGTGATGCTGTCAAGCGTGTCCGTCGCTGTGGTCGCAATACCGATCTCGCCATTCTCCGTTCCGAATGCAAACCAGACCTTACCGTCCAGTACCTTCTTGCTGCTTGCGACTGCTGTAACAGCTGCATTCGCAGTCACTGTACCTTTGAGCTGCACCTCGCTGTCGACTAACTGCCATATCTTGACCGACTTGTCTCGCCCGGCTGTCAAGAAGGTCGGTTGCTCAAGTGGTGTCCATGCGCAGTTCAGGATCATGCGCGAGTGTCCCTTTGGGTTGGAATGCTTCAGCGTGTAAAGCGAAGGCTCTGTGCTACGTTCCCAGACGACCCATTGTCTGTCTCGCCCGACACTGAGCAAGTACTTGTCGCCAGGGGAGAAATGTAGAGAAGTGACTGTAAGTGAATGGGCCTTCAGCGCCGGCTTGACTTCCAGCCACTCTTTTGTGTCATACAGACGAATGACGGCATGATCAATTGAGCTGGCTCGGCAAGCTGTTGCGACAAGGCTGCCATCTTGGCTGACAGCTACTGCAGAGATTTCGTAGCCGTGTCCGTAAAGCTTCTCGGTCTCGGGCCAAAGCAGGTGTCGGGCGAGGTGGTCCTCAAAAGGCGGATGAGTGAACTCGAGGGCAGACTTTCGGATGCTGGAAGCAGGGTCAACGGCATCGCGCTCATCTGTTCCGTCGTTCTCCACTTCCTCGTCATCGCCTATGGCTTGGATGGCTTTGTTCGAAAGACCCAGCACGGGGATGTTGGCCGCATCAGGCAGGTCGGTGGCGTTGGAAGATTCAATATTGCAAAGCTTGCTCAGCATTCCTGCGACACCCTTTGGTTCGTCGAAGACGCGAAGAAGCTTTTCATCAGCACCGGACACGAACTCCGTATCGCTTATCGCGTCCACACAGTTGAGGTCGTAGCCATGGATCTGCGGTCTAGAGAACTCGTGCCAAGATGAGGAAGATCCTCCCCGTTTCCATTCCGAGAAGAGTCGTGTCGTTTGGTCTTGCGAAGTCGAGAGTAGGTAGGAGCCATGTCTCGACCATGTGAGTCCTCTGACTTCTCGAACATGGCCCGTGATTGCAACTTCCTGAGTCCACATGTCCTCAGCTGGGGAGTAGGTCCACTTTCTCCAGCTTCCTGTTCTGCCCAATGCAACCACAGAATTACTGTCAGGTGACCAAAGGCCAATCCAAAGGCCTCCTGCACTTCCTGTAGCACTTGTAGACCCTTTCTGTGCGCTTATCTCGCCTAATCTCGTGATGCATACCCACACGCCTGATGCTGGATCGGATTCCCAGATCGCAAGGGAGTTGTCTTCCGATGTTGAAAGTAGTTGCAGTCTGCCATCTCGATGACGCCACGAAGCTGTGTAGATCCAATCCTCATGACCTAACAGTAATGCCTCGAAGGTGATGGAGTGTTTCGATTCTGGCGATTCGATCCAATGTGCTTTGTTCGAAAGTGACTTGACAAAACCCCCGAGAGCTGGATCATTGAGTGCACCACTCGCGACAGGGAGTTCGTTGCCGGGATGGAACCTCCACAGACGGATATACTTGTCTTGACTTGCAGAAGCTAGCAACAAATCACTGTTCACGTCTGTGGTCTCGCGAGTGAAGTCAAGCGCGCGGATCCACCCCTCGTGTCCGGTCAGTGTCGCAGAAAGCTGGAATTGGGTATCTTGAGAAACAAAAATCTGGATAGTAGGACGGGTGCCTGCAACCGCCAGTACCATCGAGTTGGCATCCAGTTGCGCAAGTGCGAGGATCAGAGGAAAGTACTTCGGCGACAGTGTGATTGTTTGTAGTAGCTCGACCTGGATGGATGTGAAGGTGTCGTCATGGACAAGCGTCCATATCTTGACGGAACCGTCCGATGATCCAGAAGCAAAGATGTCTGACCCAGGCAACGTTGCAATCTTGGTGATGGGATTCAGGTGTCCAGAGATGGTTTGTACACAGTCATAATTGGACGTTCCCTTTGTCTGCGCGCGCCAGATCCGGATCGTATTATCCGCTGCACCACTGAGCAGGATAGAGACGTCTGGTGAGTTTGTAGGAAAGAACTTGACAGCGTTGACAGCTTTGGTATGACCATTCAAGATTGCATGTACTCCACTGAGTTTCTCGTCCTATAGAAAGTCAGCGTCTCCTTAGGTACGTTGACAGTAGCAAATACTCGAGGATTCCACAGCGCAATGCAATTGTCCGCACCAAATGCCAGTATACCAGAGCCATATACGTCCCAGTCCGCAGCCGCGGGATTTCTGTTACCGCCCACTGACAGAAACTCTGACGAAATGTTCATCTTGAAGTCTTTGCGGTGTGGAGTGGCAGGCTCAGCGGCTAGTCATCATCTTCTCATCTCCTCAAGGATTTCGCCTCGCTTAGCATACCCGATCCAGTCTAGACTGATTCCGAGGTGTCTTTCACTGCAATCACGGCCAGCTCATGGCTCAAGACAGATTCTCAGCCAGATCAAGGCTACGCTATCTAAAAATGAGTGACGAAACCCTACCCGTAGATGTCGAGTTCAGGTACGTTGTGCATGGCTTTGCGATACGTCCTTATCTGATGACGCCTGTAGTGGGGGATTAGAGTTACTCTTCGCAAATCAGAAGAAGTATTCCCTCTCCATTCCCAGCAAAGATGACAGTGGAGCACCGTCAAACGTAGCTTTCCTTGTGACCTATCTCTGCGACAAGGTCATGAAAGATCCAAGGAAGGATATGTTTGTCCTTGACGGTACCGTGTAAGTCTGGCCGAGCAATGCTATGATATGTCTCTGACTTGTTTGACAGACGCCCAGGAATCTTGGTCCTTATCAACGAGGCGGACTGGGAGTTGGAGGGCGAAGATCAGTATGAGTTGCAGAAAGGCGATCACATTATGTTTGTGTCTACACTACACGGAGGGTAGCTGTTCTGTGCACAAGTGACTCGAGCATAAAAACAGAAATAATCAAGAAAAGATGTATTGTAATCTCAGCCGCGACAAGCGCTTAGTATTGTTGGTGCTGAGGCACAGGAGCATTTGGCGGATTGCAGCGCACGTGATGGCGCGATTACGCGTGTTTAGTGTTTACGCCCGTCTCTCGCCTAATTCCGCCTGCTGGTCGGTCACCTCTTCAACCAAACACGTGAATACGACACCACGCCAGTCTCTCAGATTTGCTAGCAGTGCGATGTCATCTTCGGACGAAGATGAGGACTTGAGGCTGGCCGTGGCGCTGTCTATGCAGCAAAGTCCTTCCGCCGTACCGACAACCCATACGATTGTTGATCTCACCTCGGACAACGATGGCGACGAAGGTGACGGTGACGGCGATGACCTCAAACGGGCTATAGAGATGTCTTTGCGAGAAATTGCTTGCTCCCCAAAATCGATACTGCCTACAAGCGCAGCTGCTACCAGCGAGCAGTCTACTTCTACCACCACCACAGACTTGACCCAACAAACAGGGGATGTATTGTGCAGCACAGAACGGAAGCCTGGAACGGTCGTCTGGGATCGTAAAGCCATGGAAGCAGAGCGCCTTGCCCGGCTAGAGAAGCGAAAGCGAAAGCGCAGCCTCTCCCCAGAGCGGCCTCACAAACAACTATCGAATGCACCGGTATCTGGAGTGGTGGACGCCAGCGCTACAAGCCCGCAGAAACGGTCAGAGCTAGGGTTGCAGTATCCTAGAGGAGCCGTCAAGCGTACCTTCGCCACTAAATTTCCCCGCACCGACGACATCACCCTTGATGAGCTGCTCCAAGCGTCGACGGTCAACATCGCAGTTATCAGCTCCTTCCAATGGGACGCGGAATGGCTGGGCCGCAAACTGAGTCACAATAAGATCAAGCAGATATGGGTCATGAATGCCAAGGGTGCAGATATTCAGGCACGTTGGAGACAAGAGTTGGTCGATTGTGGCATACCCAATTTGGTCGTCCACTTTCCGCCCATGGACGGTGTGACGCTAAGTTCGCACAGTAAGTACATGTTACTCTTCAGCGAGACCAAGTTGAGAGTCGTGGTCACTACAGCGAATATGGAGAGAGAGTACTGGGGGGAAGTGGGAAACGACTGGCAGCCTGGTGTCCTAGAGAATTCAGTTTTCGTGATTGACCTGCCACGAAGGACTGATGGTCTTGTGGGGAGTAAGGATGAGCTTACGCCATTTGGATCCGAGCTGGTCTACTTCCTCGAGGCACAGAAGCTGGACCAAAGAGTAGTCGAGGGCGTGTTGAAGTTTGACTTTTCTCAGACCGGGCATCTTGCCTTTGTCCACTCCATGTAAGTGGGATCCCTCAAGGACGTGACACTGACTTATCCATGGCAGCGGTGGTACATCTGACGGATTAACATCGCACCCTACCGGCTCGCCCAGGCTTTCCAAGGCCATTCGAGATTTACATCTCGATAAAGTGGAGTCTCTTGAGCTGGACTATGCTGCTTCCTCCCTAGGAGCGATTGACGATCGTCTGCTCGAACGTATTTATCTCGCCGCGCAAGGTCTGCCGTTCACCACGAACTCGGCTTCGAAAGCATTGGAGGTTCGAGAGAAGATGCGCATATACTATCCTACGCAGGAGACTATCCAGGCCAGTGTTGGTGGTCCCGACTGTGCTGGGATTGTTTCTCTGAAGAAGACGGACTACAGCTCGCCGACATTTCCTGCAGCGTGTCTGCGCGATTATACGTCGACACGAACAGGCATGATCTCACACAATAAGCTACTGTTTGCCCGCGGGCGACATGCTGATGGTAAAGCGTTTGCCTGGGTATACGTGGGGTCAGCGAACCTCTCTGAATCGGCGTGGGGGTCGCAGAAGGTGCTGAAGAACGGGAAGATGGGCAAGCTGAGCATTCGAAATTGGGAGTGCGGCGTGATTGTGCCAGTGCCGAGAGAAAAGACGGAGTCCATGGAACTCGAAGCAGGCGAGGTTCCGCCTATGGAGATTTTTAAGGAGACCATGGAGATTCCATTTCGATATCCAGGAGAGCGGTACAAGGGACGACTTCCGCATTTCCGGAAATTCTGAGCAGGTCGCAGAAGAAGATGGCCTAGGCTAAGTAACGACCTGTCTGGAAGCAATGCACAGGCTTCTGTTGTGTCATGCTGAGTTGAGGGGGTGGGGCTGTGGCTGTTCGGGCGAGGATGGACGTTGCTAAGCGTGAATGAAGGACGAGAACGGGCGGGACGGCGTCATCGTATGCACCGTATTGACGTCCAGCCAGGGCGGGTGAGTCTGTAAGGGGCTTAGTCGCCGAACTCCTGGGGAAAGCCTGGCAGGGCTGCAGGAGGCGTGCAGAGGGGCGGGCGGACCAATACTCTCGGCTCGGAGGGTCCATCGGCGTTTACGGATACCGACGAGAAAAGCGAGCTAGAATGGAAGCTAGAGCTAGAGCTCTCGAGAAATGGACGAGCTGGCAGACTTGGGCACACGCTCAGTGGCATGCTTGTGCTCCCGCTTATCATGATCCCGCTGCTTCGACCCTACCCTCGAGCCTGTCGTGGTTGTGTAGCCGTCGCTGTTGCCGTCCATGCCCCCCCTCACCAGCACGCCGACCTCTGCCCGCCGCCGCACGCCCGCGGACGCGACTGCGACTGCGAATGCGACTGCGAATGCGACTAGGACTACGAGTGAATCTACCTCTGCCCCTACCTCTGCCTTCGCCTCGGCAGCGACGGCTTCTCACAACTTCCACCGCACCGAACGGCCCATCACCGCGCCCATCCACACATGGTTCACCTCGCCCGCGCGCTCCCATCCAAACGCCGCGCAGGCCAAGGAGCTGCCGCTGCACCTCATCCAGCTCATCCTCACACACGTACCCGCCCTCCTCTGTGACCTCCCGGCCCATTGCTGACTGCGCCCAGCTGGACCATGTCGGCGACCTTGCGCGCATCACGCGCACCTCGCGTCTCTTCTACTACATGACCCTCCCGCGCCTGTACGAGCACGTTACCCTGCGCTCCCACGCCGAAATACGCTACATCGACGGCCGGCCCGAGGGCTTCGGCGGAGGCAGCCCCTTCTCCTCCGGCCTCAACACGCTGGTCTCGCGCACATTTGCCGAATACGTCCAGCTGTTCCGCGTCATTGGCGACTGGCGCGAACATGACGTCGACGACTACAAGCAGGGCCGCGTGCCTGACAACAGCATGGTCCTGCAGATTGCCATGCGCGCCGCCCTCGACCGCATGAAGAACCTCCAAGCTTTTGCGTAGGTACCCGGCCGGGCCCACGAACCGCGAACAGTGCTGATGTACGCCAGCTGGGAGCTCAACACAAAGCCCCTGACCACCGTCTACCAGGGCCTCATCAACAAGCCCACTCTCACGTCCCTCACACTACGCTGCCAGACGAACCGAATACCTCGCCCTACAACCACTATACCCGCGTTACCAAATTTAAAAACCCTGGTCATGTACGATATCGACCCTCTCTGCTATCCAGACGACATATCGCTGGTGCTGGCCAGCGCAAAAGGACTCGAGAACCTTAAACTGCACTGGAGCCCACGCATGCGCGAGAACGGGGAAGAGTCAATCAACCTGATGTCCATGTTTGCTCGATGTGTAGCAGACAAGGTCTCGCTGCCCGTTCGGCGATTCGAAATGTGGAATCTGTACACACGTTTCTTTGGGGACAGCAACGAAGAGATTTTCAACCCATTGACCATCTCTGAACTCACAATCATCAACTCCATGGGCTCCTCGGATCCCATGACCGTCTTTCTCGACGACACCTGGCGCCTGCAGCACAGGCATCCCGTACAACCCAATCTCAAGATGATACGCATGGACACCATGGACAAAGAGGTCGTGCGCATGCTTCGAGAATTCAAGGGCCTCGAGCGCCTGTACATAGTCAGCACGAAACGGACACGAGGGACCCCCAAATCAGACAGCACTGTGGCAACACCGACCACGCCTTCCGTTGCAACGCCTGGCATGACCAACGGAACGACGAGCGCGGTAGGCACGCCCAACATGAACGAACACCAGTGTCGCGGCGTGGGGGGTGACTTTCTCGCTGTTGTGCAAGCAAACCACCGCGGCATGCGGCACCTTCTGCTGTCTGATTTGTGGCGGCTTACAGATGAAGCGCTATACAAGATCTGCCAGACACTGCCCCAGCTCGAACAACTAGGCTACAGCGGTGATGTGATGCAATTCGAGTCTCTACGCCAGATTGTGAGCCTAGTGCCCAATCTGTGGGCGATACGGTTCCTGATCAGGCCGGGCACCGAGTTTGCCGAAAGGATCGACACGACAGAAGACATGCACCCCTTTGCCATAGCCACCGAGTTCTGGCGACCCGAGTACAAGAACGTGAAATACATCGGTCTAGGAGAGAGGCTAGTGTACAAGCTTGGCGGTGTCATCTATCCCCCAAAGGGGGCACCGGAGATTCCAAAGGGCCAGGAAAACAGCGTCAACGCAAGGCGCGCAGGGCCAGTGCGACACATCGAGAGGGTGAGCAGGGAGAGCGTCAAGTGGATTGAAATCTGGGGCATGGATTCGACCGACTTTGAGGTTTCATTCCCTAGATGAAGTCAAGGAGGGGTTGTGGTCTTGGAAGGCCGTACAATCTCATACAGAAGAAGAGCAGTGGACTGAAATCAGGCCGCTTCCGCAGTTCGTCGCATCGCCACGTTTCGACAACGACAACGATATGCAGACCGTCCAAGTCCCTTTACAATAAGCGCAGAGACCCGCAAAGTACGGCTCGCGTTGAGACCGTGCAAAGAGAGCAACCGCAGCACGACAAAGCGTTTCGTTCCGCCATGCTCCGATAAAGAAACGATGCAGCAAAGCGCCTCTCTCACAACCCGTGCAGTGTTCGCCACTAGACGAGGAAGTGTAGAGAGTAGTAAGCACGAGCTATTCCACCTCCACCGACAGCCTAGCGCGAGACGAACAGGATGGGTGGAAGGTTGGCAACAGCATGCGTATGTAGTCTATAAGAACGGGTAGACTAGTTCTAGAAAGTAGTATTTCTATTAAGTAGAGACAATTCTAGCTTGTAATAATTTACTACAACCCTCTTTCTATTTCTAGACTCTGCCTGCTAGGTCTATAGTAGTAGTAGAGGTAATAGCTACTTATATAGCTATAACTTTAGATACACGCTCTACTTTCTCTATTTCTAGACTAGACATTAGATGCGCGTATAAGTACATAGTAAATAGCTATTAGATAGATAAGTCTAATTTACTAATTAAGCTAGTTTTATTATATAGGTATCTATACTATACTATTTATCTCTATACACCTCTATTTCTATCTCTACTACACATTACTATTCTAGCTTATAATAACTTCTAACAACTCTCTTTCTATTTCTCTTTCTATTTCTATTACTAGGCACTACCTACTAAGTCTATAGTAGTAGAGGCAGTAATAGCTGTTTATACTACTACAGCTCTAGATACACACTCTGTCCTGCTATTAATAGACTAGGCATTAGGTGCGCGTATATAGATATCTTTACTTATTTTAAGCTAGTTTCATTACATAGGGTATCTATACTTTCTGTACTATTTATTCATCTCTCTTGTCTCCCTTCTTACTCTCTACACCCGCAGTTTAGTTCCTGTCATCACTGTCCCGGCTCGTAATAACTCCCCGCAACCCCCTTCCCACTACCATCACCATTCCCAGGCCCCGCTTGCTGGGTCCGCGGCGGCAGAGGCGGTAACGGCTGTTCGTACCGCTGCGGCCCCGGATGCACGCCCTGCCCTCGCATCTCCGGACCGGGCATCGGGTGCGCGTACACGGGCTGCTGGCCCGGCGGGACGTAGCCCTGTCCCTGGCCCGCCACGCTGCTGGACGCACTGGGCAGCTGGTGATAGTTTGGCTGCCACGCGGCGGTCCGCATGTGTGCCTGTCCGGGGGGCGGCACGACGGCGCCGCTGAGGACCATTTTCTCGACGATGCCGGCGGCGATCTTCTCCGCGTCCTTGGAGACTTTGGAATGGCGGTGCCGGTGGCAGTCGACGCAGGCCCAGACGAAGAGCGCAAAGTGCAGGACGAGACCGAGGAACTGGCATACCACGCCTGTCAGCTCTGTGCGTGCGCGGTTCGGCTTGGCCTGCCAGAGGGCGTTGACGTAGGCGTCCATTTCGGCGCAGGACGAGAAGGGGTTGTCGGTGTAGTAGTAGTTGGAGGAGTAAGTCGAGTACGTCGAGCCGTTGCAGGTGCGCTCGTATGTGACGGAGGAGGAATCGCTCTCCTGTTCCCAGACCCACGTGTTGTTGCGCTGGAGCACGTATTCGCCGTACCTGCTGCTCCATCCTGAACTGTAGCCCAGCGTGCCGTACTCGCCCCATTGCAGGAGGTCCACCAGCGCTATCATGGTGAATAGTGCCGTGGTTAGGAACCCGAGCCAGAGGAGTAGATCCATGGCGACGCGCGCGCCGGGGTGCACGGGGCGCTTGCGGATGAGGAAGAGCGCTACGCAGAGAATGCACCAGACGAAAGAGATGGAGAGTGTGATTAAGCCCCAGGGGAGAGACCATGTGCTATCGTAGCCATAGTCATAGCCCGAACGGAACTCGTTTGCGGTGCTAACAGCCCAGGCTATGCAGCCGATACCGATAATGTCTGCGCAGATCAGGATGACGGTCAAGGCGAGCTTGAATTTCCAGAGGCGGTCGACAGCGTTGAGCTGTTCGTTGTAGGTCAGAGGTTCCTGGTCGGCGGAGGTGCCTTGGACAGGCCCAGACGGTGGGGCAGTCGTCGTAGGTGCATTTGGTGTATGAGATGATGTGGCGGCTTCAGGCTGGGAAGAAGTGTTGGTCGTGTGGGTGTGAGGCGAGGCCGGGACTGCAGTCGTGTGTCCTGCAGGTGAGGTTGTAGTGATTTGTGGCGCCTGAGGCGCAGCTTGAGGCTGTAGTGTAGACATTATGTATGGAGACCGAAACAAAAGCGAATGGCTGCGCGAAAGCCGCGCGAAAGTGGGGAAAAGCGTTACGGAGGGAAACAGAGAAAGCGGGAGATCAAGAAGAAGATGACGATGAAGAAGAGCGGAAATCTCACACGACTAATAATTTCTCCTTGTCTGCTTTGCCGCAGGACGGACGCGATGGTTGCCTGACGCTAAGCGCGCATTTAGCCATAGACGGCTTTAATTAGATTTACATGGAGGGGCCCGTGCACCCGTACCTGATCGACTGTTGTCTCCATCTTTCGGGCTTAACCGTAGTCCTTCGACTTGGGTGAGCTTTGTCGCTTTGGAGGCATCTGCGTCTCTGGACACGGATAGAACTGAGCCTGTCTCAACCGATGACTGGTCTGACAGCTCGTGAACCGCTCGTGTGCTCGACGAAGCAGATTTGGAAACTGATTGTGACACGCGAATACCTGGTACGCTTGTGGCGTGTTCGCTGCAGGCCACGGTCAGTGCTGTTACACAGATGCAGTTGTGTGAACGAAGCAGATGGGTGAGTCTTGTCACGGATCTCACCGCATCTGGTATTCGTCCAGTGCCATTCCCTTTGCAATCTTCTTGACGAGCGCCTTCTTCAAGAACTGCTCCCGGGCTAGACTTCGCGTTTGCTGTAAGCTGGTTAGTATGCGGCGATGTTACTTGGGTGCATTGTCCCTACCTTGACAAAGACATCTGCAGTGATTCGTCCCCTATCAAGAGCTCTACCCAAGACGAAGAGAGCGTCAGCGATGCCCCTCTCCTCGGCCGCGAGTGTGTACAGTTGCTGGCCCACCACTGTAGGCGCTATGAGAACGTCGTCGACGTCTGGTGCCTGTCTCCGCCGCGCATCGTCCATTGCGCGATCCGCTTCGACCATGGCCCCTTTCAGGATCTGCTCGTTGGAAGCCAGCGCAGCATCCAGCTGGTGCAATTCACCCAGCTCGGCTTGCAGTCGGGAGTATGCAGTCTGTAGAGCTTGCTGCTGTGCGCGAAGAGGCGCCACTGCAGCCTGGTTCGAAGCTACTGTTTGACGGGTCTGCGCAACGAGAGCTTGACTCAGTGCGGTGAGAAGCGCGTCCTTTTGCGGGTTTGGAGGCACGGGAGGTAGGGGAAGTGATGTTTGATTGCCTTGTTGCGATGGTAGGGTCACTTCAAGCGAATCATCCAGGAGATTGACGGGCGCTGCCTTGGGTGGTGGGGGCGCTTGTTGTGGAGGCGGCTGTTGAAACTGCTGGTGTGGTTGTTGGGGGTGCTGCGACGGGTATTGCTGAGGAGGTTGTCGGTACTGCTGTTGCTGTGGCTGTGGTTGACCGTGCTGTTGAGGTGGACCATGTTGAGGTGGGTACTGCTGCGCTGGTATACGATGTGGAAGGGTTTGAGCTGGATGCGCCTGGCCTGCATAGCTGGATGCTTGTCGCTGGCCCTGGGGCGTGATGGGACTGACGGGGCCCTCGAGACCATACGGTGCGGGCTGGAAGGTCTGGGGATGTGCGAGCGGCCGTGAGCGATTTGACACGGGTGTTGCTGGACTTGTGTCGTAGCTCCCCTGACGCTGGGGAGTGCCCTGCGCTTGTATGGGCCCTGGCTGCTGCCAGTTGGGCGGCACACCATGGCTGTTCCGTTGAGGTTGCTGATGTGCGTGTGCCGGAGGTTGCTGCTGCGGTGGGTGTGGTGGGAGAGGTGGAGGCTGCGCGTATCGGTCGTGTTGGGGCGGCGTCGGTCTGTTCTGCTCGTGTGGCTTTGGGGGCTTTGGAGGCGGGGCTGGCGATGCTGGCAGATGTGGTGTGGCATGTATCGAGCGCCGGTACTCTGCAGGTGGCGGGGGTACAGGCGGTGGGCCTGGCTGCGCGGGCGCATTGTTCAGGGTATACGGTGACTGGGACTGGGGCTGGGGCTGCTTCGAGCGGACCGGAGGCTCCTTTGCAAAGACGGCGCGGAGGAGGGCCAGGAAGTTGAACAGCGTCGACTTCTGCCGTGGGGGTCAGCGAGCGAATCCAGGGCGCAGGCGGTACTCACATCCCAATACTTGGCCCACTGGGCGAGGTACGGGTGGTAGACGCGTCCATCGCCGCTCACATGCTGGCCGGGGCGCACGAGCATGTCCTTGTCGGGCTTGACGTAGACAATGGGCGACTCGTGCGGGTATGCGTAGGGCACCCACACGGCCACAGGGAAGCCGTAGGTTGCGCCGCGAAACGTGACGGGCAGGGTGCCGCTGAGGTTGAGCAGGAGATGCGAGGCGCCATTCTCGTACGCTGGAGGCAGTCAGTTGCTGTGCGCGGAGGACAGCGCTGTGACCGGGGTAGGTTCACGTACTGTAGACATCGGTGCGCACTGCGAGTGACGGGTAATGGGCGAGAGCCTCGGTGGCATCGTGGTAGGTGCGATTGACGTCGGCGTAGTTCTGCGCGTGTGCGTGAGCGGACCGTTGTGTGCAGGAGGGCTGCAAGAACTAAAAGGATTGGCCTACGCTGGTCAGGACGCTGTACAGCCAGTTGAGCGTCGTCTCCGGCACGGCCATGCTGCGTCTGGCGTCTCTCGTTTACTGCCTCTGCCTCTGGCGGCGGGGACCTGGAGCTCGAGCTCCCCCGACCCCAACCTTGGGACGCCATCCTAGCAACCCCGCCAAGGTCGCCTCTACTTCCCTTGCGAGTGCCTGACTTGGACCCACACTAGCTATCGTTCACGTGTCAATGCATCGACTAAGGCTTGGTCTTGATTATTTCTTGATAATTAATACACCTCAACATTGAATACACCTTGGTATATAATAATACTTGTAGTTTATGCCTCAGCGAGCGTGTGCTTCGAGCCTTCTGTATAAACCCATTACGCCCTATATTGTACACCATTCCCCCGGGTATCCTCAGTCCGTCGCTCAGTGCTGGCTCCACTCAATCGTGTTCAGATCCACGCCCTCCTGCACCAACTCCCACAACGGACTGAGCTCACGCAGGAACGTCACACGCTCCTTGACCGCCTTCAGCACGTAGTCGATTTCTGCGTCCGTTGTGAAGCGGCCAATTCCGAATCGGATACTGCTGTGTGCACTCTCGTCGCTGCTGCCCAGAGCGCGGAGAACGTAGCTGGGCTCGAGCGACGCCGATGTGCAAGCGCTGCCTGAAGAAAGCGCAATGTCCTTCAGCGCCATGAGCAGAGACTCGCCCTCGACGTAAGCAAAAGACACGTTGACGCAGCCAGGGTAATGTCGTTCACGGTCACCGTTCAATGTCGTGTGCTCCATGGAAAGCAGACCCTCGAGCAGGCGGTTCGACAGCGCTGTGATGCGCTTCGTGTCGTACTGTTGCGTGTCAGTGCTGGTACAGCTTCACAAAAGGCAGCAAGTACGTACCTCCATCTCTTCTTTGCAAATACGGGCCGCCTCACCGAAGCCAATCGCGAGCGGCGGCGCCAGAGTACCACTGCGGAGACCGCGCTCCTGTCCACCTCCACTGATGATGGGGTCGAGTCTGACCCTCGGCCTTCTTCGTACGTAGCAAGCACCAACACCCTTTGGCCCGTAGATCTTGTGTCCGGAGATGGACATGAGGTCGACGTTCATCTTGTTGACATCAAGCGGGATCTTGCCCACGGCCTGCGCGGCGTCGGTGTGGAAGAAGATCTTCTTGGACCTGCACAGCTTGCCAATCTCCTCCATGGGCTGCACCACACCGATCTCGTTATTGACCGTCATGATGCTGACCAGCATCGTCTCTGGGCGCATGGCCGCCTCGAGCTGCGCCATGTCGACCAGGCCATTGCTCTGGACGGGCAGGTAGGTCACGGAGAAGCCCTCGTCCTGCAGATGCCTGCAGCTGTCGAGGACACACTTGTGCTCAGTCTGTGCGGTGATGATGTGGTTCTTCTTTCCCGAGCGCTTGAAGAAGCGCGCGACGCCCTTGATGCTCATGTTGTTGCTCTCCGTGGCGCCGCTGGTGAAGATGATCTCCTTGGGGTCGGCGCCGATGAGGTTGGCAATGTGCTCGCGGGCATCCTCGACGGCCTTGTCCGTCTCCCATCCGTAGGCGTGCGTGCGCGAGTGGGGGTTGCCGTACAGGCCTGTCATGTAGGGAAGCTGGGCGTCGACAACGCGGGGATCCATGGGTGTGGTGGCTTGCATGTCCAGGTAGATGGGCCGCGATCCCTGGTCCATGACGGTGGCCTGCTTCAGGATACCTTCTAGGGTCAGCGTCATACACGCATAGCGGGGGGCGGGTGGCGGCACTCACCAGCAGTCGGGCTCATCATGGCGTCGGCAGAGATGCCCGTCGTCGGCATGGTCACGTCTGCTGCGTGCTCTCCGGTCTGGTTGAGGAATGCCTTCTTCTCGGCCTGAATCGTCGTGTCGATGTTGACCGTGGCGTTGTTGGACTTTGTCTCGGAGACATAGCTGCGGCAGCTCGCAGCGGTGCGGAGCGATGTGCGGGCGAAGGTGGACGTCGGATATCTCCTCGAGGCGATGCGCAGGGCCTGCCTCGCAATCGTGGGGGCGATGTGCGACATGGTGGTGGTGGTGATGGGTGAGTGTGTGGACGAGGGCGAGGGCGTCGTCACTCGGCCTTCGATGAACAAAGATTCGGCTGACTAACGCGCTACACCCAGTACACGCCCAGCCAGCCGTCCGTTCCTACCGCGGGCAACGGACATGTCGGCGCACGGCCCGCGGAGCTGTCGGACCAGGCGGAGGAGAGCATTCTCGCGCGACCAGATGGCTAGGGACTGCAGGCGGCCATGCTGCTGCTGCTGCTTTGTGTTCCGGGTTCGGTGGCTCTCAGACAGAGAGCGCAGCGATACAAAGAGGCAGTCGGAGGGTTGCATCGCCCGGGCCGCGCAGGGTCGATGCCACACGGTTGTGGCTTAGACGTCATAGTCAAGACCCACCAAAGAAGCCCACCCACCAACCCACTGCGCCATAACTCACCCACGCTTCTCTCCACGCTACCCTTCCTTGCGACTGTACGCTCCCGACGTGTGAAGACGCCCTGCCCGCACTTCGAATCTCACACAAATCCCCCCTGCTACCCCACAATGAGCTGGAAGGGCTTGACCAAAGGCGTGACCAGGGTACGCCCGAACTTCCTCACGCCCCTAGTTAGGCCGCAACACAGCACTGATGACACTCGCTAGGCGCCACAAACCATCAAGCAGCGCTTCAACATCGTACGTCCACCTCTACGCCCGCTGCACACGGGCCCGCTCCCGCAGCACGCCCTCTCTCGCAAATGCGCCCAGCCATGCGCTAACCGGACCATGTGTAGGGCGAGATCACAAAGGATGCCATCTACATTGATGCCGAGCGTCGCTTTGACGAGCTAGAGAAGGAAACCAAGAAGCTCCATGAGGAGTCCAAGAAGTAGGCCATCATCTGAACCCCTGCTACAGCAAGCGTGAGAGCTCACATCCACCAGGTACTTTGAGGCGATCAATGGTGCGCATAGCTATACAACTCACGTCCCTGTGCTCTTCTCTAACGCAAACGCCCACAGGCATGCTCTCCCACCAGATCGAGTTCTCCAAAGCCGTTGCAGAAATCTACAAGCCCATCTCCGGACGAATGTCGGACCCCACCTCGTTCCACGACGAAGGAAACACAGCGGGTATCGAAGCCTGCGACCAGTACGAGCTGGTCGTACAGGAACTACAAGAAACCCTCAAGCCTGAACTCGAGATGATAGAATCACGAGTCATTTCGCCCGCAAACCAGCTGCTCGAAATCATCAAAGCCGTACGGAAGCTGGGCGCCAAGCGCGACCACAAGCAGCTCGATTACGACCGTCACCGAACCACGCTTAAGAAGCTGCAAGACAAAAAGGACAAGACGCTCAAAGATGAAAAGGCCATGTACCGCGCCGAGAACGACGTCGAGCAGGCAACCCAAGACTACAACTACTTCAACGATCTCCTCAAGGACGAGCTGCCGAAGCTGTTCGCATTGGAGCGCGAGTTCATCCAGCCCCTGTTCCAGTCATTCTACTACATGCAGTTGAACGTCTTCTACACATTGCACGAGCGCATGCAACGGCTTGATATTGGCTACTTTGACTTGGAGTTGGACATTGAGGCTGCCTACGAGAAGAAGCGCGGGGACACGCAGGCCGAAGCCGAGAAACTGTCTGTCGTCAAGTTCAAGACCACCGGCGGGCGCACAGGGCCTGGAGGACGACCTGGACAATCAAAATACGCAACGAAAGCCCAGGAAGCAAAGGCGGGCCGCGCATCCATATCCGAAGACGCCGAAGCACCGCCCCCGTACAGCGCTGGTCCGTCAAGTGCGGTGGCAGATGTCAAGTCACCAACACTCTCACAAGGCTCATGGGGCTCCGCTGCAAAGGCAAAGGGCGCAGCACCACCGCCGCCGAAGCCCAAGCCATCACGTCTCAGTGGCATGCCTGCTGCCGAGACCTGTACAGCCCTGTTCGATTTTGAGGCTCAGTCCGAAGGCGATCTCAGCTTCCTCGCCGGTGACACCATCGAGATCATTACACGGACGCAGAACGAGAACGAGTGGTGGACTGGCAAGGTCCGGGGTAAGCAGGGGCAGTTCCCAGGTATGTACCTACACATTTTCGAAGGACTTACCAGCGCTAATCGCCTCAGGCAACTACGTGAAGCTGAATTAGGCGTTCAGTCGGCGGGACTCGACAATGTCCAGATGAAGATACCTGTTGTCACTGCTAGTCACTGTTGATTAGACGGACCCTCTGGCGTCTGCATGTTCATTCTGCTAGTCATTGCATTGCTTACACTTCAGACTAAATATTAATACTTGTCTTCGTACCTTTTGCCCACTCGTCGCTGGTACTTGATACGTCACTTTCCCCAGCTTCAGCCACACCTCGGTCCATGTTCATCCTAGCGCAGATCATCAAATCATCCCCGCATGACGTTCGGCGACACGGAGCTCATCCTCAGCTGTTCCGTCTCCACCAGCTCGGTTATATCCAAACATGTTCCTTCACAGACAACCACGCTGTCACTCGAACCGACATCACTGTTTCCAATAACATCTGCTCCCACATTCATTTATACCACGCTCATACACAATCCACCATGGGCTACACCTCCACAATAACCTTCACCCTCGACACAATATGTCCCTGGTCCGCTCTCCTCCCCCACCACATACCACCCTCCTAACACACCCAGGACCTACCTAGCCTTCCTGCGCCTCCAAAAAGCCCTCTCCCAGCACCGCGCCTCCCACCCCTCCTCCCCCGCAACCTTCACCCTCCAAATCGCACCCTACCAGCTGTACCCAGACTTCAGCCAAGACGGCGTGGACCGCCACACGTGGTACCGCGACGAAAAATACCACGGCTCCGAAGACAAGTTTAACTTGTACTGCGAGTACATGGGCGCGCTGGGCAAGGACGAAGGCGTGGCGTTTGACTTCCGCGGCGGTCTGTTCGCGAACACATTCCACGCGCACAGAATCCTGCAGTACTTGCAAGAGCACTTCGGGCCCGAAGCGGCGATCAAGGGGCTCGAGAGTCTATACCAGCAGTATTTCAGCGCGCGAGCGCACCCAAGCAGCCACGCTACACTTACGCGAGCATGTCAGGCAGCGGGGCTGAGCGAGGCGGAGGCGGAGAGGGTGGTGGCGGACGAGAATGAAGCTGCGGCGGAGACGAAGAGCGCGATACGGGAGCAGGCGGGCAATGGGGTGGATAGCGTGCCGTGTGTTGTTTTCGAGGGGCGGAAGAGGGATTTCACGCTGATTGGGGCTAAGGAGGTCGCCGAGTATGTTAGGACGCTGGAGCAGGTTGCTAAGGAGGCGTCGTAGGGGGACGGTGGCACGGGGAGGTCAGATTGCCCGAATAACCATGGTTGGGTATTGATCGCTCTCAGCCATGTCGTGGGGGAAGTGATTAGCAACATGTTCTGTGGAACGAGTATATACCTCGTATGACGGGCAGAATGATGTCCAAAGTAATATGGATGACCTGCCATCAGTCATAGAAGCAAAGAAATCTTCATCATGCATGGTGGAGTACTGGGAAATATCGTAGATGTAGAGCGACAGAGCCTTGCATGTTTGTGCTGATATAAGCCAGACAGCGGAGGAAGTTGGCAGCAGCGTGAGAGAAGTACATGACATCTTTCGCGGTGGCAATGATTGCACAGCACGGCTTGTCCAAAGCAATTGCCAATGATCATGGCAGCGGAGCAAGAACGAAGTGTAATGTCAAGATTGAAAAGTATAAAACTGAATTGAACCCAGGTTCCACCAGCCATGATGCAGAACTGTGGTCTTTGTACCTGATACTAGCTATTGCAATGATCATTGGCCGTCTCCAAGGAAGTATGTGCAGATAGAATGACCAGGACTAACAGTCCAGATGATCAAAGATGCACCAGAGCATAGGCCGGTATCAACTTGCAAAGAATGAAATAAACATGTACCAGAAACGCCTGCCATCCGGGGCGATGATGCCGCTATAGAGTCGAGTGAGACGAGGCAGGAAGAGATATCAATATAGCCCCCACCAAGCCTTCATCTATCGTGCCGCCCGAGAGCAGGCCTCAAGGCTGTGAGATGCATGTTCATTTGCGCGACCAGTCATAACCAATCTCTGAACGCTTGGTAGCCTCACCGACCGAAGGGTCACCGCAGACTGGTCCCCAGACCTGCGCCTCGAACTGGCCGGCTGCAATATTATTGCCGACATAGTCGTAGTCTAAGCCAGTCAGTGTCCACTCACACCCGAGACTCATCGTAACTTACAGCAGTAGAAGCGACCGGGCCAGTCAACCTGGTTGGGGTTGCAGTAACCGACAGCACAGCCGATGCGGGAAGTGTTGCGCCACACCATCTGCGTGAAGTGACCCCAAGCATCTTCGTAGTGAGGGTGGTCATAAGGGTACTTGGTCTCTTCTTCGTGCCAGCCGTGGGAAGCAGTGCGAGCGAACTCGACCCAGTCTTCGTACTTGGAGGGAGCTGGCTTCTGGGAGGAGAGGTTGCTGCCAGAGCGCATCTGTGCGTTCAGTAAAAGCAGAGGTGTTACATCACTGCTGTTGACTTACGTGCTCAGGCATGTAAGTGCACTCGGAGATGTCGCGGCGGGCAGCATCAGCCAGACCTTGGTCCCAGACTAAGTCTTGCGCACAGTGGAGGCGGCGCCAAAACCAGTGTGCCCGCATCACAGCACTAATGAAGTTGGGGTCATCCGCGTGAGGAGCATCGTCGTTGTAGAGCTCGCGTGGCTTGACCTCGAGGGAAGGTGCAGCAACCACACTGGCTACCAACAGGCTGGCGAGCGTAGTGAGAGACTTCATGGTGTTGTTGTTGACGTCGTTCGTTGGAAGGAACGACCAAGTCGTAGGAATGTAGATATGGACAGGTCGTAGGTGAACTGGTGCGGATGGTTGATGATGTTGTGCACACAGGTGGCGAGTCAAAGAAGAGGCAAATGTGTAAAGAGCGTGAGTGATCAAGGATGAAGAAGACGTGAATGAGGATGGCGACAGTGTGTTTATATGGGTGGCCCGTGTTGACAGCAACGTGAGGTCCAGACGCGCCTGCTACCTTCACCTGCCTGCCTTGAACTGGTTCGCTAATTTCTGCAATCAGACCATAATGCCTCGAGTGGGCGAGGGCGTATGCAGCCACGGGCAGACCGCCAAAATTATGATGAAACGACTGCAGTGAAGCCAGTTGTACGCCCGTGAAGTTGATCTCATCAGCGAGTATCGAATAGGTCGTCAACGTTACCCGACTTGTGTCGCTTTAATTTCGTGCTTGGTGATGACTAGCTCGTTTGCTTCCCTACCACTTTCTGTCGAGAGACACGAGTGAAGTGTCACACAGCGCCTGTTTGAGGGCGCCTGCAAACGGGCCTTACCCACACCAGTCGTCACTCTAGCGCTCGCGCAAGGTGTGGCTCGCAGTCTAGAAAGAGCAAGTCAAGCCACGTACAAGAGAGCATGTGGCCAGAGTGGTGCACGACATAGTGAGAGAGAAAAACGAGATGTGAGTGCCCTGTTCCATAAACTCTGGAGACCAACGAGACAACGTTGTATAACTACAGAACTCGACAGAGGGTTGGACCGATGTAGAAGCTGTTCAACGTACTATTTTTCTCAAGACGAACTGCTGCAACAGCTTGTTGCTTACGGACAACAACAAAACAGAACTGCTGTTCTATACATGTGCAAGACACACTCAAATAGCCGCATGTAGGCTTTTCGCCCTCATGTACTTCCAATAGTGGCCTCATGTCCTATCGCCATTCGTGAGCAGCTGTTCTTGAGCCATCCAGCGCCCCAAGACATATAGTCGAGTTATCGTTCGATCTTGCATTGACGTCTATAGAGCAGCTGGCTGTGCTACCATCTGAAGTGGGCGTTGGAGCTGACAGGTTTGCCCCTCGAACCCTGCTGGTGCAACATCCCTACCGTGTGCAAGTGCTTGTATTCCGGAACGACTTGCCATCTAGGGCACGAGGGAAAAGGCTACCACTGACCGGGCATTGGTGGATCATGTCGCACTAAGTGCGAGGGTGTGGCGGTAGTATGGAGAGGACGCACGCAATCGGCTGTGTGGTCGCGCAGAACAACTTTGGATCAGGGCAAGTGACACCATCGGTGCAGCGGTCGTGCTCAACCCTCCTTAAGACGTTTCGCTGGTCGGCCGATCAGAGAGTCATCTGGCAGTCCGCTTCTCTTTGTCCCTGGTAAACTAGACGTACGAATGTCATTGTCCTCTTGACTGACTCTCCGAACAGGGTACTTGATTCGAGAATCTTCAAAGCAGCTTTCCGATGGCTTGCCATGTACAGTGAAGTATGGGTGTTCAAGCGCATTCTCCGCGGTCAGGCGCTTGAGTGGGTCGTATTCGAGCAGTTGCTTAAGCAAGGAAAGACCCTCTTGTCCGGGTGTGTCCGGTCCGACACCGACAGGGTAGTGGTTGTTGTTCAGCGTTTGATGGTACCAACGTTCGAGACCGTCGCCCTGGGGGCGAGGATAACGTGCTGCGTTACCAGCAAGTAGCGAGGTAAGCTGAGGATACTCAGGCATGGATGTCAGTAGTGGCCAGCGGTCCTTGCTTGGCATACCCATAATCTCGACAATCTTCTGCATTTGGTTGCGCTGGAAGGGCACAGTCTTTTTGTTGTCCATCTTCGCCTCCTCCCCTTTGAAGATAGGTCGCAGCGACAACAGTTCAGCAAATATGCAACCTACAGCCCAGAGATCGACAGCTGGGGTGTAGTGGCGACTGCCAAGGAGCAGCTCTGGTGCTCGATACCAGATTGTGACGACGACCTTATCGCCAGAAAACAACGATTGGAGTGGTTTGTGGAAGAGACGGGCCAATCCCAGGTCACCAATCTTGACCTTGCCTGAGCTTGTCACCATGATGTTGGCGGGTTTCAAATCCCGATGCATGACCCAGTTGCGGTGTAGGTAGACAAGTCCCTGCAACAGCTGGTACAAGATGGACTTGATGGTCCGCGCAGGTATGGCTTGGCGTTGTGGCTGGTTGTGGTGATGGATGATTTGCAGAAGATCGTGCTCTGCATACTCGAAGACGATGAATATGCACTTGTCTTCAAGGATGATTTCCGAGGTGTGCACGACATTTGCGTGTGCTAGCTCAGTACAGAGGGCCATCTCCCTGATGGCGGACTGTGAGATGCCAGAATACTGGAGTTCGCCTTCTTTGTCCGGCTTGAACCTGTCTGGTCAGCAGTAGGCATGGGAAGAATGAAATGCCGTCTCACTTCTTGATGGCAAACTCTCCGACGCGGCCATTCTTGCCCTCAGCCTTGTACACGCGTCCATAGGTGCCGCTGCTGATGAAGCCCACGATCTTGTACCGCTCGTTGATGCGCTTTTTGGAGCTGTATCCTGCAAACATTTGGGTGGAGTCTCCGACGTCTGCTCGTATACCAGTTCAGCACTCCATTCGAGTTGTTGAGCGTTGTAATCCAAACAGAGTAAGGGGAGATGCCAATATCAATATCAAGGGTGTGACAGTTGAGATGATGTGATGTCTGACAGCAGCAAGGCTGGCTTACGGAACAACAATCAAGCGAAGCAGGCGCGGCAGTCACGATCAGCAAAAGCAAGCGCTAAACGAGGGCGGTCCAAGCAACGACAGTAAGGAGGCGGCAAAGGACAGCAGGGACACGGCTCAAGGACGGAGTGATGGCAAAGGCGGTAGTGGAAGGGTCACGGACCGTTGAAGGCTGTCGCAATGCTACTGCGCAAGGCGGCTCGGGCGGTTGAGGCAGCAGAAGGCGGGCCGCCCGAAGATGGGGGATTTGAAGGCTGGCTCATGATTCGGGCGTCATCTGCGTCTCGTCTACAAGTCTCCACCGAATACGCGCCGGCGTCTGGCGGACGTGCCCCCGTCGGCGATGCAGGATTTGGCCGGACGCCTGCTAACAGGGTTGCAGTACAGTACGGCAAGTGTGCGAAGGCGCAAAGCTTGAAGGCCCGTATCGTATTCCTGTCAGAGGTATCAAGACGGATGTTTGTGTAGGAGGTAAGAAGCTATGGCTGGAATGAAGCTGTGAACACAGCTGGGTGCGTCTCCCCCGCAGAGCCGCAGCATGTGAAGGCTCGAGTCGCCCAGGCGTCCGCGGCCAACCACCACGACGCATCGCGAACCCCACCCATCCAGACCTTGTCTTAGCATTGGTGGTTCAACGCGTGCAGTTGTTCCTCGTGGTTGTACTAGCTACTGTGAAAGTTAATACTCTTCTTGTCCACCGCAGCCCAGCAAACAGGACAGGTATACGCGCTCCGCTCAATGCGTGTCGTGTACAAAAGCTGACGTCCCCATAGCGCTGCACAAACGCATACCCAGCTGCGGCGCCTCGACCGCCGCTATGAACCCGCGATCATGGTTTGGTGACCTGACAGGCTACTTTGTGTACACGCTCTTCGTTGCCACGCTGGGCCCGCTGCTGTTCGGCTTCCATCTGGTAGGTAGCCATGCCGTCAACGTCGACACCAACACACGATAGCTGACCATGCCAGTCTGAGCTCAACGCGCCCGAAGATGTCATCCGCTGCAAGAAGAGGTCAATCACCGCGTCCCACCTCGCCACGACCGCTACTCCCAACCTGCCACAATGCATTGAGATGACACCCACCCAGTGGGGCGTCGTAGGCTCCATGTACACCCTTGGAGGGCTCATCGGCGCCTTGTCAGCAGCACCCCTCGCTGGCAAGTACGGACGTCTGAGGGCCATGCAGATCACGACGCTGTTCTTCACCATCGGCCCCGTATTTGAAGCCCTGTCGCCCAGCATCGCCGTCATGGCCTTTGGCAGACTCGTGTCAGGCGTTGGTGCTGGAGCAGCCGTGGTCATTGTGCCCCTGTACATCTCAGAGATCGCACCGCCTGCCAATAAGGGCTTCTTTGGCGCTTTCACTCAGATCATGTGCAACGTAGGCATCTTGGTCACGCAGCTGTTGGGATACTTCCTGAGCCACGACTCGTACTGGAGGATCATATTGGCTGTCGGCGGCATCATCGGTCTTGCCCAAGGCCTCGGCTTGCTCCTGTCTGCAGAGAGCCCCAAGTACATTGCGGAGAAGGGCAACCTGGTGCTTGCAAAGAGAACGCTGAGGAAGCTCAGAGGCGAGCATGCCGACATCGACAGCGAGATGAGCGATTGGGGCGTGGAGGGGTCCAATGTGAGCGGTACGTTCTGGCTACACCCCATGACCACTGCGATGCAGAATGCTAACATCACAACAGAGGAGGAGCAGACTCTCCTAGCCAACGAAGGCGGATCACAGCCTGCTTCCAAATCGTCTGGCGACCAAGGCTCTCTAACCATCATGCAAGTCTTGCGTCACCCAGACTACAAGAAAGCGGCTATTGCTGTCATCATGGTCATGCTGGCGCAGCAGTTCAGTGGCATCAACAGCATCGTCATGTACGGCGTGTCACTGCTAGCCGGGCTACTCGAGTCCAACTCTGCCTTGCTCAACCTCGCCGTGTCTGCAGTCAACATTGTCATCACGGCTGGAGGCGCGCCCCTCCCAGACAAGTTTGGACGCAAGCCGTGCCTCCTCGGCTCTATTGCTGGCATGGGCATCAGCGCTCTCCTTCTCGCCATTGGCATCATGAAGTCGGTGCCCGTGCTCTCAGCGCTCGCTGTGCTGTTCTTCGTTTCTAGCTTCGCGCTTGGCCTGGGACCAGTGCCGTTCATTCTAGCCAGCGAGCTCGTGGGGCCAGAAGCCGTAGACGCCACGCAGAGTATTGCGCTTGGTGCGAATTGGATCGCAACCTTCATCGTGGCACAATTCTTCCCTCTCCTGAGCGCACAGCTTGGCGGCAAGGTCTACCTTATCTTTGCAGCACTTTCTGCATTCTTCTTTGGCTTCCTCTTGTGGTACGTGCCAGAGACCAAGGGCAAGAAAAACGCCGACGAGGTCTGGGGCAGGGAGCGCAGGGTGGACTGAGGTTGAGGTTGGTGAATTGGGAGTGGAGCGAATGAGGGGACGGCGTGGGTAACACAGATTCGGAAGGCGCGACTGCATTGCATATCCATAGCAGAACAAACGCAACCAGCTTCGTCTCGCCCCTCCTCCACTTCTCGGCCTGCTCTGCTTGGTGTTGCTTACCGAGACGCTGACGCATCCGCTTTTTGCGCCGGCAGACGTCGGGGCTCTTCCGCAGGCTTCCAAAATGAACCCTGGGAGCGGCTTCGGCCTCGGGGCTTACCCATGACATGAGTCGCCAACCCCACTGAAACTCCCTCGGCCTCATCACGACATGATGCCCATACGTCGCTGACACCTGCTGCACATTCCCACCACTCGCCTTGCCTTCAATTGACTGCACGCGATTCTCTCAGCATGCCCGAACTACCGTCGCATACGTCAGCGGGCCTACCGCCGCTGCACACTCCGCAGCCGCAGAGCCCGAGTCGCAGTGGCTTCGACTTTCACACGTCAGAGAGCGCAGTAGGGGAAGACACGACACACAACCCCGGCCCCAGAGCATCGCAGCACCGCGGATCTGACCCCCCGCCCTCGATCATCTCGCCGGCATTCACGCCTCCAGCGACGCCCGGCTTCAGCACGCCCTCACAGCCGCGCCGGCCGCCCCGCTCCATACCCGTCGACACCTCCTTGTCCACCCAGTCGCCAAGACCTGAGCTCCTCGAGAAGCTGCCCATAGTCGAGTGCGAAGTGCGGGCGCGCATACCCACCACCACCGGCCATGAGATGTGGCTGCACGTTTACCGTAACAATGTAGACACCAAAGAGCACCTTGCCATTGTATTCGGCAACCAGATCCGCTCGCGCTCTCTGGACGCAGAAAGACCAGGGGAAACAGAGCTTGACCGCATGACGAGAGGCGCCTACGTAGGGCGCCTGTTTCCCGGCCGAACAAGCTCGCGGATAGAAGCAATCAAGCGCTCCGAAGGCGTTCCCTCGAAACGCAGACCCGAGCCAAGCACGACCGACCTCGACAACGGTCTGGTTTCGCCTTCTCCAGCATCTTCGGAGAACGGCGACACACAATCCCCAACCTCAGACCTGCCCCTTGTCCGCATACACTCCGAGTGCTACACCGGCGAAACTGTCTGGTCCGCGCGCTGCGACTGCGGTGAACAGCTCGACGAAGGCGCACGCTTAATGGCCGACCCCACATTCTCACCCACCGGCGGCGCAATCATCTACCTGCGGCAAGAAGGGCGCGGCATAGGGCTTGGCGAGAAATTGAAGGCGTATAATCTGCAAGATTTGGGCAATGACACCTATGAAGCGAACGTCTTGCTCAGACACCCGGCAGATGCGAGAAGTTATGGACTGGCAACTGCTATGCTCATGGATTTGGGACTAGATGGCGAGAGGGGAATCAGGTTGCTCACCAACAACCCGGATAAGGTCCGCGCGGTGGAAGGCCCTGCGAGAGAGGTGGTTGTCAGGGAGAGAGTAGCCATGGTACCGCTGGCTTGGAAGACAGGCGGGAAGCAGGGCATCAAGAGCGAGGAGGTGGAGAAATACTTGAGCACAAAGGTGAGTCTTTTACATCATTGAACACGAATCGAGCTAATCCAAACGTAGATCGAAAAGTTCAAGCACATGCTGGACCAGAAATAGTCGTTACGGAGCGCCCACTTGTACAGACGAGACCCATTTACGCATAGACGCGACACGCTGGCGTTGGGAGACATATTCGAATCATATCGAGCGGCTTTGAATTTGCCTTAGCTGTTGCCAAGATACCACAATGAGATGCCTGTTGTTCAGCTTGGTCGATCAGCTTATTCTTTCAAACAACTACTTCGATTGGGATGTCCTTCTTTCTGATTCTGCAACACATTCTGTTTTTCCAAGGCAGCAAGCAGTGTTTCTCTCGTGAAGCAAATTCACAGTGAGTAACTCGCCGAGAAGAAGGTGTCTGTGACGAAGATCTAGCGCATGCAGCGCTTTCTTAAAAAACCCCATTAAATACGGAATATCACGTGGAGAGGCAGTTATAGTTCAGTCAAGGTGGTTTTCATTCGCTACCGTGTGTTGTATGAACGCACAATAGCAACCGTATATGGACGTCCTTTGAGCTATACAAGACGTTATCATATTCGAGTACAGGCATTTCATCTGAATCAAGGAAGTGTTTAACCCCAGTCCAGTATCTCCTCTTGTAAAACAAACCCTCTCGAGCAGTATCTGAAAACATCTTATGCCATAGGGGGAAAGGCGCTCTCTGCAACTCTCCACTCATACTCCGTCTCCAACTCGCCCGCTGCCTGCTTCTCGCGCAGAGCCTCTATGATCTTCTTCTCCAAGTCCGAGAGAAGCTCAGACTGACACCACGTCTCGACGACCATCAGCTGCGACTGTTCGACATCTTTGGTGCCGCAAACAGCGGCAGAACACTGCGAGAGACCAAGGTCATCATCCACGTCGTCGTGGTTGCGCTTGATCTTGACCTCGATCGCCATGTATTCGGGATACAGTTTCCTCGCATATTCTATATTCGTGCGTTAGCAGAGGTATTCGAAGTGCGGCGGGATACGGACTGATGATCCGGCCGACTGTGTATCTATCCCGGTTCTTCAGGTAATCGAAGGCGTTGTAGATGCATCCCGCAATGGTGCCCAAGACTACGACGCCAGCTCCCAAGATCAAGAGAATCAGCATCACGTTGAACAGGACTTCGAACAGTTCACCGAGTGTGGTGAAGACAGACGTGGCGATCGAGTTCGTTGACATCGTTGAAATACTGTTGGCGGAAGACGGGGTTGTGAGAGTTGTAAGGAATGGATACGGGGGGACATGTAGGCTTGCAGGAAGATATATACTGCATTTATTCGAACTGGTAACTGTTCCATGGTTCGAAGATATCTCGCAACCTCTCGTTGGAGAACACACGCGCAAACCTTGGTACCGAGACGGTTGCAAATACAAGAAAGGACATTGGGCAAATACCTGCTGTGACAAGGAGAAGCGATTTACTAGGAGGAAGTGGAGGTGAGACAAATGTTTTGATGGTTTTTGGTCTTGAAGTGGAATGCGGGTTGGTAATTAAATCGACATTATGAAAAAAAGGAAAAGAGGCCGACTCGAGTGTGTATACAATCCATCCCCAGGAAAATCAGAGCAAAAAGAGAACAGCGAAATGGCTTTTGAAGTGGACGATGACTGCCATAGCGTCTTTGATATAAAGGTAGAAATGCCCCTCAACTTTGAACACCAGATTGCGTAAGCACGCGGCTGTTCGAATGCAATTCATGGGCTGCCATAATTTTCGTCATATATCGGATTAATGCAGTCCAGAAGATTGAAGATGCAGACTACCGTTTACTGAAGTGCCGAACAGCCTGAGGTTGAAAAGTCCCTGCCACCTGCCATTTTCGGCACTAGCCGATGTTCGGCATCTGATGTCGTCAACACCGCGAGTCACCAAGAAGTCCCCACCTCGCGCTTAGTGTACAGTACATAATGTAATAGTCCACCACGACGGCTCGCCAGCCTACACCAATTCTTTGCACATTCACAAACAGCAAAATGTCGACTGAAACCAACGGACAGACGATTGCGCCGTCAATCGACGTGAAGGAACTGAGCTATGCATTCCCGGACGGTTCGAGCGGGTTGAAAGAGGTCTTCCTAAACCTGCCACCAGGCAGTAGAACCCTGCTGATCGGAGGTAAGCAGGGCAAAAGAAGCCTCAATAAATGCAGCAGCTGACAGGACATAGCCAACGGCGCTGGAAAGACGACACTTCTGCGCCTACTCTCCGGCAAGCGCATGGCCCCCGCCAACACCGTATCCATTGCAGGCGTCGACCCCTTCAAACATGGCCTCGAGGGCGTTACTTATCTCGGCCTGGAGTGGGTTCTGAACCCCATTGTGCGAACGGACATCGACGTGGTCACCCTCCTCAACTCTGTCGGTGGCCTTCACTACGCAGAGCGATGCGCCGAACTGGTTCACGTTCTGGACATCGACCTCACGTGGCGCATGCATGCCGTGTCTGATGGCGAGAGGAGGAGGGTACAGCTGGCCATGGGCCTGCTGCGGCCGTGGACCATCCTCCTGCTTGACGAGATCACCGTTGATCTCGACTTGCTCTCGCGATCCAACTTCTTGGCGTTCTTGAAGAAGGAGACCAAAGAGCGACCCTGCACCATCGTGTACGCGACACACATCTTGGACAACCTTGCGACTTGGCCCACGCATTTGGTACACATGTCACTCGGCAAGGTTAAGAAGTGGGGTAGCCTGGACGACATGGGCGTGAAGAGCGACCCCGATTCGCGGGTTCTGTCTGGTAACAGTCAGCTTGGTGAGCTCGTGCTCAATTGGCTGCAGGAGGATCTCAACGAGAGAGGCCCCAGGAACGGCAGAAACGCGCCACGCTCCGAAGGCAAGACCTACCAGAACCTTGAGGGCAAGGGTGGCTATGGCGCGGAGAAGAAGGTCGACAAGGAGTAGGGATGATAAGGCCAAAGAAGAGGAGGTGGTGGAGCAAGTCTGCTTCAACAATGCAGCTTGCTGGTGTTCAAAAGGCGTTCAGAGACTTCTCAACGATGATACCCCGTTTCGTATTTCAACATCAATAGGAGGAAAGATCAAATTTGTCTGCTCACTCTGCATCGCCAGGCACTTCCATTTCTGATTTTTTTTCTTCTGCAGCTGGGCGTCCAGATCAAGATGAACGGCAGCGTAGAGGGTAAGGTACGTAGTCTTCACTCGTGCCTTTTTCCAGCCGCTGTGGGGGGAAGGTTGCTGCCGGCTTCGCTTCACTTCACTCTCACATATAATCTTCCGCGTGGATCATCTCCCTCTCTCTAGCACAACACCCTTCCCAAGAATCGAACACTATCCACTCCCACCGGCGAAATGATGCGCCCTGTAATCGTTCTCTGTACAGGCGGTCTTATAACGGGCATCATCAATCCCTCCCTCCACTTCCTCCACTTCCTCACAATCCATGCACCAGCAGGAGTATTAAAATCCCTCCGCACTCGCATCGCATCTATCTAAACGCAACGCCAGACATCGTCGATGTGTTGACCTCTCTGTGGACGATCGCCATGTTAGCGCGCTTCTACTACTCCAACTCCACCTCCGTGATCGAAGAGCAAATGCAGCGTATCAAGAGTCAGCTACCCCCTACCACTGCTTGCGAAACACACAAGTGTCGACGCCTAACACACAGCACAGTCGCGCAGTCCCCTATACCGCGCGATCCAAGTCTCGGTCCGTAGGCACAACCCCGCGCCCAATGACCGCTTGTTTGCCGCTCAGCGGTGGACTGGGAGGGTTATGGCGAGGGATTGGTCGCGTGGTGAGAGTTTGGTTGCGTTTACGCTGGGCTTTCGCTCGAGTGGGGCTGCTGCGCTGCATGAGCTGGAGGGGTGGATGGGTGCGTGAGGGGAGTGTGTGAGGGGAGTGTGTGAGGGGGGAGTAGCTGGCAAAGGGGATGGTGTAGTGTGGGGTTCTTTCGGGTGGAGGGTGCGGGGAGATGTGTTGATGAGGGTATCGTATTTGGAGTGTGGTAAGAAGCAGTCTTTTGGAAACGTATTGTTTGGATTGTTGCGTTGAGATGAGGGCTATCGACTCGGTTGGCATAGACTGTCTTGCTCTGTGTTCAATAGGCGGCACGACAGGTGATCATGTACATACCACAAGGTCGTAGTTTTTTGCTCTTGAACTAGCGTCATCGTTCGATGGTGTCCTTGAAATGTGCCACACATCTCTCTTTCTTACCAGATATCTCGTGCTTGGCCCGTTGTCGGTTGCGGTGAGTACATGCAGGTTAGCCGCTACTGTCGAAGCGCCGTTTAAACCTTGGATGTCATTCATGAAGGTCTGAAGAACCTCCTGTACTACCTGCCTGCTAATTAGGAGCCAATACTGCAAAATCAAGCGCATGTAATCAGTGGCAAGGTGCAATGTGGCTACAGAGGAAAGAATCAACAAGCTAGTATGGTCAGAGAATAGTAAATCCTTTCTGTAAAATTAATCAACAGGCAGCCTCAAGGTGCTGGAGCAGATCGAGATCTAGTCCTCAGTCAAGTCAACAAAACCCGCTTTTCTCTTCGCCCCTGCAACCTTTCGCGGCGCAGGAAGGTTCTTTTTCGATGCAGGACTAGGCTTTAGACTCCGAGCTGTACTCACAACACCTTTTGCAGCACCAGCGCTTACCAGCTGCGCATCCAGATCCGCAGCTTCTTCGACGTTGATGCCAATGTCCTCGAGCGAACCCTTCATGGTATTCAGCTGAACGCGCATCTCTCGAACCCGGCCCTGCCATTCGTCCTCAAGCCTTTCGTGTTTTTTGTTGGTCTTGGTGACTACGAGTGTGTGTGGCGATTTGCCCTTCTCGGTGTCGGTGTGGAAGTCGTTACTGAGTTTATACTCGAGATGCCTGCGCGTTTCCTTGGCGTAGGAGAATCGACCGATGCGCTCCTTTGGATTCCTCAGAAAGGTGTTCAAAGCGATGCATGGTGCGCAAGTGCAGGTATCGACGGTTTCTCTAGCAGTGCGAATCCAGTTCCGCGGCGGCTGTGGTCGAGTTTGCGCGATGTGCTTGGCGCAGGAGTGCAGCACGTCGGCGATGAAAGCTTTGCAAATGCCTTGCAGCTCTTGGTCCGGATTCTGAAAGAGCAAGTCTCTCAGCTTATTGACGAGCACAAACCAGTGCTTCCATTTCGACCACGTCTCTGTATCAGTGGGGAGATCTGGAAGGCAGGCACCAAGAAGCTGTTGCGCCTCGCTCTTGAGCCCTAGCCCTGAGTATCGATCAACGATGTTGAGTAGTTCAACTGCGCAGGTTCCAACCTCAATGGTCTGATGATTGTATCGAGTGAACTCGCCATAAGTGGGAGAAAACTTGGGCTCAGTGATATCAGTTGCAGACAGCTTCAACGTGGTACTTGCAGTATTCGCAAGAAGCTGATAGGTAGGCTTGACGATGTCGTCCTCCGAGATTGTCTGGTCGTCAGCCAGCAAATGCATGAACCGTGAAAGACTTTCACGCTCGACGTTGCTTGAGAACACAGGAGCGATGCTGGGAATGTTAGTAAAGAAAAGGGTCCAGGGTCATGAATTAGGACTTACCTGTCAAGATACGTCCCAGGTGAGACGTGAGGAATGAGATCGAGAATGGACTGTGCGTCATCCAATCCAGCAGATTGTACGTTTCGAACAGTCGTCTCAAGATGGGCCGTCCTCCATGCGTTGAACGCAACGGTACAATCAGAGGGCAGTACTTTTGAGATCTCTCCAAGAGCCTCCCGTAGTTCATTTGCGTATCTGTAAGTGGGTACAGCTTGCGCTTGTTGTGAAAACCTTCAGCCGGTTAGTTGTTTTCACAGCCAAAGGATGAGACATATTACCAGTCCTCCCAAGCATTTTCACGGCCTGTGCGTGTCTCCCACACAATCTGGTCAGCTATCAGCTTGACGAGATGATTCGATGATGTCCACCTTGCTTCCTGCATAGCGTTTTCAAGGAGCTTGGTGAAAATGCCGCTCAAGTGTTCTCCGCGACAATACCCCGCCAATGTCTCGAAGACGTTCGCGTAACCTCCTCCACGCGTCTTCTCAAGCGTCCTCTCACACTCCCCTACGCCATAACCCAAATACCTGTACGTTTCGGGTCGTCTACTATCCTCCTGTGACGTAATTTGCGTAAGAGCCTTTTCCATTATCAACCCAAAGGCTTCGTCGCGGAATTTAGGCTCACAAGCGCGATCCTCTCGTACCATGTTGAAGAGGGCTATCAGTGATTCGGGTGAATGTCTGTTAGACCAGCGGACAGAGTCCAACATCCGTCGCTTCGTCATCAGAACGACGACAGAACTATGGTATCTGAGCTTTGAAGGCGCACTCTCGTTACCAGTATATTCGCCCTCATCCTCACTGTCTGGATCTCTGTCGTACAAGTCTTCCTCTCCCTTCAGGATCTTACTTTCGTCAACTTGGTTCAGACCAATATATACGTATCGACCGCTAGGCAGCATGGTCTTTCCGAAAGTGGTGGCCATCTCTTCGTCTTCGCTATTACTATAGTAGTCGTCTTCTTCCTGCTGCTGTTTTGTCATCCGAGTCAAAAGCCAGTAAAAGCCATTCTTCGTGCAAAGGTTGTCTAGATATCGTCCTCTGGCAGCATCCTGGCCTTTGAGATTCCTCAACGACAGACTTGCTTCCGAATACTTATGTTCAAGCGGGTATACCAGATAGTCGAGGTAGCTGTATTTCTTGTTCCATGTCTGGAGCAGGGTGCTCAGTCGAGTGTGACTTGCGTCAAGTGCGGCCGCAGTCTGCATTGGCAGGCTCTGATCCTGCACAAGGTTGTAGGTGAGCACCAATCGGTACCCTTTCTCGACTGGGCGAATCTCGTGTTGTACGTCAGAGTACCATGCCAGGATCTGTAGATCGAACCCCGACGCGCTTGCAGTGTCCAGTTCTCGTTGCTTGTTGTCATGAGACAGATGAACCGAGCCACCGGTGTGCAGCGATGGCAGACACACGACCAAGGTCCCGAACATACCGGGGACTTTCTCGGTATCTCGATGCGCCTTGAAGTGCGCGCCCTCTTCGTAGAGCAATAACTTGTAAGGTTGCGCGTGAGCTGAGACCTGAACGCCCAGATCCTGAATCGTTTGCTGGGCTAAAGTGTCGAAGAATGTCTGCCATTCCGGATTACCGAATCCAAACTCTGTCGCATCCAGCTCCCAGGTTCGTCTCACAGCCACGTCGATGACTGTTTCATCGCCTTTACCAAACGGAGCCTCTCGGCATCTGGCAGCAATTGCAACTGCGTCACGCGTCGACAGCGGAAGTCCAACGGTGCCAAAGTCTTTGATATAGAGTCCCGGATTAATGTACTGCTTACGATGTTGAAAAGCGGAGTAATTTCCTTCGTGCTCAACTTCGTCTAAGCAGTTTTGAAGATCAAGTTTGAAGTCTCCCTCGGTGTCTGACCCTGAATCGTCCGTCTCTTCCGTCGTCTCGGATTCTCCATCGGTATCGACTTCGGAATCGCCCAGATCAACTATGTGGAGTTGCATTATTGAGGATTCGTCCGGTGTTGCTGGTATGGTAGTCTGGAGCTACGCGATGAAGCCTGGGGGCCCCGCTCCAAAACGCGCTAGCGACACGTCGACGCGGATCATTCACCGTCCCATCACACTAGCGTCCCTGTTGACGACTCAAGGTTTCCACTCCATGGCTTATAATTTGTAGTGTTACGTTCGCCGTTGATATTTTCGTTGTCGCATAGTCATCAGTAAAATCGTCTCAGTTCATGCGGTAGGGGCATGGCCGGATCAGACATATCTAGCAGAGGTCAATCAGTTCCACAAAATAATGCTATTCTCCTAGTCGTTACCACACCACACATGGACTTGACAACCTCATCTAATCTGGCCCAATAAATTATTACACCACCTAGTGCTCCTCTTCATCGCTAACCACACCCAGCAACCCCCCAACCCTCCTCCTTACAGCCCCTCTTGACTCCTCAGTAACACTCACCACCTTGTCCCAAACAACCCCACACTCCCCCTCACCAACACTACTGAGCACCCGCTCAGCAAACCCTCCAAACCGGCTCTCCAACTCCGCCAACCCCTCCTCATGATCCCAAGAACCACGCTTCACAGCCCGCTCCACACGAGTGCGAAACTCTCTGAACTCGACGCTACTCTCTCCTCCGCCGGAACAGGGACTACGTCCATGTAAACGACTCGGCGACTGTCCATCGGTCGACACAAGGCCCAGCGTAACGGCCAGCAAGTGCAGAAACGCGCTCCAGTCCCTGCTCACCCTATGATGAAACATACCCGCATCCCCATACCCTGCCTCTGCATCAGCGATGTGCGAGTTACCAAAGTCCACCATCTTGACTAGCGGCAGCCGCTGTCCTTCTCCGGGGTCGAGTGTTGCATAGCCGATGAGGATGTTGCCTGCATGTACGTCTCCGTGCGCGATTCCTGGGTTGCAGGTTTTGGTTAGCCAGATTAGCGCTTTGCGGATCTTGACGTATATGAGCCATGTGAAGGGTTCTGGGAGGTAGTGAACGTTGGGTAAGAGGGTGTCAAGGGTGCAGATTAGGGGGAGCGTGGTGCTGGTGAGGTAGTGTGTGTCGCTGCTTGGATTTGTTGCGTAGTCTAGACATAAGAAAAAGGCGTCGCAGTTTGTGATAGTGCTACCGCAAGCTGTATCGAGTGTCGCTGCATGGTTTGTAGTAGCAATGATCTGTAGAACAGCGAGCTCGTTACGCAGGGTTGGTATGCTCGGGCCTTGGCAGATCTTGATGGCCACAAGCTGTTTAGTCAGTTCGTCGCACATAGGTGTCAAGTCAGCCTGTGCTGTCGAGTGGTTCTGAACTGTGATGATCGTGGATGTGGGGAGACAGAAATACACGTCTCCGTATGTACCACTGCCTGCGCGAGTCATGACTGTATGTACGGGAGAAAGAATTGGGACCGGGTCGAGTAGATCATCATAAAAGTGCGATTGGCAACGTTGGACATCCTCCGACGTGGGATATATATCTTGTTGGGTCATGCTAGGTTGAGCCAGAATATTGTTGCTTTTTGATGAGGAGACTCGTCGGACGAAAGTGCTCGTTTGTAATTGAGGAGCTTGGAGAAGAGCTGGAAGCGCACGTGAGACACTGTTCAAGGTAAGATCCCTTTCACTGTCATGGCATGGTACCGCATGCTGCGGGTGCGGGCTTTACAGTCAAGTCGCCGTTAACGCAATAACACTAGCCGAGAAGACTTTGATGACATTGCGAGAAAAACTTCTTATCTTGGTGTGTGTCTATATTGCACAAGGTCAGTGACACCCTCATAAGTCGCTAGAGTCTTGTCTGTACGTACAGCAAGCCAGGCCAATGTTCCATCTTCAGCCTGTAGTCCACGGGCATCTTTTTCCTTCTGTTGTTGTGTTTGTTCTTCCTCTTCGTGTGTGCTGGAGGATCGTGCTCTTGCTCTTGCTCTTGCTCGTGAGCTTCGACGACTTGACCACGTCCATTTGGCAATTCGCTCAGTCCAACCTCTGGTTCGATATCCGGTAGTGACGTGTCCTTCAAAACACCCAAAATGTCACAACGACGTTGCTCCTCCTCTTGGCGGTCTTCTAGCGACTGTGAATCCACCGTCAAGGACGAATATCCAAAAATTTGCAGGTCCTTTGAGTCTTTTCGCCCCTCTTTCTCGGGTGGCGCAGCATGTTTCACTCGAGGAAATGGCTCCAAGGAAGCTCGTTCTTTTCCCTTGTCCTGCGCAGCAACAGTGACACGCTCGGACCCGTCCAGACCACAGATCTCCCTAAAATCTCCACATCAGCGGTGGCTTCACAGAAAAGTCCGGCACCAAGGGTCCCGAAACACACAGCTTAGCCCAGCCTCGCCTGTAGCCCTCGCCGTGATGCCAGCCTTTCCACATGTACTGTGTCTTCAGCTGCGCGCCAAAGCCGTCTTCCGAGTGGTTGTTCTCCTTGTACATAACCATGCCGATAATGGGCTGAAAGGATTGCTTGTCATTGCGCCAGCGGTCCATGACGAGGTCCAGGGGAAGAAGATCAGAATGGTGGTTGATAGTGCAATGCTTCTTGAGGATGTAGTGGTGGTAGACGGTGACTGCGGAGTCATTGGGCCATGCCGGGTCGGGGTTTCGCGCGACCTCTGGATCGAACTTGTAGATGATGGTGTCGCCGCGAGCGTCGACGTAACGATGGAATTCTACAGGCGCCATGGTAGTGATGTAGTTGTAGCGATAGTTGTGAAGCAAGTAGTCGATGGAGGATGCGTTGACGATTGTTGAGAGGGTTGACAGCCAGCTGGGTCGCGCACGATGTTAGCGGTCGTAGTTGCAGCAAGTGGAGAGATGGGTGGAAGGTGTGTGTTTGTTTGTTGTTTGCGGTGAGTGAGAACGCGCAGCAGCCTTTCTGCAGTTACCCGGCAGATAGATTGCCTTCACCTCGGCCGTGCATCCGAAGTAAGTTTGTCACGGGATCCATATCAATACTCGGCTGTGTTTGTGAGAAGCTTCATATTAGTCTGTAGAGTAGAACCAGATCACGTTTCGTCGCTGCTGCCTGTTGCGTTAACGAATGGAGAAGCAGCAACTAGCTGTGACTCTACGTACCTGACCTGCAACCACCGTGTATCACTGTGACTCTGCAACATCACCATACACTCTCCACAGGGGTTAGTTCCATCATTTTGTACATCCTTATATTCACATCCGTTAAATATGGAGTCACCTCGGCAATCCCTGGCTTTATTGCAGGGGTACACAACCTACCTTCATCGTCACATGGCTATCGTCGCCCACTCTGCTGGCCTTGCTCAGAGCTAGTTGCTACAAAACCAGCAGACCTTACGTTTCCTGGAGGCACACCAAGGCGACCATGAGCGACGGCCAAACACGACGCAGGCTACCCAGACCAAGAAGATATCGCAGATGGAGGAGTCTCTTGAGAGTCGGGAAATTACGCACTAGAACCGTGTAAGACAGCGCCGCATCATGGCACAAGGTAGCGACGTCGACAACGCGCGAATCCGCCGCGACCGTGTCTGGGCACTCTGTGCCTTCGCTTCCTCGAACTTTATCATGGAGAGAGGCCTCAGATATGACTCGTTGAGGCATCTCGCACATTTGCCCATGACGGCAGACCCTGTTTGGACTGGCACGGCATATCGTGAGTCTCCACGCGCACTGTCGATGGACGCCATGATGTGGACGCACTAGGAGACGCCAGCATGCCCTTGGACAACGTGGAAGGCCTCGTGGGACGATGGGAAGATTCCACCCATGCCACCGTTGAAGCGTCCAAGTCGTTGGAGAGAGCGTCTCCTCCGGAGGCACCAGCCAAAGCCGTTCAGCCGTAAAGCCCGCAATCCACACCCAACGATACGTACGGGTCCCCTTATTGAACAGTCTCAAGAAAACCCGCATTATTCAAGAACAGAACTGGCCCGTCAACGACACGAGGACCGTATAGAGTTTAGAAGAACGGGAGGGGATGCTAAGAAGAGGGCGGGGTTACACACTGTCAGACAAGATGATGCAGACGATAGCGAGGAGGATGGAAACAGTGTGCCTGGGGGTCTAAAGAGGGCGATGGCAAGGCTCAGGCAGTTGATGCTGGACATGTTCTGTCTGTGATGCATGCCTCCGTAGGGAAGAAGCGAAGGACGTGGCTGGCTTGCAGCATGGTTCTTGCCAAGTACACGCCAGATACGCGGGGGCGGATGTTTGGGACAGGACTGTGCGATGAGGAGGAATGCAATGCTGGTGTGCACGGTGAATGGAGCGTTGTGTGCTTGGTGTGTGTAGGTCTACAGGTAGTCAGAGGACACAATAACAGGAGCACGCCCAAGGCCACTGGTTTTTCTTAATAGTGATGAGCGCCACAACGACGACGGACTCTCAGTGCGGGCAGAGTGTGTGTTGATGACAGCTAATGTGGACAGGTAACGTGACGTAGAGCGATGTCATGAGTAGCTGCGCACGTCCCCGGGTGACAGGTGCCGAATTATGTTTGAGATTGGCGGTGATTCAGGGCAGATGCATGCTTGCGGCCCTTTGGGTGAACACTTGCATAGAACCCCGCGAACTGCGGAGAATGCTTGGTAGATATCACAGAACCAAGCCCACTCACGCTCTGCCTCGACGGCTGTTTGTCGTGTCCTCAGCCACCGCTCGCCACGCACACAAACACGCACACGCGACACGCGACACTCGACTGCGCAGCACAGCGCATCCGGGACTCCCGCCCGCTCTCGCCTCGTCCTCCGCATCGCCCGCGCTATCTCCGTGCTCGTCCCCCTTCGCCTGCGAACGTCCCACAACTCTCGATGCGCGCCTGGCCCTAGCTTTCTCTCGATACTCGACCCCTCGACTATGTCCAGCAGGCCGCCCCTCGAATCCCCCAGGCACACCGCGTGCACCCGCGCACACCACATACGATAGCGCCCATCCCGGCACACGACACACGGCACACATAATACCACATACCCCCCGTCAATGGCCGCTGAGTAAGCCCCAACCATGGCCCTGCCCACGCTGCAGTTTTTGGCGGGGCTCTTGCTCCTGCTGTACCTGCTGAGCTTCGTCCTCTTCGCCTTCATCCGCGTCGTTACGGGCGTGTCCATTCAGCGATTGGGCTACTCGGGCCTGCGCCGCATCGCCTTCACCCCCAAGGAGGGCCTGCGCATCGAGATCCGTGGCCTTGGCTTCTCCCTCCACCGCCCCACCTTTGCCCAGCCTACGTGGGTCAGCATTGTCTTGACCGAGCTCAAGGTCACCCTCGACCTCCAGGCGCTGGGCGAGAAGCCCAAGAGGAAGGCGGCATGGTCGAATTGGTCGAATGGCTCCTCCTCCAAGCCAAAGAGCGGCACCAACACGCCAGAAATGGTCGTTGAAGACGATGACAGCCACCACAGCGAGGAACACAGGCGGAGCTTGACGTGGAAGCGCTTGACCGATACAAAGGAGAAGATCAAGCGCCTGCACCGCAACATCAACTACATCTGTCTGGTTGACCTGCTGGCCTACTCTACCACCGTTGTAGTCCTTGACGTGGGCTCTGTCCAGGTGGGCAATCTGTCTCTGGCTGTCGACACTAGGCGCAAGACAGTCGACCGCAGCCGCCTCTTCAATCACCACAAGCTCAATTCGAGCCAGCAGCAACGGCCGGCCGAGTGGCACCTCACACTGCGCAGCGTATTATTCACGCCAGAAGGAGGCGAGTCGACCGAGGTGCTCGATCACTGCACCCTGAACATCCACGGCTTTCTTAAGAAAGAGCTCGAGGGTCTGCGAGACGCATCCATCGCACTCAAGTTGGGACGCTTGAGCATTCCCTACGATGATGTCAAGCTGTGCATTGAACGCGCCAAGAAACGCAAGCCAGCTGCGACGCCCACCAAAATCAACACCGAGACCAGCCAGCCAGATGTCTCGCTCACCGACGTAATAGGGGAGCTGGACCATCCTGAAAGTCGAGAAGAAAGCATTGTGCAGACGGTATCAGATTCGAGAGAGTTTGCTAGTTCGATTCTGCGCGGTATCCACGAGTTCCAGTTCGCCATCAGTTTCGTTGGCCTTACAAAGCAGATTAGGCCGAGTCGCAAAAGTGAACCAGAGGTGTACCTCAACGTCGCCATGAAGGAGGTTGGCATGGATCTTCTGCGACTGGACCCTCGAAGTCCCGCTCATCTCATGTACTTCTCGCCAAACGATATAGCGCACCAAGCACTCTTAGCTGCTATCTCCATCTCCGTCGGTATCGACGATGGTTCTGGTCATCCTGAACGACTTCTTTACGTTCCCATGGCCACGACCACGTTGAACACGACTCTCCCCTCCAAAACCATCCAATTCTCGAGCGATAAGGACAGCGCCGAGCGCAACACCAACATTCTCTTCGCTAATCTTGTTATTACTTCTCCGTCGCTGGATCTGGATCCTAAGCACCTGCCATTACTATTGTCCATCTTCAACAATTACGAGACACGACGGAAACCACAAAGGACGCGGAACAGCAAGCGATATCTCATTCGACGTCTGCTGCCGAAATCGAATATCAAAATCTCCATTCACGAACCCGTAATAAGAGTGACGTTGCCCCCAATGGACCCTGAACGACGAGGCACAGACGAGTTTGATCTGCTCATCTCAGCATCCTCGTCTCTGTCTCTAGATGTGGAGTCGTCGCACGCCGCCGATGGCGAGCTTCATTACGCCCTCTTGTCGACCTTCCGTATGAACGCACAGCAACTGTACTACCAGACTGCAGCGATTGAGAAACATAACTTGCTTCTGACAGACTATCTCGAGTTCAAAATGCAATTAAGCGCTTCACCTGATGTTACAGTCGAACTGCGTGGCATGGCGCAAACCTTCTCTTTTTATCTCGTTCGTCCAGAGATTAGCGAGGGCCTTCGGCAAATCGTTACACATCTGCGGAAAGATAGACGCAGAAAACATGGCACGCCGAAAAAGAAGGGCGTCAACTTCCTCCGCAAGCTGCCCCACTGGCTTTCTTACGTACACCTGCAAGGCTCGGACTTCAACATTGAAGTGGCCGGTGTGGACGAAGCTGTATCAAAACACAGTCGGGGAGTTGCAGTGCATCTTGAATCTTGCACAGCCGAGTACAAGCACAGCCGAGATGAAGAAAGCGACATTAAGCCAGTGCGCCGGCGTGCACCAAGCCGAACGATCAATCGAGACGAGCATCTCCTGCGTCCACCGCCATCACCGTCGCCAAAGTCGCCCAGGAAGCCGTCTGGCAATGCAACGGATGGAAGACGACTTGCACTTCATTTCGCTGGATTGGAAGGCTTTGTCATTGAGGCGGCCGATCAGTGGGAGCAGGACCCCTCTCTATCGTTACCGCGCATGGAAGTGGCGTTCAATACGACGTCCGACAAACAAGGTCCAATTTCCCACGTTCACTCGTTCTCACAACGCTTGTATCTACGGTACTCCCTGTATCGTCACTTCGCGGTCGGCATGGCCATGCATGTGTTGAGACGCTCGTTCGTCGTGCCCCAGGAGCCCGCTCCTTTTGATGAACCCATGTCACCCATGTCGCCCGTCTTATCACCCACACATCTCGCAGTACCATCGCTTGACGGTGACATTCTAGGTCCCATGGGTGGTGATATACCGGAGATCGTCACAGTCGACTTCAAGGCTCAGTTCCTCCAGATCAAGGCCGACATGCCGTCCGACCCGCCGCTCATGCTTCAGATCTATGGTGTGGAGGCTGGCCAGCATCGTTGGCAGCCTCCGTTCTTCCGGTCACGCCTTGTCAGGCTCTACGCTGAGAGTCCCAACGTCAAACGCGTCTGGAGCCGTATCGTAAGCGTCAAATCATTGCGTTTGGACTACAGGCAGACCAAGCGCAGGTACGGCCACACAGTCACCGATGACAAGTCGATCGACATCGCGACAGATGCCATTCGAATTGCCGTACCGCATCAATTGGTCGTGCACAAGATCTTTGACAATGTCACAAACATTGCCAAGGTTGCTAAACAGATGCATCATCGATTCAAGACAGGCACGAATGAGTACGTACTGGATAAAGAGCCCGAGGGCCCAAAGCATGTGCCGAAGATCTCTCTCCGAAGTCGCGCTGTTTTGTTCGAACTCGAGGACAGCTCCTTTGAGTGGAAGCTTGGGACCATCTACCGCATTGGACTCATGGAGCAGAAGCAGCGACTTGCACGTGAACAAGCTTTCGATCTCAAGGTCAAGAAATTGCAACAGCAGGATGAGCTGCGAAGTGGCGGATCCCGGCATCGTGCAAGGTCTGCTCACAATGGCCTACACGGACATCGCGGACGGAACAAGTCTAAGACCAGGGAGAAGAGTCACAGATTTCATCGCCGCACCAAGAGTGCAGCTTCAAGCGACCTGGATTCTCTCGACGACGATCGTCCCATGCGCTACGATAAAGATGGTTTCAGCGGCTTGAGCGGCTCTTGTCGAACATCCGTCGAGGACGCTCTTGAAAAGTTGAAGGTACTCAACGCGCAGACCTGGAGGAAGCGCATCGATCATGCACTAGCAACGCAAAACCGCTCGATGCACGACATCCGCTCCATGTTTTGGGGGTTGGACGAGCTGCCTGACGACTCTGAACAAAAAGAGACTATTCTTTCCATCCCTCAGCGACCCTCGCTGATGGCCTTTGCAGTCAGCGACCTCAACATCACCATCGACAAACCCTCGTTTCCCATGTCGGAATACCCCAAGTTCCTGCAGCGTGTTGGCAAAGGTATGCCGACCGACATGCAGTACTCTTTGCTCATTCCTATGCATGTCCAGATCAATGCTGGCGAAGCCAAACTTCAACTGCGGGACTACCCGCTACCACTTGTACATATTCCGTCGATAGGTAATGTGGGATCGTCACGTTTACCCAGTCTGTCATTGCGGACCGACTTTGTCATCGCTGAAGAGTTTAGAGATGTAGAGTCTTCGCGAGTGAGCAGAGTGGTAGTCGTGCCCAAGGAAGAGACTCTGTCAGGGGAGCTCTCAGGCGGCTTCGCCGTTGACGTTCGCCGCACCGTAGCGCCTGTCAAAACCTACTCGGACATGAACGTTGACATCAACTCGGCTTATCCGACAAGGATCACATGGGGCACATCGTACCAGCCGGCCATTCAAGATATGATGCAGATTATTGAGAATTTCACCAAGCCGGCTGTTGACCCATCAGAGCGTGTGGGCTTCTGGGACAAGATCAGGTTGACTTTCCACTCTCGCATCAACATCTCGTGGAAGGGCGACGGCGATGTCCATCTTATCCTCAAAGGTAGACCTTGTTTGGATCACACGCACAGCTCCTTGCTAACGGTACTTAGGTTCTCGCGATCCATACATGGTCACTGGTCACGGCGCTGGTTTCGTCATGTGCTGGCAAAACGATGTCAGGCTCACACTTGCAGAAGACGAAGATCCACGCAACTTTATGGTCGTGAAGAGTGGAAGTTACGTTCTCGCCATCCCCGATCTGGGTCATTACGCGCGCCATGATTCCGACGCAGAGAGCAGTCGCCCTGAGAGCGAGTCTAGTCTTTCTAGTCGTAGGCAGCTTGCTGTCTTCAAAAAAACCGTCATGAAGCTCAACGGCAACGTACGATGGGGTGTAGGTTTGGTATTCGAGCGCAACCTGGACAGTGGTGGTCGTTCATTCGACTTCATCCCTCATTACAACGTGGCGCTCAAGAACCCTAAGTACGCGAAGCCATCGAACGGAAAGGTATGTCTGCAACGTATAGCTCTTTGTGCAGCGCTGACAACTAGTAGGCATATGACGCTTTCCGTGGCTTCCGCAGTCACCACATCCACATGTCTATCGCCATTGCCGCACCATATGATCGAGAGTGGTCAGTGGCGAACCAGGATGCATCCAAAACGTACAATAGCGTCCACCTAACCCCTCGCTTCTTCACCCACTTTTACAACTGGTGGTCCATGTTCTCCGGCGCCATGTCACTGCCTGTGCGGCAAGGCAAATTATGGCCTGGCGTTGAGAAGTCCAGCAAGAAGTTTGGCCGGCATCTGGCAACGATTAAGTATAACCTGCTTTTGTCGCCGCTTTACATGAGTCACATCTACAAGCATAAGGATGCTGAAGACTACGGTTCCGGCGTTGTATCCGCTACCGGACTGAAGGCGCGTGTGGACAGCTTCATGCTCGATCTTCACCAGCGCCGCGAGGAGTTCCGTACCGTAGTTCAAGCACCCAAGGGGAAGGAAGACAGCAAGCAGAACCAGACAACGGGAATGCGCATGAACCAGGTGCAGCTGGATCTTATAAAGACTGACGTTCGGGCAGTATCAGCAAGTATCGCAGGGACCGATACGGATGATGTTGACCATGCCACTGCAGAGGACCTCGCAAGCTTCAACCAGGAGTATCTGAGCGCTGATCTGTCGAAGTTCACGATCCCCGATAATGACTGGGGTTGGGTCGACATGGACGACTTCATTGAGCTTGGGTGGATCCTGCCATCTGATCGCCATCCCGAGACGCAAATCCTCCCGCTCGCATTTGCACCGCACTTCACCTACTTCCGCCAGACTGATCATGCCGACAATATATCTGGTGACGTTCACAGAACCAGTGCATTCGGTAACGAGCCAACGCATCACTGTGTCATGTCAGCACGTAACGACCCACGGCGGATTCAGTGCGGCTTGATCGAACAACGGATACAGCGCGTCAAGAACCAGATAGAGCACAACCAACGTGCAATCGGCGAACAAGAGGTCAAAATTGTTCGTGAGATCAGCGAAAACCAAAAGGAAGCGGAACGCCGCCTGAATACGTTCAAAACCCATGCCCTGTTCCTACAACGCAAGCTAGAATTCCTCACGTCGATGCACGAGAGTCTTCTTGATCGGCTAGCAGCCAACGAGGCCAATTCTATACCGAAGGGTGAGCCGGACACGGACGATGAGTTTTACGAAGCAAACGGAGAAGACCCAGCGAACGACTCGGACACTAAGGGCATGGACTCTGCGCCAAACGTCGATTACATCAGCGATTTCAACAACCGCTTCATCATCCACAACGTGCATCTGAAGTGGGGAAACTCGTTGCGAAATATCATCCTGCGCTACATCCATCAAGTTAGTCAACGTCGCGGCTTCGTCTACTACATGTCTCGGAGAGCCGTCAAGTTTATTTTGGACGTTGTAGAGGAGCAAAACAAGTCACGCGGTCCGTCAACTTCGAGTCCTGATATGGATCCTACAACGCCGAAAGCGCAGAGCGATCAAGGCCTTAGTATCGACGAGACCATCCAACAGCTCCTCGCTGACGGGAAGAGGTTCGTCGAAGCCGACGACGCCGACAACAGCGACAAGAACAAAGAAGCCCAAGACAAACAAGACTCTGCTGAGAAGGACGTCAACGCTGAATACGTACCACAGAACGCATATATCGTTCGCCTCATTGCTCCTCAGATTCAGCTGCAAAGCGAGCGCAATACTAAGGCTGCTGTGCTCGTGACGGCCAAGGGCATGCAACTCAAGGTCCTGCAGATCATGGACAAAGACAGAGTCATGGACGAGGTGTCCGGTTTGGTGCAACGCCGATTCACGGCTGCTATGGACAGTCTTCAAATCTTCGTCACCAACGCGCAGATCTTCAGCAGCATGGATGACATCCACATGTACTCTGGAAGCACGTATGGAACTCCAGCCGGCTCAGCTTGGCCACCTTGGGTGCCTTTCGAGGTCATGTTTGAGTTCCACACAAACCCATACGGCTTCCAGAGAGTGGTGCAGAGGACGTCAGCAAGTATGCGATACGACAAGTACAACACTCTGCGCCTGAAGTATAACGACGACGTTTCCGGTGATGCTGCGTCATCAAAGAGTGCACAAAACACGGAGAGCCGGATCGACCATCTCTGGGTTGATTTCCCTCACGTTCGAGCTTTGTGTGATTCACGACAATACTACGCAATGTATGTCATCGTCCTGGATTTGCTACTATACCGCGAACCACTTGAGAAGACACGCAACGAACGTCTGGAGAAGATCATGCTGGCTTCCGATTTCAGTGATCTCACTGGCGCTCCGAGTCTAGTCATTGGTCTGCAGGAGCGTATCCGACAGCTGGAGGAGATCAAAACAGTTTTCCAGATCAACGAAAGATACCTCGACAAGCAGGGATGGGAGGACCGCGTGGAGGTTGAAAAAGACCTAGCAGTGTATGAGGACGAACTGTTCTTTGTCATGAAAGCTATCACTACTGCCCAACGAAAGCAAGACGATCGAGCGCAGGCCAAGCAGTCGACAGGACTTCTTCGATGGTACATCTCCGCGTCAGAGATCGTGTGGCATTTGCTGCGTGAGGGTCAGGAGTCTCTCGCGGAGTTTCAGCTGAAGAACGCCCTGTATGATCGCACCGACAACAATGACGGGTCCAACTTCAATTCACTGGAGATTGAGGACGCTCGTGGTCTGAACCTACTGCCAAATGCGCTGTATCCGGAGATGATTTTACCTTACCTGGAAAACAACAAGCCGCTCCCTGAGAACGCTAAGTGCTTGAAGGTGCAGTTCGTCATGTTGGAAGCAATTGCAGGTATACCAGTCATGGAGCACTTCGAAGTCATACTCTACCCACTGAAGGTCCAGCTAGAATGGGAGATTGGCAAGAAGCTGTTCGAGTACGTTTTCCCTGCCATCAAGGACAAGAACGGAGAAAACGCCAGCTCCTCGCCCTTTATGATCAAGCACACACTTCCATCTCAGGACGAAGACGATGAGGATGCCAATGGCAGCATAGCTTCAGGTGCCAGCACTGGCATTGGCAGCTCGCTCTCGCAGGATGAAGCCTCGACTGCACTCAAGTCCCGCCTGACGCCCACGTTGAAGCTACCGGATCCACAAAATAGAGCTCTCAGCAAGCCCAAGGCCAGTCCAGAGAAGAGGCCTGGTCTCAACAGTTTCCGATCACTTTTCCGCGACAATAACCCGTCTCGCAGCGGGACTGAGCTGCGCCGAACGCTGCATCCCAACTCTGCAATGGCGACACCGTCAGGCTCTTCGCTCAACATACACGGTAGGCCTGGTTCAGTCCGCTCCAACACATCATCCATGACCGCAAATGAGTCTGAGCGCACTGCAAAGAAGTTCACCCTCTACCGAAGTGGCACAGGCATGACGACGACAGACAAGCGCGCCGACAAGAAGGACAAGAAAGAGAGGAGTGATGATCTGACGCAGATGATGAACCGAGCAAACAACTACATGACACTGGCCTACGTCCGTATCCCTTCGATGGTACTTTGCTTATCATACAAGGGTAAAGGATCGCGAAATTTTGAGGATGTCCACGATCTGGTGTTCAAGATGCCCACACTTGAGTACCGTAATAAGACGTGGTCGAACCTCGATCTTGCCCTGCAACTTAAGAAGGACGTCATTCGCGCGCTCATCTCGCACGCTGGCGCTATAGTAGGCAACAAATTTTCACACCACCGCCCGAGCAAAACGCAACAGACGCGTCTTCGCCAAATTGCGAACAGTTCTACTATGCTCAACGCGTCGCCGGACATGAGTGGCTCAGAAGCAGCTTCTCTGCGCGACCACTCCCCCGGCGGCTCATCCGCCGACGGCGTGCGGCGCAGCTTCACGTCCGGCCGCCAAGGCAGCTTCATCTCCACCGTGTCGGAAGAATCATCGCTCCGGCCAGGCACAAGCGCAGACGGGCGTTCAACCCACGGCTCCATCCTTGGCAGCCTGCATCGACACCGCCACGACGAACATGGTCTAGGCATCGACGACATCGCCGATGGCCGCGCGTTTGCCGACGAGCTGAGCAGAGTCGACAACACGGAACCCGGGCACGCGAATCTTATTCATAGTCTGAGTAAGCACATCACGAGTGTCACGCCCTTCGCCAACCACCGCGGCAGAGACCGCGCCAACTCTACCGGAAACAACAGCAGCTTCCCCTTCAGCAGGAACGGCAGCGTCGTCGAGGAAAGCGATAGACCCGTGACCAGCTATGGCGAGGGAGAAGAGGGCAGTAAGAATAAGAAACAAAAAGCCCTGGCCGTGGGCATGAAGCTGCTCGGTCGAGGTCCGAGTAAGGACTGAGACCCTGCTACTTTCTTCTAACTAAGCCATATATAATTCGAGATGGAGCTATTCTTAAGAGAGAAATCTCGTTTGTCAGCATTTCATGGCGTTTGGAAGCATCATTGTAGCGGTTCTTCTTTGTACATATTCGATCGTTAGTATAGCATAGCGGCACGTGTCGCTTTGGTGCTTGGGGAGGGCGTTTAGATGTGTGTAGGGTTATGTATTTAGATGGGTTGGCTCTTGGAGCAGGCAGTGGATGGGTGTGGGTAGCGATAATGACATCTGCATCCCCTTGATTCATGCACGTTTACACGTCAATCAGTACTTCGTCTTCACCTCCATGACCGTGCCTAGCGCGGGTGACGCTTGCTAACGCTGGAGCTTGCCTGGCTGCCTTTACAAATCCTTTCTCAAACTCCTTCTGACTCACACTCGCTGGTCTCCGGATAGTACGGTCGAGCCGCGAGATCTGGGTGTGCCACTTTTGACAATTGTCATTGTTGTCGATCGCGTGAATGATGTTTCCGGCTTTGTCGCTACACTGGCGTCTAGATTCGACCGCTCTCCACTGCAGACGCTCGCGGTACATTCCCAGCTCCAAACAGTCACGATTCAACTGAAGGAACATTACACTGTTTGATTGTGGTCACTTGCTCAACCGTGCAAACTTGCTCGTTGCTGGCCCTGGACATATTACGACCCTAGGAGGGGCGCCGAGGGGTGTTACATGGATGGTTTTGCAGCAGAGGCGTCACGAGGTGGAAGGTTCGTTATGCCGGGAGGTACGGAGAGTGCCACTTCCTTTCAGGATTACTGGGATCAGTACCGTAGCTGTGGGTGTTTGAGACTCAGTTCCGCAACGTGTTGGGAGTAGATCATCGAGAGGCAGTCGGATACGGCAGCGTACTGCATCAATCAAAGCTCACGGACAGTCCTTCCAAACCTATCGCACACAGTCGACAACGACCTCAAAGGTATGTCTCGAAGGAGCGGTGGTCTCTTCGCTAGTCGGGCTGATAGCATAGTAAAATTGCAATGAGATAAGAAGGCTCATCACACTCACTATGATCGCCAGCGACACCGGAGTGCAGATAGAGTTCGATACTCCGCAAAATCATCCCACGTCTCCACCATGGGAACTTCGGGAAGGTGGTTAGACAAGCCGGAAGAACGCGTCTCGTCGGCACGTAGGTTGCGGAGCTGAAGGGTGTCTCATTGGCAGAAACGTCGGCCTCCTCCGAACGTGGGGCCGCGGGGCGGGGTAGCTTTGGGACGTTTCCTGGTGTACTGTATTTCATTCGGACTCTTCGTTCCTTTGCTCCTATATCCGCGAAAAAAGCCATTGGGTCCAGCTGTGAAATATCCCTTGGGCTCTGCTCCACCTCCACCGAACCCTTTCACCAACGACCGTCATCGTGTACCGTAGCTTGAGTGGGGCCGAAATCTATACACACTCTCAACAACGCAACATGTCTACCGACTCCATACCAACGACGCAGACAGCAGCCTGGATCGACGAGCCTGGCCCAGACTGCGTCCTCCAGATCCGTCACGATGTACAAGTCAAACAACCCAGCGCAAATGAGGTCCTCGTCAAGATCGAATGCTCCGGTATTTGCCACTCGGACTGCCACGCTCTCCGCGTCAAAGGAAAATACGAACAAATCCCCGGCCACGAAGGCGTAGGAAAAGTCGTGAAGCTCGGTCCCGGCGCATCCCAAGACCTGCTGGGCAAACGCGTAGGTGTGAAATGGCTCTGGAGCGCGTGTAAAGAGTGCGCGAGCTGCAAGGCAGGCAAGATCAACCACTGCGCCAACCAGGTCAACTGCAGTCGCCAGGTAATGGGTACGCTGCAGCAGTACACGGTCGCGCACGCGGACTTTGTAACACCCATCCCCGACGGCGTCAAGAGCGAGATCGCGGCGCCGCTGCTCTGCGCCGGGCTGAGTCTCGCGGGCGCCATATCCAAACTCGCACCCGACGTCGTACCAGGCGACTACGTAGCCATTGTAGGCGCTGGCGGCGGTCTGGGCCACATCGGCGTTCAAATTGCGAGTCTGAAGGGCTACAAAGTCATCGGCATCGACAGCGGGGCCGACAAGGCAGCGCTGTGCAAAGAAATGGGCGCCGTGGGGTTCGTCGACTACGCGAAGCAGGACGTGGTGAAGGCTGTGCAGGACCTCACCGACGGCGAGGGCGCGCACGGCGTCATCTGCGTTGCGGGCAGCGAGCGTGCGTACGACCAGGCTCCTGCGCTGGTCCGGAACAGCGGCGTCTTTGTGTGCGTGGGACTGCCGCCTGATACGTACATGTTTCCCATGTCGCCGATTCATATCGCTAACAGGGGGTTGATCATCAAGGGATCGTCGACTGGTACGGCGGCGCAGATGGAGGAGCTGCTCCAGTTTGCGTTGGAAGGGAAGATTACGCCGAAGATTGAGATGTATGATTTTGCGGATTCGCCGAAGATTATAGAGGAGTTGATGCGGTATGAGGTTACTGGGCGGAAGGTGGTGCGCGTGCCATGATTCTCTCCTGGTGGATAAGATTCAAGGCATTGGTTGGGCGTATTGGCGATTGGTAGTGAGCGTGGTTGTTGGTATCACTGTTGCCGTTGGGCATGGTATTGCATTGTTGTGTTTGTTGGACTCAAAACAATTGCATTGACGAAGCATCAGCGTGCGATGCTTGGGAAAGCCAAGAGACGCATAGGCTACAGCTTTTATATCATATGAAAACTGTCGTGGTCTGAGAATCTGCCCAGAAGCAATTTAATGTCTCTGCGTTACGAAAAGAGCATAAAGCGATTCACGATGTGCATCAAATCACTTCAACAATGATTTCCCCCTCTCCCTCCGGATCCTCAAAGCCACCCCAGTACATCTCGAAAGTCTCCCTACTGATATCAAATGCAGAGTTAGCCGTCTTCTCATTCAGTCTCCTCCTACCAATTCTGTTCCACAGCACCTCCTTATCCCTGGCACGCAGGAAGACCAACACAACCCTCGCGCCATATTGCTCTGCGATGGCCCGAAACCCTTCTCTATCTTCCTTCAAGTAGAACGATCGCTCGAGGACAATGTCTTTGTTTTCAGCTAGCAGATTGTGGAAGGTTTGGAGGTAGATGGCGTCAGCTTCGTTCTGATACTCATCATATAGGGATTCGGAAGCTGGGTAGTCGATGCCGTATATGCCGTGAGCTGAACAGATGATAGCGTCAATGGAGATCTTGGTGAACTGTGGATGCTGTTTTAGAATGCTGTTCGCAAGTGTCGTCTTGCCGGCTCCTGCATATTTTTGTTAGGGTCAGTCAATCAAGACTGTAGGCACCTACCGGCGATACCACATGTCATGATTACTACCGGACGTGGATCTAATCGAGTGCGGTGGAGCAGTGGCTGGAGCCCTGCAGGCAGAAGTATCTCCATCGCATTTCTCGTTGGGGTCCAAATCTCGAAGAGACATTCGAGAGAGATATCAGCACAGCGATGTACTTCACTGACTGCATCCGCGCTGACTCAGAAAATGTCGTCGCAGGCAGTTGAGTCACAACCAAGGCAATACAACCGGTCGGTGTTCTTCCAAGCTTTTCAATCGATGAAGCCAGGGCCGACCGGTCAGCCTGCGCAACAAAAGTCACACAGACGGTGATTGCCGTTGGTGGGTGAGAAAGAAGCGGGGAAACCCAGCCACAGCCTCGAGATCGACAAGCGTGCAAGATCTCACGCCTCACTGGTGAGCCGTCCTCGACACCGTGGTGTCCTTGTCACGTATCTGCCTCGAATAATCCCGACGATGAAATCTCGATGCGTAAGAATCACGGACGCAAAAGGCTGCGACACGGTCGGTGTTGCTGCGCGGGGCCGGTCAGTTCGCGGCACGCCTCCGCGCCGCCAGTTAGTCTACCGCGCTCTCACGCCTCTAGTTGAAGCTTGCTTGTTCATCCCGGAATTAGATTAGGAACCAGGCCAGTGACATGTCTCGGAGGCCTCATGCCACTGTACGCAAACGCCTGCCGCAGCGTTTGTCCAGCCGCGCTCCCGCGTTCAAGCAACGACATGCCTTGCGCACGAGAAGCTTAAAGATGGCAGCGGAAGGCGTTGTTTGGCGTTCAGCCTCTTCTCAAGATTGTTGTGAACTGCACAACTTTATATCAATCTGTTCATAGCAAGATCAACGACACCCACAAGCATGTTCATGTTGCGGTCCTTGGTGGCTTTGAGCTCCTTCACGGTTGCCGTCTCAGCGGCCTTTCCTCCGGAACCAGAGAACATTACGGTTGTACAATCAACGAAGTTCCCTGGTGTTTCAATCTCGTTCAAGGAGGTACGTCGCTCTAGTGTTCATCAATACGCCAAACTGACGATTCCAGACCAGCATTTGCGAGACTACAGAAGGCGTCAAGGGTTATAGTGGCTTTGTGAATCTCCCAGTCGATCTGTCGAAGAAGCGTAGTTATGAGAGTCATGTGTTTTTCTGGTTTTTCCAGGCTCGACATGATGCGGAGAACGCTCCGCTCTCTGTCTGGCTCCAGGGTGGACCTGGCGTGCCGTCAACTCAGGCTGCTGTTGGTGAGAACGGGCCTTGCATCGTTCTCCAAGACTCCAAGACCACAAAGCTCGATCCATGGTCATGGAATGATAAGGTGAACATGATCTACATCGACCAGCCGGTCCAGGTTGGCTACTCCTACGACAGGCTGGTGAACGGGACCTTGGATGTAGTTGCATCTCCTTTCGCCTACAAACCAGCGAACTTCTCTCAGACAGGCGTACCAGAGACGAACCTCACGTTTTTAACCGGCACCTTTCCATCGCGAGACTTGCTCAGCACTCCAAACACAACAACAGCAGCTGCTCCGTTCATCTATGACTTCATGCAGACATGGATGCAAGAATTTCCCGGATACAAGTCAAGCGATAACCGCTTCAGCATCTGGGGTGAGTCGTACGCCGGGCACTACAACCCGATCTATGCGGACTATTTTGAGCAGCAGAACGACCTTATTGCGGATGGGAGAATCAACGGGTCTGCTATAGAACTCCATATCGACACGGTCGGCCTTGTGAACGCATGCATAGATATCGACACGCAGATCGACTACTACCCAGAGTATGCCTACAACAACACATATGGCCTACAACTCATCAATGAGACGCAATACGACGCAGCGCTTGCAGCCTCACCTCAGTGCAAGAATCTGACTGCAGCCTGCAGGACCCTGGCAGACTCAAAGGATCCTGGTGGCCTGGGCAACCAGCCGGATGTCAATAAGGCTTGTTTGGGTGCCTTCTTGTACTGCTTCTCTAAGCTACACGATGACTTTGACGCGTCGGGAGTAAGCCATACCGATATCAACTACATCAGAAGATTACTAACAACCTCTTAGCGAAACAAATTCGACATTGCAGCACCCAACCTTCCCGAGTCTTTCCCTCCCAAATGGGCCGCCGGCTACCTGAACGACGCGGAGACTCAGCAAGCCCTCGGCGTACCTCTCAACTGGACCGGCCAATCGCTCCCTGTCGCGGTCAGCTTCAACGCGACCGGCGATTTTATCCTAGGCTACGGACTCAAGAAACTTGGAAAGCTTCTCGACAGAGGCGTCAAAGTCTCGCTCGTCTACGGTGACCGCGACTATCAATGCAACTTTCTCGGCGGCGAAGCCATTAGTCTTGCGCTGGGGTCGGCAGATTTCAAGAAGGCGGGGTACGCAGACATCGAGACGAACTCCTCATACGTCGGTGGTCTTGTGCGACAGCACGGCAACCTGTCCTTCGCGCGTGTATTCCAAGCTGGCCATGAGACGCCCTACTATCAGCCCGAGACTGCTTACCATGTCTTCAACCGGGTGATGTTCAACAAAGACGTAGCTACTGGTGAGGTGTCTGCTGCCAATTACTCCAGCTGTGGACCGAGCTCTGCGTGGACCAAGTCGGTGTTGCATATAGACGAGGAACCTGCGCAGTGTTTTCTCTGGGATGTGGCTGAGACATGCACGAAGGCTGAAGCAGCGGTGTTGTTGAGCGGAAAGGCCATCGTGAAGGACTTCGTTCTGGTAGGGCAAAGTGGAGGAAATGTAACAAATACTGAGTGATATTTGGATAGCGTACAGTCACTATAATGTAATGCAACAGTTCTTCTCTTCAAGCCCGGCCACCTCGATTATCGGCCGGACTCATATAAGGTACTGCTGCCGGAGTAGTGATGAACTGCCTGTACGAGGCGTGTCTTTGCGATTATCTTGACTATGCTTGTGGGGAGCGATCATTGCAGAGTGAACGTGGGGTTGTGTGGATAAGCTCAGTCAATGAGGCTTAATTAGCGGTCTTGGCATGGACGCGAAAGTAACGCGTCCCCGTACCCTTGCATTATACATTCACGACCACACACGCTCTCGAACCTACGTCTGCTGCACACTGCTGCACAATGATGACATTCTCCAAATCTTTTGTTGTGAAATCATGTAGTTCACGGATGATCGCGGAACAGGAAAGCCTTGCCGAACACTCCGCAGCCGCACTAACCCCACGATGACGATCATCGTTCTAAGTTGAGCGATTTTGTCTTTCCTCCACGTGCATCCTACTCCAACATCAACAACGTTGTGTAGCTATCAGCAAGAGCTGGACTCTCAGTGTAGCGATTCATCGATCCTTATCATATCATATTCAGCATTACAGCCTCGTGTGGCGAACATCTAAGTCACCATGGTCGACGCCACCCCCAAAAAGAGCGGTCTTCGTGCCATGTTTGGAATGCGACCGAGTACCCCGAAAGAGTCAGGGGCACGCAAGAAGCTTTCGAAGAAAAGCTCCAGGATGGACATGTCTACTACGGTTGGAAGCGACACCGCAGCGGATCGCCGGCGGCAGGATTCCGGCAGCTTCTCAAGTCAACACAACGGTGAACGAGCCAGGGGACACGCAACCCTGCCAACATATGAAGATGCAACAGGTCTTGCGCCATATGCCTATCGAGACGACCCATATACAGCAGCCGGTTCTGGACCGAGCGCTGTTCCAGTTTACTTCCAATCAGATGCCGAATATCGCCGTAACTCAGAAGGATTGCAACAATATGCTGCTCCTCTATACCAGACGACTACCGCCAGTTCTGCAAGAACGGGGTCTTTACCACAGATCTACCACGACCGTCCGGAGAACAGGAGAGTTCAACAACTTGCATCAAAACCCCAGCCCTCAAAACTGAGTAAGGCTCACCGGGCACCAGTCCGCCAAGATGACATTCTCGACAAGGATACCGGTGAACGCAAAGACCTGACAGACATGATGCACGCCTTCACGTATAGCGAAGCTCGCGATTCGGTCGACGAAGTGCCACATCACGCGGAAGAAGTTTTCTACGATCCTACGAAACCAGATGGGACAGCGATGCTTGGTGGTGTATCGCCTGAACTCTGGCTGCACGTAGCGGAGTATCTGTCGGCCCTTGATGTGGCGCATCTGTCGTCAACCTGCCGTACCATGTTTGCTCGACTAGGCCGTCAACCATACAAGTTGCTGCTGGATCCGATTAACCGCCCTGATCGCCTCGACTTCCTGCTTGCGATGGACCACAAGCTCCCACGTCATCTCTTTTGCTTTCCGTGCGCACAGTGGCATCTACGGATCCAGCCAGGATTCGAGACACTTAAGCCTCACAACGTTCTCAATCCGTTGTTTGAATGTCCCAACTTTACGAACAATCTTCTTCCGCCTCCGAGGATTCGCATTAGCGAGGGACGCACGTTACCATTTGCCTTTGTACAACTAGCGCGACGACACTGGGCGTTTGGGCCCGAGTATGGCATTCCGCTTCAATCACTGGCACGGAGATGGAAGGATGCGTACTCTCCCTGGTCACACGAGAGCATGTATCACGTCACTGACAAAGGACATGTCCTGATGCGCGTCAAATCACAAGCGTATGTTGAGAGCGGCATGACGATGGCGGCGAAGCGCATGCTGCTGTTTAGCAGAGACGACTACACACCATACTTCAGCGTGTGCAGCCATTGGAAAAACGGCGTGCTGACTTCGGTACCGAAATGTGCCCTCGATCACATTCCAGTGGAGGAAGTGAACGTGGTCAACGGAATCAGAGATCGCCTGACCCCGAAGAAAGCTGTCGGTAATGTGCCCACGTGTCAGAAGTGCAGACCGATGCGCCGCTGCCCAGAGTGCCCTACAGAGTATCTCTTCGAACTCAAGATGGTGGAAGACAAGACCGTAAAGAGCAACGGGGCGGAGCGCTTCAAGCAAGCTCTTGTAGTAAGCAGGTGGAGCGACCTCGGGCCTGGGCGAAGTCCTGTTGATAAAGAGTGGGCAGCTATTACTGGAGAGTACGATGAGTACGACAGCTTCGAGGAGATAGGCAGAAGAGCCATCAGCGGTGTGTTTGAGAGTGCTTTCACCGACACAATACCCGGCCAGAGGATCGTGACGATGAATCCTAAGAAGGTCAAGGCGAACGAGATTGGCGGCGATTGGTATTAGCGCTTGGGCGACACTGTCAATTCCGCTGTACACTACCACTACCTCTGTAATACCACCATTAGGACAACAAAATCCATGCCAGGATCACGTGAGCAACATGCCGACACTGAAACGCTTCCTTTGTCAAGCGGCACATCGAGAACTATTTTGCTGAACTCACCACCATATAGCAGTCCCATCGACAGTTTCTCTGGGCGTGATTGTCCTGAAAACCTTGATCGGTCCGATGCAGGCAAACATATGCTGTTGCCAAGGTCGCGGGTGGAGCCAAGACCAGATAAGATGATCTGATAAAATCTCTTCCACAGGTTTTACCAATGCGTCGTCACCAGCACGAACACACTTTACTGCTTTTGATTAGCCCTGACTCTACGTCTCACAGTAAAGAGCACTAAAAGCTGCCGAGGTGCTGTTCAGCATGCGAAAGGACGGGTGATGTGTCGGTGCCCGGGCGGAAACCACACCTTGACAGGCCTGCTAGTCTTAGTGTAGTGAAGTGCGCCGCCGCACGTGGATCAGACAACGTGGTATCGGGTGTTTATGGGCCGGAAACCGCTGTCGCGACTCAGTCAGTACGAGCGCGATGCGTCCGCGCCCACACATAAGATAAAAACATGTCGCTCATCTAATCTGATCACCCTTGTGACCCTTCCTATACCTCCAGCGCCTGCGTTGTTCGGGACCAATTTCAAGATGCATTTCTCAATGGATCGCGCCCGTAACAATGCTTCAGTTGAGAGCCAACAACAGACATCCGTCTCAGCTGAGAAGGGGCCCGATGTGGTTCTCGCCAGCAGCGGATCGTCAGTCAGTGCTCGGAGCGAGGGTGGTCGAAGCATACTTGTTCCGGTCAAGATGAAGCTCATCTCGATTCTGCTGGTCACTGCCATTGGTTTCGGTTCCCACTGGAGCAGTGGAGTGACTGGAGCTATGAAGAGCACTTTGAAGAAGGTAGGCGATTTCGAGACAGCCAAGTTGACAAATGGAGCTGACGCGAACAGCAACTACACATCAACAACTCCCAATATGCAGTCCTGGAGGCCTCCGAGGATTTCATGAAGACCGCTTTGATCCTTTTCAGCGGCGTCGTTACTGACAGGATTGGCGGTGCAAGCGCCATGCTTTGGGGCAATGCCATCTTCAGTGTTGGTGCCATCTTGATTGCCGCAGCCACGACCGTTCGCTCGTACAAATTCATGATCTTTGGTGTCATCGTCCAAGCTCTCGGTGATATTGCTACCCAGGTCGCCCAATACAAGGTCTTCAGCTCCTGGTTTGCGCCCTCTGATGGATTCGCGTCTACCCTGGGCTTCGAACTGGGGATCGGCAAGATAGGATCCTTCGTTGGCAAAGCCACGGCAAACATCATTGCGAAGAAGACTGGCGACTTTAGCTGGGTGTACTGGACCGCCGTCTTCATGAACCTCTTTACCAACGTCGTTACCTTGGTGTTTTGGTTCTTTACAAAGTGGTGCAACAAGACCTACTCTGGCATGGTCGACCCCGCGACTGGGGAGAAGCTCACGGAAAACAACAAGAAGTTTGAGTTTGGCAAGATGTTACGCTTGCCTTGGACATTCTGGAGTGTCGTGTGCTACTCTCTTTTCCAGACCAGCACCGCGCTCATCTACAACCAGAACGCTACTGAGCTCGCCGAGCAACGCTTCAAGATTTCCGCGGTCCAAGCGGGCTGGTACTCGGCCATGTCACAGTACCTTGGGTTCTTCCTCGTACCCCTTATTGGAATCTTCGTCGATATGCTCGGCAACCGCATCACCCTCATGGTTGTCTGCGGACTGGGCATGCTGCTGTCCATGTGCCTTGCTGCTTGGGGTCCAACTATCGGCGGTACCGCAGCATCGTTTGGCATCTATGCTGTCGCAGTATCCTTTGGCCCCACGGTCATCATCGACTCCATTCGCACGACGATGTGGTATCAAGAGGTCTTCGGCTCCGGCTACGCAGTCAAGATTGCCGTGAACAACAGCATGACTATCTTCGTCCGTATTGTCACAGGCGTCATCCAAGATCGAGACAACAACTCATACGACAACGTGGTCAAGGGCTACGTCTTCCTTGCTGCCGGCTCTGTTGTTGTCGGCTTCGCACTCCTCGCGGCTAGCTACTGGACTGTGGATCTTAAGCTCCTGCAGTGGACGAAGAAGCAGCGCATGGCCAAAGGCGAGACCATCAACGATAGGAGAGTCAAGTTTGAGACTGGAGAGGCTGGCACGAGGAACAGGACGATTAGTATGACGTTGTTTATTGTTCTCATCTTCTTCGTTTTGGGGGCATGGGCGGCGTACTTCTGGGGTGTTGCAACGGGCAATAACAAGTGAGCCAGGTAGTCTGTCAAGAATAGCATGAGTTCAGTTTTACACAAACGGCATTTTCTCTGCATCTCAACGCTGTACAGGCGCCAATGGCACGGCTATATCGCGGCAGCATGACTTCCTACTGTGGCGATAGCGGCAGCACGGCTTCCTAGTATAGCGATGGCGGCAGCACAATAACATAGCGGCAGCACAATAACATAGCGGCAGAACGACTTCCTACTATGGCGGTGGCGGCAGCACGGCTTCCTATCATAGCATGCCGGCGATGGCGGCAGCACAACTTCCCACTATGGTTTGCCGGCAGCATAATTTCCTCTAATGGCGATGGCGGCAGCACGACTTCCTACTATGGCATGGCGGCAGCACGCCGGCAGCATGACTTCCTACTACAGCGACGCCGGCAGCACGACTTCCTTTAATGGCGATGGCGGCAGCACGACTTCCTATCATAGCATGCCGGCGATGGCGGCAGCACAGCTTCCTACTACAGCAACGCCGGCAGCACGACTTCCTTCTATAGCGATAGCGGCAGCACGACAGCATGACTTCCTATTATATACTACGAGACATAAGTCTCTCCCACACCCCGGCCAGACTCACAGCTTCGACAGGCCAAACACTGCCACTCTCGTCACAGTATCCCCACCTCTCGAGCGCTCCTGTAACGACCTCAGGCTCTCACCGACCAGGTCCACAGCGTCCAGGGCTTGGTTATCCAAAAGCGGTCCATCACCGATTACAGACTCGAGCAGCATATCGAGAGTCTGCCCGCCAAACAGTCCATTCGCACGAATCATGCGTGCAAGTATACATGTAGCAATCCCAGGCCTGCCCATCAACTCTGTGAACTGCGCTTGCAACATCTTCATCAACTGGTGCTTCACAAGCTGGGGTCTTCTGATCAGCAGAATCGGGTGTTTGGATGCAGGGTCGATGAACATAGCGAGGTGGTCGATGACTGCTACTGCCGCACCGGCCCATGCTGGATTGCGGAGATGTGCGCTAGGACAGTGTCTACGAGGTAGGCAAGGTGGCTGTGGTTGTAATTGAATTGTGCGGCGACTGTATGTATGTCTGCTGAGGTTGTCTGTCCGGAGGACAGCTGTGCCATTGATGCCCCTCTTGAGGGTTCGAACAAGACCTTGTTACAGCCAGCCTCACTTGAAGATCGCATGATGTTTAGAGAAGGACTGGTCTGACGGCGATATTGCGAAAACATGTAGCCGACTTTCACCTTTCAGCGCGCCGGGGCGTATAGCTGGAGGTAACCGATTGATAGTACTATATCCCTGATAATCTTACAAAGCTATATACAAATTCACCACCACATCCACCATCTCCTCGACGCACCCAAGCGCTTCCACTTCCACGTCGAGTTCCGGTGGATCATGTAGTCCTTACTCTGAATGCTCTTGTGAATACCCCAGAGCCCTCCCAGCGGCCACACGTTCTTCAAACGCATCCCCCAGTCCTTCTGCGCCATATCTGTGTACTTCTGGATATCAACATGCACCTTGTCGTGCACATCCGGGAGGCCGCCGGCATTGTACTTTGTCCTCAACTCCTCGTGCCACTTGCGGTCAAACTGCGACCAGAACTCGTCTTTGCTGTAGTACGTGTGTGCGTAGAGCCATTTCATGCCGCCCATTTCGCCGAGCGTCTTCTCGAGCGCACGGTTCTTGCTGAGATACTCTTGGGGATCTTGGGGTCCGAAGCCCCAGAGTCCAATGTTGAGCATTTGCGTGTCTTTCAGCTCGCCCTTGGTGTGCGGATGCATGGTTGGCTGTTCGCTCTGCTTCAATGGGCAGAGCCAGATTGGCCAGATGCTGAACTCTTTGTCGGTGTAATCGATGAACTTCTCGGCGTTCGGATAGGGTAGAGCCATGTCCTGTACGATGTACCTTGTCGCAATGCCACTGGCGTGCAGGGCGCGATACAGCATTCGCGTATGCAGGAAATCGTCAAGGAACCAGCGGGTGAACTTGTTGAAGGGAAAGCTCATGTAGCTGAAGGCAGATCGTCCGACCCAAAAGCCGCCACGGTCGTATCGGAACATGTACTCGGCCAGCGGGATGTACTCGACAACGGGTTCGTTAGAGGTGCGTGTTGCATTTTCGACATGGAGGTAGAACCAGGGATCCAGAGCGTGGGAGAAGGTTTGCGGCTTGATATTTGGAGGGAGATAGTCCGTCATCTCGCCGGTTACGATAGCACCGTGATCCTTGGAAAAGAGAATGCCGTCCACGTAGTCGTTCTTCTCGCCCTTCTCGCCCTCGGTATGCTCACGGACCTCCTTGACGGCTTGGGCAATGGTCCTGGTTGGGTAGTAGGTCGTCTTCACGTACTTCTTTGCCTCGATCAGTCGAAGGTTGACGAGAGTTGTGACGCCCAGCGTTCCAACTGCTCCGGCAGCTCCACGGAACAAGTCCGCGTTCTCGATCTCCGATGCCTTCACGATCTCGCCGTCTGCCATGACCATTTCGACCTCGTTGATGGTCCTGTCAAAGAAACCAAACTTGAAACTACTGCTTTCACCTGCGGTTCCTGCGTACCCTCCTCCTACGGTGATACCAGGAAATTCCATTACAACAGGCGGCACCAGGCCGTGTGGCAAAGTGGCTTCTACAAGGCGATCCATAGGCACGTTGGGTTCTACGAGAGCCGTACGCGTCTGCTTGTCCACTTTGATAACATTTCTCAGACCACTAATGTCGACGACGCGCTTTTTGAGATTCGGACGCGTTGAATTCGTCGATCCATGTGATATTCTGAAGGGCTCCTTTCGTGTGAAGTAATCTTTCACCTTGGAGGCTACTTGCGCAACGATGCGCTGATGGCGATCCATCGCGGTGAACTAAACGAAAGAAAAGACTCCGGCAAATGCAAGCGCGTTCTATTGGTACATGGCGATGCTACGACCCTGTGAGTCGTGGGTGAAGGCTAGGGGTCTCTCGACTTTTCTGTCCGCGCGCTAAGCCCCTTTAGCGCCGATTCTATCCTGGTACACTCATTCCGTTGCATCAATGTCAGCTGCAGAACGGAGGTGTTTCATTTCGAATTCGATGGCGTTCTTCTAACCACAACCGCTGCTATCTTAACTTCGTAAAGCTATGGAGTGCGGGTTACTGTAGACGGACTGGGACCTGAAGATCGACTGGACCCTGAAAGCCACTTCGCTTCCCGCCCCGTGGTCTCACATGTCCCACGTGCGGACCTGTCTGCACCCCGCAAAGGTTCCAGAAACGCCACCTCGAAGAGTTCCGGACCTGTTCTCGATGTTCACGTTCAGGCTGTCATATCCTAGGCTGATGCGAATGTTACACCGAAAACAGTGGGGCTGAGATTGCGGGGATGCATCGAATGATAACGGTTGACAGGCCTGCCTGGCGATCCCTTGGACTGCGCCGCGCTCTATAAGTATACGAGGCCGCCATGTAACCTCGCGAGGTTTGCATCTGCTCTCTCCCTCCCTCAGCATGATCGTGTGGGCACTTGCAGCTCTTGCTGGTACTGCTGTTGCTCTGCAACCTTTACCACCGGTGCAATGGACTGACACTGATACTTTGTCGAATGGCTTCAACGGATTTGCGACTCGCAATGCCTCCAGGACCATCTACATTGCGGACTCGTTCGCCGATGTCGCGGACACCGAAGGACTCACTCTCATCCCACCGACCGCATTCCAGTTCGCGGAAACATTCCGTGAAGACCTCTCAGCCTGGGACACCGCAAACTGGACACTCCAGCGGGTCGATACACTTCCTACCAATGCAAGCGGGATCCTTCTAGGACCTTTCAGAGGTTCTGATGATGAAGTAACATACGAGGACGGTGTCACGACTGAAGAAGGCTATGAGATCGAGATCACCAATCGCACTGTTTACATCGGTGGGAAAGGCGCCCGGGGCATGTTCTGGGGCACACGGACATTACTGCAACAAGCCATGATCGCCAACGGGTCTTCCTTGCAGACAGGCCGCACCGTGGATGCGCCGGCCTATGCAACACGCGGGTACATGCTCGATGCAGGGCGCAAGTGGTATACACCGGAGTTTCTCAAAGAGCTTTGCACCTACGCGTCTTTCTTCAAGATCTCGGAATTTCACTACCATTCTTCAGACAACGCGCCGCTGAATCGCGGTCACAACGAAACGTGGAACAAGGTGTTTTCGCATTTCTCGCTGTATCCTGAGCAGAACACGGACCTTCAGGGCATCATCGAACGCAAGAATGAGACGCTGTCACGAGCTCAGTTCGAAGACTTCCAGACTCATTGCGCGCAGCGAGGTGTGACAGTGATACCAGAGATAGAAGCACCAGGGCACGCTCTCGCAATCACAAAATGGAAGCCCGAACTGGCGCTCGCGAAAAAAGACCTGCTGAATCTCACGCACCCTGACGCCATCCCCACCGTCAAGGCTATCTGGAGCGAGTTCCTGCCGTGGTTCCAGACAAAGGAGGTGCACATTGGTGCGGATGAGTATGATTCCGAGCTTGCAGACGATTACATCAACTTTGTCAACGAAATGTCCGAGTTTGTGAACTCGACTTCTGGGAAGAGAATCAGGATCTGGGGAACATACGAACCGTCCAAAGATCTGACCATATCGAAAGACATCGTCGTCCAGCATTGGCAGTACGGACAGTCGGATCCAGTACAGCTCCAGAACGACGGCTACAGTCTGATCAACTCGGAGGACTGGTGGGCATACATGAGCTTGAAGAACGACCACACGCCCATTCTGCCCGCACCGTATCCGCAGTTCTACAACAACTCGCGCACCCTGAACTTCGCAGACGTGCCCGGGTGGCAGTGGGATCCCTCGCTCTTCAACCCCGTGAATAAGACGGAGCAGCTCGAGCCTGGAGCGAGCGGCAACAGGGGTGCGATCCTCGCTGCCTGGAACGACAACGGCCCCGACGCGACCACGCAGCTAGAGGCCTACTACGCCATGCGCGAGGGCATTCCCGTCATGGCCGCACGCGCTTGGGCCGGCCGACGAGGCATCAACCTCACAACCGAGAGCGTAAACGCAAGTATAGGATACCTAGCCCCCAAAGCGCCCGGGCAGAACCTCGACCGGCGACCCGTCTCCCTCCGCCACACAACTCCCGCGCGCAAACCCATCATATCCTGGACGCAGCGCGACGGCGCAATGGCGCAAACATTTAGCAAAGGCTCCTTCGGACCCCCATACACACTATCCCTGAACGTCTCCTCCCCCTTCTCCATCGCCGGCCCGGATACTTCTCTCTCCCTGACCACCGTCCTCACAAACTCAACCACCAATGCCTCAGTCCCAACCCTCGTCTTCACAACCGCAGACGGATTCCCCTACCCGCTCCGCAACGTCTCCTACTCCGACTACGACCCAGGCCACCCGGGCCGCATATGGGCCAACTTATCAACGTCAACCCACGAGCCTGTTCCCATTACGCTGCCAGCGCGCCTGCGCATCGAGACGGATATCTACAATGGGACCCGGGTGTGGGTGAACGAGGTGTTTGCGGGGCGGTTCGAAGTGTTTGTGTTTGGGGGTCGGAATACGGTGTTTAGCTGGAGTCAGATGGCGCTTGTGGCGCCGTTGAATAGTGTGAATGGTGGGGTTGATAGCTTGAAGTTGGAGGATGGAGTTGGCATGTATAACGCCACGGCTGGGGGTGGAAGCAATGCAACTGGGGCACCAGGGCAGAGTGCTGCGGCGGGGCAGAGGGGTGGAGGGGTGATGTGGAGGGTGGTGGTTGCGGTTGCAGTGGTCTGGTTGGTTGTTTGAGTACGATACCATGTGTGTGCAGAGACGAATGGGTTCATGTTTCCTTTCTCTTTTAGCAAAGCGAATGAGAAGAGCAAAGGACTATCTTCATTGTGGCTCCAATTTTTGAGACATGCTGTAGCTTGGTGGACGGAGAAAAGTGACGGACCAAAGAGTCAGGCGTCCGAGCAGTCGCGAGACATTAGGAAATGCGTATGGAGAACGATCGGTCTTCCACGCTGAGTCGCGTGTGTGGTGAAATGAACGACCTTTGTTCAGTGGCGGAGCACAACACAGTCCCAAATCACGATGTTCAAACGATATGCTCAAAGGTTGGAAAGGCCAGTGGTTGGTCGGTCGTGTAGAGTTCATTGTCAATGCGTGGTGCTGCTACCTCAATATGTCGCCGTCAGCCTCCCAATGATATACTCTCCACTCTGCACGTCCTGGTACTTTCTCCCTGTTTCCTCGTAGGTGCCTGGAATGGCCTTAATCATGCGCTCGTAGTTGGGATTGCAGAAGTATGCTATCGAGTAACGTGGTGGGTAGCTTTCCTGACCGTCGTCCTCTGTCTTTGGTGGCGGCTCGACGACGCGGTGCTTTGTCGATTTGATGGTGTCGTTGGACCATTGCGCGAGTAGGTCGCCGGCGTTGACGACTATTGTGTCTTCGATGGGCGTCGCGTTGACGAAAGTTCCTTTGGGCGAGCGTACCTGCAGACCACCGCGCTTGTCCTGGAAGAGGAGGGTGATGGAGCCTGGATCTAATCAGTATCTCGTCCGCGATGATCAAATTCCAGATCCGTACCGTAATCGCTGTGCTCGCCCGCTCTGACCTGCACCTGCCCATCGGTCCTCTTGAAGACTGACTTGGACACACCAGGGTAGTGCAGGAGACGAAGCGTGTTGTCGCCAGCGTCCGTGAAGCCGTCGAACCAGCTCTCCTCGATACCCATGCCCAGAGCAATGGCTCGCATGACCTGAATATGCAGGTTTTTGCAGGTCCCGAAGAAGTCCAACATTTCCTGCTTGAACTTCTTCGCTGCCTCGTCTCCGCTGGGCCACATGTTGGGTGTCTCTGGCTGGTCGTCGCGCCCAATTTCGAGCGACTCCTTCAGATCTGGGACTGTCTTGCGCAGCTCCTCCTCTGTGCCTGTCTCCTCCAGTACAACCAGCTTCTCGCGCCCCTGGGCTACGTATCCGCGGTTTGCTGCTGCCGAGTACCATGCCATGGCATCTTTCTGGTCCTGCGGCCGCGCAAAGAATTGGGCACTCTGTGAGAAGGCATTCGCGACGGTCGAGGGTGATATGCCGTGGTTCTTGAGGTAAACGAATCCAGCGTTCTGGAAACCTTCAAGGACAGCCTGAGCCGTAGCCTTTTTGGTGGAGGGGTCGCCGGAGAGAAACGAGGAGAAGTCGATGAGCTGGTAGTTGTTAGAGGACTCAAGAGAAGGGAGTTCAGTACCAACCGGGATGACCAAATCGTCCTGCGCAACCGCTTGGCTTGAGTTGATGTTCGCCATGTCTGAATTTTGGGTGTCGCGTGCAAGCAGAGAGTGTGTTGGAAGATTTATGGTATGTGATGTTCTCAACGACAAGCAGGACTAATCAGCGTGCAAGATACGAGCAGGCCTCCCTCAGAACATCATCATCCGATGCACGCGCCGTCGGCGGAGCTGCCCGTTACCAGTTAATCATTGAGAAGTGCGCGGAGGTGACAAGGAGGGGTACGGAGCTAAAGACGGAAGGTGCAGACGAGTCGCGATAAGCCTATGGTGGGGTTGGTGGGGAGCAACTCAACACCAAGACATGATCGTGAGCAATTCCTCCGCTAGGTATCTGACAGTTGAGACTGGGTGATGACGTAACCCCGGCCGCCTATCTATTGTAATTTACACATCGAAGACTTGAATATTTTTTTGGAACGATAGTCCAACCAAGTCATGGTCTCACAGCTCGGTGATGAAGAATAATGGATAGATGAGGCTAAAATGCTGCATATTCTACAGACTACCACTCTCTATTCCAATCTCAGTATCCGCACAGCGTTACCACCAAGCACACCCTGCGCCTTTTCGTTGTTCCCAGAGAACGCCTTAGAGATAGCGCCATAGTTGGCGTTCACGCTGTGCCACTCCTTCGCGTCCTCCTCCAGCGGTGGGAAGAACGGGTGATCTGTACCGAACAGAAGCCTATCTGCGCCTGATGCCTCAACTGCTGCGTTCAACCCGACTTCAGAGTAGATGACCGCATCGAGGTAGATGTTCGTCTTGAGAATGTCCCACACGTCTCGACGGTTCTCTATCTTGCCGTGCGCTTTCAGGTGACCGTCGTGTAAGATGCAGCTCTCAATTCTGCCTGCCAGGAACGGCAGTGTACCTCCACTGTGGGCGAGCAGGACACTGAGATTTGTGAATCGATCCCACACGCCGCTCAACAACATCCTTGTCACTGCAATCGTGGTTTCTAGTGGGAAGCCCAGCGCCAGAGGGAGCACATGGCCGTACTCGCTCGCCCGGGGTCCGTACACAGACGACGGAAGACCGTAGTGTGGGTGCAGGAAGATGAGCTGGTTGTGTTTTTGCAGCGCGGCGTACACGGGATCCAGCCTGGTGTCGTCGAGACCAGACCCTAGACCTGAGGTACCGAGGATAACACCGCGTGCATACTTGAGTGTTGACAGTCGCTCAATTTCCTTCACGATGGTGTCGGTGTCTGAAGATAACGGGAGCGTGCCGAAGAAGTACAAGCGTCCAGGGTACAACTCGCACTGCTCATTCACATCATCGTTGATCTCCACAGCCTTGCTTCCAGCCTCCTCAGCTGACAAGAAATCCAACCACGGATTCGCCAACGAGATGACACTCTTGTCAATTTTGTGCTGGTCCATGAACGCGATCTTCTTGGCAATATCGAAGTACTCGGGGCCAATGGGGCGGCCGCGTGATGTAGATGGCGTAGAAGGGTCATCCTCACCGGGGAGGATAATCAGACGACTCGAGTCTGGGGCGTCGGGGAAGGTGCGCACGTAGGGAACTGTTGTACGCGAGCGGAGGAGGTCCATGTACTTTGGTGGGTAGACATGAGTGTGGATGTCTACTATGGGCGCCATTGTGAGTGCGGAGACGCAGGAGCGTTGAGAATGCTGTGTGAGTTTCTCTCGTACCAAATCCTTCCAACGAACTTGAAGGTAGTGGATTGGAAGAGTTCAGATATGTTTGTTGACGAGAGACGTGGTTATTGACAGCTTGAACCCTGGCGGGGTAGCTTCAGAGAAATGCCCCACTCCCATTCTCCATCCCACCTTCCCCAACAAGTATGGAGCTATGGGGCAGCGGGCAACGGAGATGACCGCACAGCTATCTGGCCACTCTTAGTCACCGCAATGGGAGTCTTGCATTCGTGTTGTTCTGGCAATGCATTGCTTTTACTCACGCCAAGTATCTTGACGTCTATTTGAAGTCTATGCTCCTAAGCCCTGGTTCGCAGAAATACGTTCGGCGGCTTGTCCCAGTCTTTGAATTCGTCTTCAACTTCGAAGACGATGTCACCCTCGCCCTCATCTTTGAATCCAAGCTTCCTGTAGACTGGTCTTCCCATGGCGCTTCCCTCCGTCGTGCACTCCAGGTCACCTCGCTTCTTCGCCTCTTCGAGTCCCCACTGCACAAGCTTGCCTGCAATGCCACGTCGTTGGTATGCGGGGTCCACAGCACACAGATCCAAGGTGAAAATGGCAGGTGGGCTACCGTCTTTGCGCTGCGAAACCTCCTTGATGTATGCGATTCGCCTCTTCCATAGCGACTTGAACATCTGGTCTGCGAAGCGTTTGTTGGTTTCATCGAGCTTCGACAATGCTTCCGTCATGTCGCCTGTGAATGAATCGCCGTAGCCATCGACCTCAGAGAGCTGCTTCCAGATAGCCATGCCGGCCACTCTGCGCTGTCCAGGCTTCTCTGGATCCGGCAAAGTAGCTTTGAGGTAGACCGTGTTGGGTTGGCCGTCCTTGTTTGTAGTCACTGACTTCCACTGCTTGACCATGCCTTCTGCATGACCAGCCTGCCCTTTTTCGGTATCCCAACCTGGGTTCATGAGGATCCAGACAGCATCTTTTGCCTGACGACCGAATGCTTCTGAGACGCAGTAGTTGGCTTGTCTGATGTCTTGCTCGGTCTCGACAGGCGCAATGATAATCTCATCTTGTAGGGTAGACATGTTGCGATCCAGTGGCTGCGTTGGCTTCTTTCAGTAAGGACTTTGAGGTGAAAATGTTCGACGTTCCTGACAAGGTGTGCTCAACACATGACGATGGTAGCCTTGGCAAGTGGATCAGGCTTGGCCTGTCATTAGCTAGCAGAGAGTATCAAGCATTGGAGATGATAATTCAAGAATCATTGTCCACCTGGACAGGGCCTTGAGAATGTATGGGAGTGGTCAGCTGGAGCCGAGAGCAAGACGACGAGACGTGGTACAAGAGTGCGAGTATTACGTTCGTCGCGCTTGCCTCGGTAACTCAGTGTTCTCAATTTCCTGATGTGTTATTGTGGTATATCAAATCTTCGAGGCCAGACGTGTTCTGTCGGTGTCTTGGTGATTACATTTCGGGATGAGACAGGAACGACTAGGTTGTGAGGTGTGGAAGCTGGTGGTGTTGAAGTGCTCATTAACACGGACTGGGATGTCGCGCACGTGCACGACGCGGTCGCGCCTTCCGCGTCCTCACGTCGCCCCAAATGGTACTTTCCGCGTCTTCTCCACAACGCGACGTCTCTGCAACAACACAACGACAAACCACTTTCGAGGAGTGTTTTGTGTTGAACAAGTCCAACATCACACACAATGGTTGGCCCTGTAATGAAAACGCCGGCGAAGCGAGCCCTCGCTGAAGCTTCGAGTAACCGCGTCAACGCATCGCCCCGCTCCGCGAAGAAGCTCAAAGTCGAAAATGGCAACACCACAAAAGGGCCGCCGGTCAAGAAGGCCAACGGGCCGTTCAACTCAAGCCAGGCGGGACCTAGCCAGTTCGAGGACACGTTGGAGAAGATGACACAGGACATTGAGTCCTTGAAGACAAAGAACACAGAGAGGGACCAGCAATGGAAACGACCGCCACTGCCTGAGGACTTCAGTGAGATGACCTCAAAGGTCGTCTTCCAGCAGATCGAAGCCGAGGAAAGTGTACTGAATGGAGGGAAACCGGCGGTCAAGCTGTTTGGTGTCACAGAAGTAGGTCTGCATTGTTGCTCGATGTGAATCCGAACTGACATCCCAAGACCGGTCACTCAGTACTCCTCCACGTCACTGGATTCCTCCACTACTTTTACGTCGCCGCGCCGATCAATTTCCACAAAGAAGACTGCAGGCCATATCAGACCTTCCTCGAGAGCGAATGCCAGAAGCAGTTCAACCAACATTCGGCCGTCATTGCGTCAGTGCAGATGTGCATGAGGGAAAACATCCTGCGCTTCCAGGGCAACCAGAAGAGTCCGTACCTGAAAATCACCGTCAACGATCCCAAGATGATCAACCGTGTGCGAATGATGGTGCAGAAGGGCAACGCCAATTACAAGAGGCTCTGGCCAGCCCGCGAAGATGGCATCCTGACCTTTGACAACATCACCTACGTTCTGAGGTTCATGATCGACACAAAAATCGCTGGCATGTCGTGGGTAGAGGCGCCTGCTGGAAAATACAAGCTCCTGAACCCGCGAGACCAACACTCCAACTGCCAGATCGAGGCGCAAATACACTACGCCGACCTGATCGCTCATCAGTCTGAAGGCGAGTGGGCCAAGTCAGCACCTCTCCGTATTCTCTCCTTCGACATCGAATGCGCTGGTCGCAAAGGTATCTTCCCCGAAGCGAATATTGATCCCGTCATTCAGATCGCCAACGTTGTTACACGAAACGGCGAGGAGAAGCCTTTCGTCCGCAACGTCTTCAGTCTCGACACTGTCAGTCCCATTGTGGCCACACAGATCTTCTCCTACGCAGACGAAGGCGAAATGCTGATGAAGTGGCGCGACTTCGTGGAGGAAGTTGATCCAGACGTCATCACCGGGTACAACATTTCCAACTTTGATTTCCCATATCTTCTCGATCGTGCAAAACACCTGAAGCTTGCGAAGTTTCCCTACTGGTCACGATTGAAGACGGTGCAGTCGAAGGTGGAAAGCTCGATATTCTCTAGCAAGCAACTGGGAAGCCGAGATACCAAGACCACAAACACGAACGGACGCATCCAACTCGATCTCCTCCAGCTCATTCAGCGAGACCATCAACTGCGAAGCTATACACTCAACTCTGTGAGCGCGCACTTTCTGAAAGAACAGAAGGAAGACGTCCACCACAGCATGATCACGGAGCTGTTTAACGGTGATTCCAATTCTCGAAGACGACTGGCTGTGTACTGTTTGAAGGACGCCTATCTCCCGCAGCGACTCCTTGACAAACTCATGTGTCTAGTTAATTACACTGAGATGGCGAGGGTCACAGGTGTGCCTTTCAACTACCTTCTCTCTCGAGGTCAACAAATTAGGTTCGTCAGTCAGCTGTTCCGGAAAGCTTTGGATCATCAGCTCGTTTGCCCAGACCTGCCTAATCAAGGTGACAATGGCGACCCGTATGAAGGTGCGACCGTCATTGAGCCAAAGCGTGGCTACTACAAGCAGCCTGTCGCTACACTCGATTTCGCCTCGCTGTACCCAAGTATCATGCAAGCACACAACCTTTGCTATACGACTTGGCTGGACAGAGCGACCGTAGAAAAGCTCAAGATGAAGAAGGACGAAGATTACATCGTGACGCCAAACGGCGACATGTTCTGCACCGTCAAAACACGCAAAGGGCTCCTCTCGCAGATTCTCGAGGAACTGCTAGGTGCGCGTAAAAGGGCCAAGAGGGAGCTTGCTGTCGAAACAGATCCGTTCAAGAAGGCTGTGTTGAATGGTCGTCAGTTGGCTCTGAAGGTCAGTGCCAACTCGGTCTACGGTCTCACGGGTGCCACGAACGGAAAGCTGCCCTGTCTGGCTATCGCCAGTAGTACCACTAGTTTCGGTCGTCAAATGATTGAGAAGACCAAGGAGGAGGTTGAAGCAAAGTACACCATCGCCAACGGATACACCCACGATGCGGAGGTCATCTACGGAGACACTGACTCAGTCATGGTCAAGTTCGGCACTTCTGAGCTGGCGGAAGCTATGAAGCTGGGTGAGGAGGCAGCGGAATACGTGTCTTCAAAGTTCATCAAGCCCATCAAGCTGGAGTTCGAGAAGGTCTACTTCCCGTACCTGCTGATCAACAAGAAGCGTTATGCTGGCCTCTACTGGACAAACCCCAACAAGTGGGACAAGATGGACACAAAGGGCATCGAGACCGTCCGTCGTGACAATTGTCGCCTTGTGCAAACCGTCATCGAAACGTCGCTACGCATGCTGCTGATAGACCAGGATCCCGACGGCGCGCAAGAGTAAGTCTGGTTTTGTGTATTTTAGTTGTTTTACTGACAAGATTAGGTTCGTCAAGGATACCATCTCCGATCTCCTGCAGAACAAGATCGATATGTCCAACCTCGTCATTACCAAGGCCCTCACCAAGCAAGAAGATAAGGAAGGCAAGGGCGGTTACGCCAACAAGCAAGCTCACGTCGAACTTGCTGAACGCATGAAGAAGCGAGATGCTGGTTCCGCCCCAGCGCTCGGTGACCGTGTCGCCTACGTCATGGTCAAGGGTGCCAGCGGCTCGAAGAACTACGAGAAGTCCGAGGATCCTCTCTGGGTGCTCGAGAACAACCTGCCTATCGACACGCGATACTACCTCGACAACCAGCTGGCGAAACCCCTTGGGAGGATCTTCGAACCCATCCTTGGCGAGAAGAAAGCAAACTCCCTACTCACGGGCGAGCACACACGGGCCATCTCGGTGGCGGCCCCGACAATGGGCGGTCTGATGAAGTTTGCAAAGAAGACACAAACATGCATGGGCTGCAAGAAGCCGCTCACCGCTGCCCACGAGAAGGAAGGCGCAGTGTGCGAAAACTGTCGGCCCCGTATCGGCGAGCTGTATCAGAAGACGTTGAGCAAGGTCAGCGAGCTGGAAGTCCGCTTCTCGCGACTCTGGACACAGTGTCAGCGATGCCAGGGCAGTATCCACTGCGAGGTCATTTGCGCAAGTAGGGACTGTCCCATCTTCTACATGCGGATGAAGGCGAGGAAGGACGTCGAGGACGCCGGGAAGGAGATGGTGCGGTTCGACAAGGACGCCGCGCTCTGGTAGTGTTTGTTGTACATTATACAGGATAGGCGTATAGGTGTTTTGCTGTAAGGATACCACGATTTCGCATAGTCAACACAGTAGGATAGTGACACATGTTACTGTTCCAATAATGCATATCAAATTTCATTCCATAGTCCTCTATCTACCCGAGTAGGCCCTTCTCATCCCATCATATCTTTCATACCCAATCATAACCCTATGCAGGCGCTCATACAACGCTCGTCAAAGAAAGTGCTGTGCAGTGCAGTGCTGTGCCAGAACATCAAAACACAAATCGATAAACGGAAAAGAAGATAGAAGTCTACCGCGGACTGGAAAGCGCCCCGTAACTCCTCGGACTCGCATGTCGACTCGTTCCCAGCAGCGCCCGCGCTTCGTCTAGCGCCCCCCCTGGGCGTGCGGAAATGGGGATCGAGCGGCTGGGACTCTTCGTACCGCCCACACTCCCGCCCTCGCCCTCGCTCACGCTCGCGGGACTCTGATTCCGCGGCGTAGGCGTCAGCGCTGGCGTCGTGGCGCGGCTCACAGACGGGGTAGCAGCGACGCTGACAGCGGGGGCCCAGCCGCGCATCCAGCCCGAGACGCGGCGCCAGTGGAGGCGCTTGCGCTTGGGGATGCCGTGGTCGTCGAGCGTGAGGATGATGTCGTCTACGTCGTCGCGTGTTGTGGAGCGGCCTCGAGCCGTGTTGAAGTCGCCGTCGCCGAAGTACAGGAACTGCAGGCCGACGGCGAAGTCCATGATTAGGACGCCGGCGGCGCCGAGGAAGAAGGGCAGCGCGCGCAGGATCCAGACGGAGCGTGTGCTGCCGTCTGGTGCCCAGCTGCTGTTTGGCGGGAAGTCTGACCAGGCGCTGGGGTTGGTGAGGAGGGAGGTGCTGTAGAAGAGGTTGCCGAAGAAGGCGGCGGCGAAGAGGGTTGGGGAGAGGCCGGCGGTTGAGCGGCGGATTTGGTTCTTGTAGAGTTGTGGGAGGCGCGAGCCGAGATAGAGGAACGTCGAGGACCAGGAGAAGATTTTGCCGAGGAGTTCGTGCGTCGTCATGCCTGTGTCGTGCGAGAAGGCGGAGATGGGGAGGGAGGGGGAGGATGTCGGTCGTGCGGTTGAGCCCTGGGAGAGGACGGCGAAGACGAGGGTGATGTAGAGCAGGGTTTTCGGAGACGGCATGGGCGAGCTCGAGGCTGCCACGCGGCGGATGTTGCGGTTTGAAGGCGTCCCCGGCGTGCCAGTCGCACCGGGCATTCCTGTTGGCGAAACTGCGTACGACTCCTTGACGCCACTCGGCGAGCGCGCAAAGTTGGGTATGCGGAACGCATCGAGAGGAGCGGAGCGCTGGACTTCAATATCCTTGTTATCCGCCTTCGCATCCGAAGAGTCTGGCGTCTTGCCCTTGGGCACTTGCTGCATGCCGCCCGTGCCACTCCCACCGTCGTTCTCCCCGCTCCTCCAGCGTCCCCAGATGGGACGGAGTGGGCGGCCGTGGTGCAGGAGCTCATACCACACCCACTGGCCCGTCAACCCGCAGTCTACAAAGACATAGTATCCCGCGATAACAATCTGCCACGTCGCTTGTCCTGTGAACAGACAACCTAGCAGGTTCGTCACATCCCCCAACAGCCATTCTGTCAGGAAGTACACGCTCAGCCCGGACGTCGACTTGAGCTTGTGGTTCTTATATATCTGCGGCAGTTGCGCAAAGAGCCAGGATATGATACTGCATGTGCCGAGGAGCGTGGATACGAGGGCGAGATAGGAGGGTATGCAGGTGTGGAAGGTTATAGATAGGGCTTGGAGGAACTCATCCGCTGGTTCACAATGTGCCGGTAGACTCGGTTGGTCGAGTCGGGGGGTCTGGTAGGGCAGCATGGTGCCGCGGGTGTGGTTCGGACCGTCTGTCTGTGAGGAATGGAGAAATCCTTCTCTTGTTGTTTACAGCGTACGGCGACCCGGAGGTGGTCAGGTGCTGTTTCGAAATGTCGCGTGCGTACGTCCACGCGGGCGAAATCGTGACCTGAGATTTGGACGTGCGCGACTTCAGTATAAGAAGACGCTGAAGCCTGCTCAACCCGATTCTGAGGTCTGGAGAGACCGTCAGCGTTCACGAAGTCGCTCAGCGGTGACGTCGGCCCCGGCTGTAGATAAGACTCTCGAAGGAAGCGTAAACGCCAACGCAACGTGGGAGAAAGGGTATCCGTAAGACAAAAACCACGAAAGAAGCAAAAGCAGCAACAAGTTACGTGAGGAAGAAGAAGTCGACAATCATTAGCAGAGACAGCAGTCAAGGCGCAGCAGAGTCACCAGAACCATCAATCAGTCACCACCACCCTCAGGCAGACGATCCCCCGGGGTCGGACAACCCGATACGAAGCAAAGCGCGCCATGCGGGCACTGGCGGCTCCAGGACACTGATTCGAGCAGGTGGCTTCTGGGCTGCGGTAGAGGCGGACAATCCCACCCACCGTGACATGGAGATAGGGTGATAAGAAGATAAGCGGCTCCTCGACGGGCGCCGCTTTGTCTGCACGCGATCAGTTGCCGCCGCTTACGGCTTGGCGGGGTCTCAGTGCGCCGCCCGGAGCAAGGGCCATGGGCTGTGAGGTGGCGGGCGTTATTCATCTGTTGCTACGCGAGCCGGGTCCATGTGCAGATGAGATACGCGGAGAGCAGTGATGTGCAGTATATTGCGGGGTGCTTTGCGCGTGCATGATGCCCCCCCCGCCCTGTCTCCGTCATCGGCTTTCGTTGCTACAACTAATAAATACCACTAAGGCGCCAGCGACGTAACAGAAACGCGGCTTCGCTGCTCCAACACGTCACATGCGCACATGGCACGGGAGGATTGTCACGAGAAACATACCGTTCGGTTGAAGTAGTCGTACTGCTAATATACAGAAATACTGGTGGATTCATCTGCGCGTTCCTGTGTCTACACAGCGCCGGCGCCCCCGTCCACGCTCTCATACGCATGCTTCTGAGCCTTCCATCGCGGACTGCAGCTCGTCAGCAGCGCTCCAACAGCTAAAGTCGCACAGACAGACGCACTAGAAGTAGTTCTTGAACCCCACAATCCCAGCCGTCATGGCCGCATAGCCACCCAACAGGTTACCCCAGCTCGTCCCCGCCTGTCCCACGGCCAGCGCAGCCAGGTCGTACACCAGACAGCTGCCAAAGATCCAGTCGCTCACGCTCGCGGCCGCTGCGAAACCAACGCCCGTCGCTATCTGCACGAGGCCCGAGGGCGCTACGCCGGGGAAGTAGGCGGCGGATGTGTTGTGCAGGAGGTCGAGGACGCCGATTCCCGCAAACGTCTTGGCGACAATGTGCGTGAGGAAGTTGGGTGTCGAGCGGCGGTCAAGCGGCTCGAGGGTCGTGGCAATGTAGCCCAGCTGCGCGACTGTGTTGATGATGACGAAGATGTTGGACGTTTCGAGGTTGTTGGAGTTCCAGAAGAACATCCACGCTGGTCCCGTCAGTCCAATCCTACTACCAACTCCACCCTGCTCAACATACTTCCAATGCAAAAGTTACCCAGACTGTACACCCAGGCAAACTTATTCATCATCGCGCACTCCTGCGACGTCCCCTGCTGATTCCACAGCTTCCAGAGCCACGCGAGCTGGAACAGCTGCTGCGGGAAGAAGAAGCCCGCAATCGCATACGGGTACGGCGAGAAGGCAGCGAGGTTCTTATTGTGGATATCGAGCATGTTCGGCTTGGAAAACATGCCATACTGCTGCGCTGCGAAGTCGAAGAGGAAGGAGGCGGGCGCGAGGTAGCGCACTGTGGATTGTGTGTTGCCCATGTTGATGTGAATGTTGAATGTATCAATTCGTGAAATGTCAGGTATTGGTCAACCCTTGCAAAACCTAGAGTCTGCGTGTTGGTGCGGCTGCGCGTTCCGAGCTCCTTATGTTCGACAAGTCGTGCACGTCATGTTCAAATGCGCTGCCTTCTCAGGGTCCACCCAATCGGGAACTCCTGCAGCCATGATGCTCATAGTCGTCAGCTCGCGGCGTGCTCGGGTGCCGAGACGCGAACTCCAAAGCGAGCTTGACGCGTCTTGACTTCTTGTAGTGGGCTTCTAGATATGCACTACAAGCAGTAGTCTACATATGTAGGAGTGCATGTGGAGAAGCAGCACAGTCTGTCGTTAAAGAGAGATGCCCATGAAGTCGAGAGCATTTGTGAATACTGTCCTAGCTACAGTCAAGAACTGCTCCATTGTCATGTCAGATATTTGAAGACTCATCGCGGTCATCACGACTGTCATCATCATGAGGCGTAGAATCACCATAACGATACGAGAAGTTAAAGAATGCATTGCAATGCGTCTGTTTCGTGACTCTTCCACTAGAACGTACAAAAAGGATCTAGCAACCCGCTTGCAAAACCGCTGAACGCCTTAGCTCTTCCCAAGATTCATTCAGACCGGACCCAGTATTACAGTGATACAATACAGTCGGGAGGCGTCCATGACGAGGTGATGGTGGTATATAGACAGTGTGGTGGGGAACTTTTAGGGAAACTTCGAGGGGAAAAGGCTCAGACACGCGACACGTCGCGACCGAAGACCTTGGCCTTGACCCAGTCCATAAGCACCAGGATCCTGTTGCGGGTGCTGAAGCACATGCTGAGGTAGGCACTGCGCCAGAAGAAGTAGGTGATGGTACCGCCTGAGGCGATGTTGCCAGAGAACCACGAAATGTCGGCGACGGCCTTCTCGGAGCCAATGTAGGCGAGCGAGCCCTGGTGGGAGTACTCGAAGGGGTTGACGCCCTTGGTCCTCCTCATCCTCTTCTGGAGGTCCTTGATCTCCTCGAAAGCCTTGTTGCGGGCCTCGGCGTTGGGGGCCTTCTCCTGGACCTCGGAGAGCTCGATCAGCTTGGACTCAATCTCCTCGGTCTTGGCCATCTGGTTGAACATGCGGGCGAGGAAAGCACCCTCCTGGGCAGCGACCTGGGCGGTCGGGGCGTAGTTGGCGACAGCGCAGTCACCGACAGCCCAGACGTTCTCCGTGCCCTTGACGACCAGGTACTCGTTGACGGCGAGACCGCGGCGCGAGTCTTTCTGTGCGGGGATCTGGTTGATCAGATCCTTGACCAGGGGTCGCAGCGCGTTACCGGTGGCCCAGACGAGCAGACCGAAGGGGATCCTCTCGAGCTGCTTCTTGCCGTCGGGGCCCGTCGACTCGGCCTCGATGTACTTGTCTGTGACGTTCTTGACCATGGTCTTTGTGCGGATGTCGATGGTCTCCTCCTTGAAGGTCTGCTCGGTGTAGTCGATGAGCTGCTTGGAGAACATGGGCAGGACGTTGGGCAGGGCCTCGACGAGGGTGACGTGGAACTTCTCCTGGATCTCGGGGATCCACTTCTTCAGGTCGGAGTGGAAGAAGTCCTGGAGCTCACCGGCGAACTCGACACCGGTGGGGCCGCCGCCAACGACGACCATGTGCAGCAGACGCTGAATCTCCTCGGCGGACTGGTCCTTGAAGGTGGCCGTCTCGCAGCAGTCCATGATGCGGTTGCGGATGGCCTGGGCGTCACCGACCTCCTTCAGGAACAGAGCGTGCTCGCGCACACCGGGGATGCCTGTTGCGTTCAATTAGCCATGTCGCGTGCCAGCCAGATGCAGGGGGACGTACCGAAAGTGGCGTTCTCCGCGCCGACGCCGACGACGAGCATGTCGAAGGGGATCTCGGTCTGGGAGACATCGCCCTTGATGGGCGACTCGTCGTTGACGTAGACGACGCGCTTCTCGTAGTCGATCTTGGTGGCCTCGGCCTCGTAGTACTTTACGGCGGCCTTCTTGTGGCGCAGGAAGTTGCGGATGGGCTCCATGATGGAGCGGTGCTCGATGGTGCCGACGGTGCACGAGGGCAGCAGCGGGGTGAAGAGGAAGTAGTTGCGCGGCGAGACGACGATGACGTTGTAGTTCTCCGTGTCGAGCTTCTTGAGGAGGGAGACGGAGCCCCAGCCGGTGCCTGGGCGTGTTAGTCGTCTGTCTATTTACATGTGTGCTGTCCGTCTAGACGTCTATGCATCTACACGTCTGGCGATCAACATACCCAAAACAACGAGCGTCTTCTTGGACGGGTCGGGCGGCGGCTGGTCAACGGGGTTGCGCGTCTCGTAGATGCCGTAGCCAACATATGCGAGGCCTGCAACGGCGCTGACCCAGGTGAGGCGCCAGGTCCAGCGCAGCATCCGGAAGCCGCCACGCTTGACCTGCTTCTTGTCTGGCAGGCTGCTCTGCTGGCGCACGCTCTGGCGCTGGACCATCTGCGACTGGACGCGCCGCGACGTCCACTGCGCCCTGCTGGCGATGAGCGACGGGCGCTGGGTCGTGTAGGCGCGGCGGCCGGCGAGCTGGGCCTGTGCGACGAGCTTCGCCGCGGCCAAGGGCCGCATGGTGGGAGCCATTGACGGTGGTGGGCTGTGGACGGCGGTCACAGATGCACGCGGCGATGCAGCCTGGTTAGTAGGCGATGAGCGGACGGAGGTGGAGGTGGAGGCGGAGGTGAAGGAGACTGGGAGGAGCTGCGGTTCCGGTCGACGTGAATCAGAAAACTACTTTTTCTTTTGCGATGACGAACAAGAGCTTGCCGAGCGCGCAGACACAGACGCACGCAGAACAGGGATGGCCACCAGCACCAAGATAAGCTCTTTTCCAATTAAAGACCATCCTTCCGCTTTCCCGCGGCACCGTCTGCGACTTGCTGCCCACTCCCACGCGTTATTATTTTCAAGCCACCACGCTGATTGCTATCCACGGCGCCAGCAAGCCAGCACGCCAACACCAAAAGCGTGCATTCCATGTCTCAACACAACACGCCGTGCCAATTACTGCTTGCTCCTGCTGCTCGGCCTCGGCGCCGGTCCGCTATGGATCCATACACTCTGGACACCAGGCGAACGCTGCATCCGCTCATGGGTGAGCGGACAGTCATCCTTTTGCGCGCGACCCTTTCACCCTTACTGTGTACAGTTCGGCCCGTCTGGAGCTGAGGCTCAAACATGCAGGTGCTCCAGTTTTATGTCTAGTCGACACGCGCCGCCGGCATGGCGCTCACCAATTCTTGGGACTTTGAATGGCAATCGACCAATGCGGTGAATCTAGATTGTGCGCTTTCTCATGCTCGCGTCGAGCACATCACATGCAATCTTGTAATGCTCGAGCTTGGTGTGAGCTTCGGCGCGGCGCCGCATCGAGCATTACAAGTAACATGTGCAGGCCCGTGGATGTTTTAAGAGTGTCTGCAGCTGTTACATCAATTGATTGGCATTGATATCAACGACTATCCGCATGTAGCCTGTCTTGTTGCAGGTCAGAATGCCAACGGCGTACATATCTCGGTGCTCTCGGGATAGTGGCTCGAACTCGGATCTCAGAAGCCTGCCCCGCGCCATCTCCGCAGACCCCCGAGCACAGCACGACCACACCCCGTGGCGAGCTCCAGAATCCAGCCGTTGCCAATGCTGACCTCGCAATATCGGTTTCACTTGGTTACTCGCTTGATCAAATGTTTACAAGACAGCAGACGACGTTTCCAGAGTAGAGCACCACAAAGCTGCACGATGACGACCTCAACCAGAGCTCTTATCGATAAGCCCATACTCCGCACGCAGCCATCATGACCACGACGTGCGCACCACCTCAAGCTAATCAACCATCACTCACCTCCCAGCACTGAATCCAAATCCCCCAATCTCCAGTACCCAAGCCCACCAAACCCCCTCGCCCCAATGCCCCAAGCAACCGCAACCGTAAACGGCGTAGAAGTAGCCCGTACCTCTACCTGGGAGGTCGTGGATGGGAATATATACGTCCGTCTCCCCATTTAACCACCTCTTCCTCTCCCTCTCCCGTTCCTAAGAACCACAGTTCCCACCCTCCAGTATCACCAAATCCCACTTCACACCGACCTCCACCTCAACGCACTGCCCTTACAAGGGCGACGCGAGCTACTACACCGTCACGACGAATAAGACGGAGATGGAGGATGTGGCGTGGTATTATCCTGAGCCGCTGCAGAGTATGCAGAAGATTAAGGGGTTTGTGGCGTTTTATAAGAAGGGGGGTGTGGAGGTTAAGGTTGAGGATTGAGGTTGATGGGGGATGGGATGGGATGGAAGGAAGAGGGAGAGGGGAGGGTGGACGATGTGCTGGTGTTGAGGTGGTGGGAGTGGATGGGTGGATTGGAGTTCTGGGGGGGTTTGAGTACACGAGAATATGATGTGAGAATTAAAAAAAGTTGCTATATGTGCTATGTCTGAGATGTTGGAGCGTGGTGCTGTTGTGATGTGCTTGGCGTTCGAAGCTCGTTTACGCTTTTCATGTGGTGTTGGTATGTGTCGATGCAATATTGTAGTAAGGTCGTGTATCAGAAGGTAGTTGGTGGGTGTGATCGACCTGGGCGGATGGATCTTCCGTACAAGGTGGAGAGGTGTCTCTTATTCTCTGCGACCTCGCAGTACCTCTTCTGCTTCTATGAGCTTGCCTTGCTTCTTTAGCAATGACCCGAGTTTTTTCCTGTTATAAAGCGTATATGGATGCTCTGGTCCAAAAACCTTCTCTTGTTTCTGCAGTAATTGTCGACATAGTGTTTCTGCCTCTGCGAACCTGCTCTGATCTTCTAGTAGTAACACGAGGTTGTTAATACTATCGAGCGTATCTGGATGCTCTGGTCCAAGCACCTTGTTGGATCCTTCCAGCGCATGTTGGCACATTATTTCTGCCTCTTCGTACCTGTCTAGCTCTTCTAGTACCTTTCCAAGGTTTTGTATGGTATGAAGTGTATCTGGATGTTCTGGTCCAAGCGATTTCTCGAATCCTTCCAGCACTTGTTGAAGTATCGCCCATGCCTTTTCGTGTTTGCCTTCTTTAGACCACACTATAGCAAGGTTATTCATCGTACCAAGCGCGTCCTTATGTGCCCCCAGTACCTTGTTATATCCTTCCAACGCTTGCTGATACTTTTCCTCTGCCTCTTTGTGTTTGCCTTGTTTGACTAACACTGAACCCAATAAACCCAGGCTGCGGAGCCTACTCATATTTCGTAGCCCAACCTGCTTCTCCATTCCCTGCAGTGCTTGCCGATGCAATGTCTCTGCCTCTTCTAATCTGCCCTGGTTGTCCAGCACCACTGCAAGGTTGGTCATGCTATTGAGCGTATCTAGATGATCGTGTCCGAGCACATTCTCTCTCTCTCTCAGCACATGTCGATGCAGTCTCTCAGCCTTAATATACATGCCCTGTCTTTCCAAAACTTGGCCCAAGAGATTCATGGCATCAAGCGTGTACGCATCTTCGCCGCCATTGCTGCTCTGGCGTTTACGACACTCAACAAGCAGGCTACGGGCTACATCCTCTGCCTTCTTGTACCTTCCCTGCCCAATGAGTACTCCGCAAAGCTCGTCTAATTTATCTAATAACTCCAAAGGATCAGTCCCGATCGATGCTTGTGCCACAGAGATGTGTTCTCGTAAACGTTGTTCCTCGTCTTGTCTGTATCGAGGTCGTATGTCAACAGTCGTCTGCGTATCGAACATGTTCGGGGTATGGAACGGCGAGTTGGAAGAGATGGTTGGAAGTGACCGATACGCGAGGGCAGGGCTTTGTCCAGTAAAACCGTTGCTCCGCGGCTGGACGAGGCTCGAGACTGATAACGCGGGAGAGGACATCTGTGGACTTTGCACCATAGAGTTAAATGTACCTGAAATTAGCATCGAACCTGCCGGGGAGTTCATAGTGATTGGCGCAGGAGAGCCTCGCTCGGATATAGTATGGCATCCCAACGCAGAAGGGGTGGCTTTAGCATGTTAACGGGAGATCGTACCTTTCTGTTGTAGCATGACTTACATGCTGCGGAAATAGGACTGTACAGAAAGCTCTCTGGTACATCGTTTCTCTTCATCCATCGCTCGATCTTTTGTGGCTGCACACGATTGTCTCGCACCTCAAAGACAAGCTCACGCTTATTGGGTTCAAGGAGCTTTCTTCTTTGACGTTTCCTGACGATTGCTTGCATTTCCTGTGACTTTACGTTCTTGTCCTGTTTCCACTGGCTGATGCGTGTTCGATATTGTCGCAGCCTGTGGCCGAGTCTGTCAGCACCACCTATGAATTCGCTTTGCTTTGCGCGAATGGGAATGGCATACTCAGGGTCAAAATCGTACTGTTGCTTGATCATCTCTTTGACTTCCACCAGGGGCCGTTTTTGCGTAATGTGCAGCTCCAGAATGCGGCTCTTGTACGGCTCCCAGGCGTCTGCACGCAGAGTCGGCGCCTTGCGCTTTCGAGGCTGAGCTGGTGGGCCCATAGACGGTGCCGGGGTTTCGAGTGCTGCGCCTGCGGACTGCTCGTTGGTGATAGAATCCCCGCTGCGTTGCTCAAGGCTGGAAAGCGCGACAAATGGGCTGAATGGGTTCGGGGTATAAGGCTGTGTAGTTGCAAAAAGGTCGTCTAGGTCTTGTAGCGGCAAGGCAAATGTAGACGGTCCGTCAATACCGTAGGGTCCATACGCTTGCTGTGTGATATGGTGATCGTTTGCAGTGTATGGGTAATCGGGTCGTAAGGTGTCGGCTGGTGCAAGATCCCACGAGTACGACGAGAAGTCCATTGTTGGCGCCGCTCCGCGTGTCAGTCCTTAAGAAAAGAGGAGACGTTCTCCGCCAGAGGCCATGAGCTGCTGAGTCCATCCCCAAGACGAAGGCAGGCCGAGAGGCCAACTTATACTCCATGTCGCGGTCAGGGGAGAGGCTGTGACAATGTGTCGTGCAAGCCACAGACGCCTGATCGAGGAAGGTGATTGGACACAGCTCAAAACTCCCAACACCACGGCGCTAGCGGCTGACGCTAGTGCTCGCCTCGAAAATGCTCGACGCTCATTAGTCCATCATCACAACTACAATACATTCACGATCGACCTTTTGCAAGACAGCAAATCACAGCGAAGCGTCTGCTACGAAGGGCTAAGGTTCGCCTCTGTGTCTTCAACTGCTCACTGTTCATTTCCCATGTTTGCAGGTCCATGTCATGGCGCATCGTCGTACCAGCCTGTGGGGCTGGCTTGTAGGAGTTTTGATGCAGCAGCCAGTGCGAGAATACATGCTGTATATACGATTATAAAGAGACAGCTGGGCTCTGCGCAGGTAACGATGTCTCCATGCGAACCTCGAATATTGTGAGGGATGTACGCTTCTTGTCTCGCCTGAATTTCTGGAACGCCCTCCGTTGATCCACAGACTCTGCGGCTAGTTACTGCACATGACAAAGTATGGATCAACCTCACTGGACCAATCCCGTTTATGTATCTTTCATCGTACCTCAACAAGCTGGATATGATACCAGACCGAGCACTGACATCGGGGGTAAGTCTTGTGGCTTTCCAACAAGAACTCATCTTGATGAACGACACTGATAAATACCGCCTAGCAGAGAATAACATCGATTTGTCACATTCTAACGCACCAAGCGATCTTTCCAACAGTATTGACCAAAGTAGCACTGAAGGTTGGCTCACAGTTGCAATGCTCCCATCAAATCCCTAACAATACCGCAGCATACCACATGAATAACCTCGATGACACATCACTTTCTTCTCTTCCAAACACAATGGGAGGGTACAACACCTCGACATGGTCTACCCCAAGCCTTTGGACGAACATGTATACTGACAGCACGTCAACGTCGTTCTTCATCGATACTTATAACCCAACCATACTCAATCAACCCTTACTGCCATACAACGCATATCAGATGAGCAACCTTACAAATGATCTTCACTACGACTTCCAAGAGCCAGTGTCGAAGTAAGTTCCACCAGCAGTAAGAACCGTGACACCCGATCTTACATTATCTTCAGTCATCCCTTCTCAACGCACTACACTCCTGAACCACCCCACAATAATCCAAATACCGCCCACAATATCCCCCCTCTCGACCTCAATCTACAACGTTCGGTCCCAGAGTCCTGTTCTGCAGGCAACAGCACCAATATCAAAGACACACCCAACACCCCCGACCCCAACGAAGCAGCGACGCCAATCGGCTCCCTCCTGTCCAATGGAAAGTTCATCTGCAACGACTCCAAATGCAGCGGTCTCACTTTCGTGCGCCAAGCTGAATTCTTCCGCCACTACACCACGTTCCACGCAACGCACAAGCCGAAGTTCTGGTGCCAGGTACCCGGCTGCCATCGCAGTTTGGAGGCGGGGGGGAAGCCATTTCCTCGGAAGGATAAGTTGGCAGATCATGTTCGGAAGATGCATCCAGGCGTTTAAGGAGAGATGTTCGTTAGGTGCTGTGAGAGGCCTTGTGTTGCGGGTTTGGGGAAGAACTTTGGGTGTTGAATTGACATGTGCTAAGAGGCTAATCAGTGGTGGGTGGTAGAAGGTTCGGGCATTCTTGTAAGGCGAACAATTCGGGAGATCCAGATAGGATTAAATCGAGTTTCTAGGATTCTCGCATCTGTAATCTTAGGAAAATGGAAGACACGAGGTAAGAACATCATAACGTTCGCCAAAACAGGAGTTTATTCAGGAAAGTTCCGCTCTTTCAGCCAAACGTTCAATGACGGCATAACAGCCTAAGCAGCCAATTTCCCCTCCCAGCGCCAGAGTACATATTCAAAAGATGTGAAAAACATTGTATGTCCTCCCAGCCGCGGACCAAGAGACACGTGCAACAGGAAAGCAACACCAACGACACACCCACGCCCACATAATCCACTATCCACTGTTCACAGGTCAATATCAGTGTCCCCAACCCAACCCAACCCCACAAAAAACACAGCACCAAGCCCCGTACAATCCTCCCCTTCCCCATCCCAGAACCCAATCCTCCAACCCAGTACCGCAACTCGCCCTCCCACCACCCCAACGACCCCATTCCGCCCGACCATCCAAGACGAAAACAAGCAACACCACACCGTCAACCCTACACGCGTCAAACAAACCACATACAACCACCCCACTCCCCACTACCACGTCTCCATCCCAAACCTCATACAGAACCACCCACCAGCACGCTCAGACAGTGATGCAGAGCTTCCAGGCTTGGTAGCAAAGGACTTGGTTATCGTGATACGAGTGTTGAGAAGCGAGATTTCGTATGAGGTTGGTTGGGTTGTGGATTGCTGTGTATGCCAAGTAGTGGGAGGTTTAGCAACGGCTGGATGCTGAGATGGGCTTGATGTGGAGATTGCACGGACAAATATCACGAACAGATATCACAGTAAAAGTAGAGATCAAGAGAAATAGAAAGATTCGAGGGTATATTCAAAGTAAATAACCGTGTGCTTTTCCCTCCGTCTAAGAACGCCGCGTGATGCAATGACACAACATACAAACTACCCCATAACCATGGTATCATCGCCATCCAACCCAACGGCCGCAGCGGGCTCGGCGACAACGCCGCGCCCGCGGCCCTCGAGCAGCTCGCGGCGCACCTCGGGGCTGATGCCTTTGTGGCCGCGCGTAAGGAGGAGGTCGAGCAGCGCCTCGCGCTGGTCCTCTGTGATGTCGTTGCGGTAGCGCTGCGCGAAGGCGAGGAGGCACTGGTGCCAGATGACGGGGAGTTTGCCTGTAGCGGCGAGGTCACCGCCGGTGGCGGCGCCGGTGTCCATTGCGTCTGCGGACGAGGCGCCGACGGCGCGGAAGCGCAGGAAGTGGAAGACGAGGGCGTCGATGACTTTGAAGGGGAGTGCGTATTTCTTCTCTAGCAGTGTCTTGATGAAGATGTTGCAGGGCCCCGCGGCGTCCGGGTCGCTGGACATTTGCTCGGCGGCGATCTCGCACAGGCGGTGGAGGGCGGCGGCGGAGTGCAGGACGGGGACGGAGACTTTGGCTACGACGGAGGCGACGATGGTGGCTTCGCGCTGGGTGCAGCGGCCCTCGGTGAGCATGGGGAAGACGATGCCCTTGAAGAAGGCGCTCGGCTTGTAGAGGGACTTTTTCAGGGCGTTGTACAGGTGCACGTTCAGCTTCTGTGTCTCGGCGATGTGCTCCTGGACGGCGGGGAGCAGGACGGTGTTGAGGAAGATCTGGGCGTTGTAGGGTTTCGAGGAGATGAAGATGCGGGTGGCGGCGTACATGGAGTTGGGTGTCCAGTTCTCGGGGCGCGTTATGGTGAGGAGCGTCTCCCAGGCGGGGATTGTGGGGAGAATCTTGAAGGGCTTGGGGAGCTTGCCGGCCTTGTAGCGGGAGAGGATGAGACCGACTTTGCTGTAGACTGCGCATTGTTAGGGGAGGTGTAGCCAGTAGTGTGAGCTCAACATACCTTCGACGACTTTGGCGGGCAGCTCGACGGCGTCTTCTGGAGCGCCGCCGCCCATAATCTCGCGGGGCCCTTCATTGGCCTCGCCGCCGCCTCCTTCATGCGCCGCGATCTTCTCGAGGATGAGGGCTGCCAGGTCTGTTCCTGGGCCAGAGGGCGCCACTTCTTGCCCTGGCCATTGAATAGGGTTGTCGTCGGTGGGGATGAACTTGTTCCACGCAGCCAAGTCGTCTGCATCGATCTCAACCTCCTCAACCTCCTCGTCGTCCTCGCCCCACGCCTCTTCGTCGTCGTCGAACTGGCCGGAGACAATCTCCTCGAGGTCGTCCTCGCCCAGCCTCTTCTCAAAGTCGAAGGCGGGGTTTGCGACTTTGGGTGCGCCGCGCTGGTTCTCGCGCTCGTCCTCCTCCTCGAGCTCTCGCCCAATTTCGAGGATCTTGCGCGAGCTCTTCGAGTCGACGTAGCCCTGCTCGTCCTGCTCGTCTGTCTTGGTGCGCTTCTGGCGCTTGGCCTTTGTCTTGTAGGGGTCCGAGGGCATGTATTCCTCTGCGAGCGGGTTGTGTCGCTCGCCCCGCACGCCGGGCGACTTGGGTACTCTCGGCATGGTGGGTGGTTGGATGTGTGGTGGAATTATATGTGGATGTTTCTTATATTCGCTTCGTGTGCGGGACAGTTGATCTGAATTGTGGCCGTGGAGTGGTGTGAATGTACCAGCAAAGTCGTTCGGTGCGTGGTGGAATCGCAAAAGTTGGACCCCACACCGGCAACAAAAAAGTTAACTTCGCGTTCGCGGTTAGTCGACCCGAGGAAGCGTGGTGGTCCGTGCAGATCGCCGGTCGCGCCTGCCCTGCCATGGCATGTACAACAGCTTACAGAAAGTCAACAATCCCCCCACCACCGCCGCCATGGCCGAACCACAGCCGCCCTCGCGCTCCAACACGCCCACCGTCGCTGCCATGCGCCGCCCGCTCGACGAAGACCACATCCCCGCCGTCTCGTCTCCGCTCAATCCCAACCCCAATCCCTCGGATGCTGCGACGCGTCCACGGCCACGGGTGCCTCCACGCGAGCGCGAGCAGCGAGAGAAGCGCGAGACACTCAAGAAGCGCGAGGCCTCAGGCAGCGTCCGCGCCAACACGCCCAACCCAAAGTCGAAGAAGGAAAAGCGCCCGCCCGCCGATTCGCCCATGCGCTACTCGATCCCCGAGCCCAAGGCCCCAGACTACAACGCCCCCAAGGACGGCGTCTTCCTGTCGCGCGAGCCCCAGCCCCTCTATGCCCCCGACGGCGTCACCGAGCTCAAGAAGCCGCATGACTACGCGTGGAACAAGAAGGGCTATAAGTACACCCACTGCGTCGCCGACCCGCTGTTCAGGCACAAGCAGTACTACCGCCAGAGCGACTCGCGCCCGCATGGCCCGCGCATGAGCCACGAGGACTCTGATAAGTGGTTCTACTTCGACGACACGGCTACTATGGTCTCGCAGGAGAAGGGCTGGCGCATGGGCAGGGGGAATGTGGTCGCAAGGGAGGGCCGCATCTACTACGAGGTCAAGGTGCTGCGTGGAATACCTGCAGACGGGCCCAAGGATCCTATAGACCCCCGCACTGGCGACACAAAGCCCGGGCCGCACATTCGCATGGGCTGGGCGCGGCGAGAGGCTCCCCTTGATGGGCCGGTGGGCTTCGACGGCTACAGCTACGGCATCACCGACGCACGATTCGAGGCACAGCACCGCTCGCGCGCCTCCAAGTTGTTCAAGCCGCTGCCCAAAGGCGCCAAGAGCAAGCACATGAAAGCCAGGCCACCGCACGGCAAGCCCGTTCCTGTTGAGTACGTGACGGATCAGCACATCCAGGAAGGCGACGTCATCGGTCTGGAGATCCAGCTGCCCTCCCTCTCCATGCATCGCAAGGTCGTCGAGGGCATCTACAACCCCGCCGTTGATCTCGGCGACGGCTTCGACACAGCCAGCAACGCCGATCCCTTCGACCGCCCCCTCGACATCATCCGCGACCGCATCCCCGTGCCCTACAAAGGCAACTTCTACTTCGAGCAGCTCGACTACCAAGTCACCAAGATGGTCGAAGCCTACCACGACCGCGGTCCTGTTCCCAAGATCCACCCCTCGCCGAACCACGAAGACGTCAGCGTCCGCTCGTTACCCCATTCTCACATCAAGGTCTACAAGAATGGGCAGGAGGTCGGCATCGCATTTGAGAATCTCCTAGCCTTTCTGCCACCGGCCAGCGTGCCTTCAGTCGAGGCCGTCAAAGCGGGAGCGCGAACAGGATTCGACGACGGCATGGTTGGCTATCTCCCCGCCATCTCCGTTTTCAATGGCGGCATCGCCCAGGTGAACATGGGTCCAGACTTTTGGTGTCCGCCCGAGGAGATGAAAAGGCACCAGCAGCGCGACACGCAAATGGGCGACAGCGACGCCCCAGAAAAGCCCGTACCCGAGGGGCGAAGGCTGCGTGCGATTGGCGAGCGCTACAAGGAGCAGATTGCCGAGGACATCGTCTGGGACATCATCGACGAGGTCGACTTCTTCTCCCAGGATGGCGGGTGGGAGTACAAGGGCGAGGCACCACAGGACGTCAAGGGGAGTGCCACGCCTAGGGCGCGTGGTTTCGCGAATCCAGACGAGAATCTGGGCGTCGAGGTGGGGAGGCGATACTAATGGCTGTACCTGCATTGGTTGAACATTGTACATCAACACACTGTATGAGTAGTGAAAAGCGAATACCCATTGATTTGATTGTTTAAGTCTGAAGACCTCGCTGCGTAACATCAAGAGGAGCGAGTTCTGGTGTTCAATTGATGTTAGTTAGCCTCTTCGAGTATCGCGTGATCATGTGCGCGGAATCGGAACCTAGAAAACCAACATTCCGAACTACCGGTACCACGTCGACTTTATCATCGCGCCCTAGCGTTGACAAGTCAAGACAGAGGTTGTTGCCTATCAGACATTTATAGAATAAAAGGTTCTTTCGATTCTTATTTAGACTGTACATTAAAACTTCCACCCACCATGGACTCGAATCAATTCCGCGATGCGGCAAAGGGAGCCATTGACGAGAGTACGTCCCTGGACCGCTTACTCATACACGTGCAACACAACTGACCGTCTGCAGTTGCGACATACTACGACAACATCGCAGACAAACCCGTCTTACCATCCGTCACGCCAGGTTACCTCCGTCCTCTTATTCCAGACTCTGCACCAGAAGAAGGCGAATCATGGGAGACCATCCAATCCGACATCGACCGTGTCATTATGCCAGGCCTGACACACTGGCAATCACCAAAGTTCATGGCCTTCTTCCCGTGCAACTCCTCGTTCCCGGCCATGCTTGGTGATATGTACTCGGGGGCGTTCAATGCCGCTGCCTTTAACTGGATCTGCTCACCGGCCATCACCGAGCTGGAGACTGTGGTCATGGACTGGGTAGCCAAGCTCATCGGCCTTCCTGATGTGTACTTGAGTCAAGGAGAAGGAGGCGGAATCATCCAAGGGACCGCTAGTGAAGTTGTCGTTACAGCTGTCGTCGCAGCCCGCGAGCGCCTCGTTCGCAGACACCTCAAAGATATGCCCGAAGGCGAGGAGAAGATGGACGCCGCTGCCGAACTCCGCGGTAAACTCGTAGCCATGGGTTCTGAGCACGCACATTCATCTACCCAGAAAGCTGCCATTATCGCCGGCACACGCTTTCGCACAGTTTCAGCGCCTGCAGAGAACGGCTACAGCGTGTCAGCAGCATCGCTGAGGAAGACGATTGAAGAGTGCAAAGCAAAGGGCCTAATTCCCTTCTACTTCACCGCAACGCTCGGCAGCACCGCTACCTGCGCAGTGGACGACCTCGCCGGTATCGCAGAGCTGGCCAAAGAGCACCCAGACATCTGGATCCACGTTGACGCGGCCTACGCCGGCTCCGCGCTCGTATGCCCCGAGTACCAGCACCTCTGCCCGCCCCTCGCAGCCTTTGACTCCTTCAACTTCAACCTACACAAGTGGCTCCTCGTCAACTTCGACTGCAGCGCCTTCTTCATCAAGCGCCGCGCCGACCTCATCGATACCTACTCCATCACACCCTCCTACCTCCGCAACTCCTTCACCGAATCCGGCCTCGTAACCGACTACCGCGACTGGCAGATCCCGCTAGGACGACGCTTCCGCTCCCTCAAAGTCTGGTTCGTGCTGCGCTCCTACGGCGTCAAGGGCCTGCAAGCCTTCATCCGCAACCACATCCAGCTGGGCGAGTACTTCGCCTCGCAGATCAAATCCCGCCCGGATCTCTTCACAATCACAACGGATGCCGCGTTCGGCCTCGTCACATTCCAGGTCACGCCCCCGCCGCCTGGACACGGCGCTACTAAAGCAACCGCCCCGAATCCCACGCACGAAGCGTACACCAGCGACTTCACCCCCAGCGGCGCGGCGCAGTACCGCGAGGACTGTAATCTGGCGACGAAGAAGGTGTACGAGAAGATTAACAGTCAGGGCGAGTTTTACATCAGTAGTTCGATCGTGTGCGGGACGTATATCATCCGCATTGTGAGCGCTAATATGGCGGCTGAGGAGAAGTACCTCAAGCTGGTGTTTGACCGGCTTGTTCAGGCGGCTGAGGAAGAACGGAGTGGCAAGGGTGGTGAAAATGGGGAAGCTGCGTAGTGTATAGTGTGATGTGCGAGAGTACACCTTATGTATATACGTAAGATACCACAACGCAAATACACAGTATTGAGAGTATTGCATGTTGCCCGTACAGCCATCTACTTCGATTCACATGTTTATGATGAACCGTTCTCAATTCCAATTTCGTGAAATGGACCTGGGTCTTTTTGGAAGACACATGACTACACCATCGTCACTGAACATTCTTGTAAAGGGTGTGTATGATAGTAAATGTGTTTCCCAGCATTTCGTCCGAAAGATGGTTACATAATTGACCGGAGGAAGTGCAGTTGAGAATACGATGACGTAGACGCGCCGTGCGACTTCCTAACTTACAACAATACACAGTAATATCGCATAGCATCCTCACTAGCCAAATATCATTCCCCTTTAACGACTTTGCGTCTATCGATCATCATGACTTTGGAAGATCCATCTCACAATGGTCACGATCTAAAAAGGTCTAGCGCTTTCTCGCTTGGGTGCCAGCCAGTCATGGCCGTTTTCGCCCACTCTGGCGTCGCTCTCCAGCACGACTCAGATTCGACAGCGAATGTATGCTTCGACTCGGTAGACTCTACAGTACCTTCAAGATGGCGCAGGCGCCGAAACAACCTCTGATCGCCATCGTGGGCGCAACGGGCACGGGCAAGTCGGATGTAAGACTGCGCCCTGAACGTGCACCTTCAAGTACTGATCACAGCAGGTAGTTGGCTGTTGAGATAGCACGCAGGTTCAATGGCGAAATAATCAACGGAGATGCGATGCAGCTGTACCAGGGCTTGCCCATCATAACTAACAAGATTACGACAGAAGAGATGAGGGGAGTACCGCATCATCTTCTGGGTTGTATTGATCTGGAACAAGAGACGTGGACAGTTGGCAAATTCGTGACTAACGCTCTAGGCGTGGTGAGTATCTTCAGATCCTAGTCTTTTCGTCTTATTGATGGGACCAGATCGATGAAATTCGCAGCCGGGGCAAGCTTCCCATCCTCGTTGGAGGAACTCACTACTACACCCAGTCGCTGTTGTTCAAGGACGCGCTCTCAAAGGAGCCTGCACTTGAATTAAAAGAAGACAGCGAACACTTCCCGATATTGGACGAGCCGACCAGCGTCATACTAGAGAAGCTGAGAGAAGTGGATCCAGTGATGGCGAACCGGTGGCATCCGAATGAAAGTAGGAAGATTCAGCGCTCTCTCGAAATTTACCTGAGGACTGGTAAGCCAGCTTCGCAAGTCTACGACGAGCAACGAATCAAGCGGGAAATTGAGCAAAACGCCACAGAAGGCGATCAGTCCGAGAGTAGCACAGGCCTGCGCTCTCCCACTTTGATTTTCTGGGTGCATGCCGACAGAGATATTCTGTATCCACGCCTTGATGGACGTGTCGACAAGATGCTGGCCAAGTGCCTTCTATCGGAGGTTGAGGAGTTGACAAGATTCCGGGCCGACTATGAAGCGCGCACAGGATCTGCTGTAGACCAGAGTCGTGGGATTTGGGTGTCGATAGGTTACAAAGAATTTCTCGATTACCAGAGTGCGCTGGCCGACAACACACTCTCCCCAGCAGAACTCGAAAAGCTCAAAACTGCAGCCATAGAGAAGACCCAGGCTGCAACAAGACAATACGCAAACCGCCAGGCTCGATGGATACGAATAAAGCTTCTCAATGCCGTGTTCGGCGCGGGCTATAAGAGTAACATGTTTCTTCTCGACGGCAGCGATCTTTCGGACTGGGACAACAACGTCACAGCACAGGCCACTACAATCACCAATAAGTTCTTGTCCGGCCAATCGCTAGGAGACCCTTCGACACTGTCTAGTGCCGCTGCAGAGAACCTGACCCCAAAACGAAGTTACGATCTCGGGCAACGTCCGGATCTGTGGCAGCAGAAGACATGCGAGACATGCGGCACGGTCGCGATCACTGAGAACGACTGGAAGTTACACGGGCAGAGTCGCGCACACAGACGGGCTGTTGGCATCAAGAAGAAACAAGCGAACGCAAAAGCTCGTCCAGCAAAGGATCATAGCGCATTACAGGCTGATGTGGTGGACGTACTCGAGACGTACCTGGGCAGCCAGACAGGCGACGAGCAAAAAGAGTAGGACTTGGAAACATGCACGTACTAAGGCCAATGAGCCGTCTGTTCGGCGTCGCTCTCATCCCAACGACATTTCAACGAACAAAGTACCCGTCTGCCCAGGTGATGTTATGCTCACTTGCGTACTACATCCAGATCTCCTCAAGACTCCTGGACGATCATCGACCTCGCATCCCAGCTAGGACGGTCCAATGGCAAGACTTTCGGCTATGAGATGCACAAAGAACTCGTCACTGGGATTACCCAATTGAGATGTGAATAAGTCAACCTTGGCAGACCACAAGAAGCGCCCTCTACCTCAAGTATATCGGAATAAAGAGCTGCACCTTTCAGGATCGCAGAGCGATGTTTCTGGTCGCTGTCCTCCAATCTGATCTGCAATTCCAGTCCAATCGAAGCCTTCAAGGTTGAGTTCGCACCACGTATCGCTCCAGCGCGAGTGACGACCATGTTCAAGTCGATGCATTTCGGCTACGGCAAAGTAGGCAGCGAGAGCTCCGATGACGACCAGCAGCCAGAATTCAGCCGCGTCACATTCTGGACCAGAATCTGCGACACTATCAGGTGGCTCCGATGGCCGTCCACGTTCTTCCTTCTCTTCCTCATCCTCACAGCCGAAATATCGATCCTGCGCAGACAGCCCGCCACACTATCCGTCGGGAGCGAGATCAATGGCATCGTGCCCAACTGTACGTATTTGCAGTCAGCACCCCCATCCACACACTAACCTCTCCAGTCGGCACGTACCAGAAAAAGTTCGTCTCGGACGACCGCTACCACTCGGACCACCGAACCCACGAGTCCTTCAACGAGACAAAGCAAAACTGGCTGCACCTCGCACCGAGTACGCCCTCTCTCTCCACAAACCACCGACCAACACCCCACTAACACACCCCAGAGGGCGGCGGCTTCATCCACATCCCGACCCCGACCTCCTACACCCTCCCACCCGCAATCCACTTCCCCGAGCTCCCAGCCAAAGAAGTTTTCACCATCGCCGCCTTCCACCAAATGCACTGCCTCTACCACGTAACCGCGTACACAGACACACTAGTCCTACAGATGCGCGCGGGCAACACGACGCTCGACGAGCACCAGCTCTCGCACAACAACCACTGCGTCAACTACCTAAGGAACGCGATTATGTGCACCGCGGACACCACGCTCGAGGGGCAGGCGCAGACGGAGGGGTGGCGGGATACGGCGGGGACGGATGGGACGGGGGGATTGCATGTTTGTCGGGATTGGGATGAGGTTGTTACGTGGGCGGAGGGGAGGCGGTTGTATGATGTTTTGCATTTGTAGGCGGTGGTAGACTAGTAATTTCGTCGACAAGGCGCGTGGGTGGTAGTGGTGGTAGTGGTGGACGATATGAACTCTGCTGTCTGCAGTCTTGTGTACCTCAATCTGAAGCTCTTCAAGGTCGGCAATGTTGTCTTGGTATCATTTCAGCAATAGATTTTTAGTCACAAGTACTGTTGTTAAATCGCTCTATTTTGGAAGTAGTGTGCATAACAGTCACGAATGCGAAGCTAGTCGTTGAGCACAAAAAACAAAACATCTATAGCGTCTAGAATAGTCAGAGGGTAGTGAACTCGTTAGTCTCACAAGTGGAAGGTGGCGGTGAGGGATGTGTACTCTTTAGGCTATAGTTTTGTGTATCCCACTTTACACTCCGAAGTAAAAAAAACCCTCTATCTGAATCCGAAACCAGCGACATCCACAGATCCCTCAAGACCCGACTCCAGCCTGCCGTGCCTTCCAGGCCAGATAATAATAAACACTTACTTGCATCCAAGTCTATAACCCGAACAGTGCTTTTTGCTATCCTGGGTCCGAGGTAGATAGCGCCAATGCTAGGTCGCCTCTTAGAGCCTCAAGATCAGACTGGCTTAGAAGGAAGTTGTGCGTAGTAGCTGCTGCTCTAAGCTTTGTCCTAGTGACGATCTTTGACTACCTCCGCCTTCTACGTACTAACAGGAAGCAGGCCTGCACTTAAACAGTAGTAGAAATGTCTGCTGTCTTTGTACTAAGTAAGCAATTAAAGCCTTGAACTAGCGAGCTATTGTACTGTTATACTTTTGTTCTCGAAATAGAGTGTAAATAATAATCCCAGACGTAGAAGTAGTAGCCAAGCAAAGGAGACCTGGAAATGAATCTCTATAGAAAAGTATGAAGTCTGTGTGCAAGATGTCTATAAGTTATAAGAGAACGGAGATGAAAGCGATGCTAAGAGAAGAGCGACAGGGTGTGAAGGAGCAAAGTATAGGGCAAGGGAGATTTATGGTCCGTGAGCTTTATGTGGTGGAGGAGTGTAGAGAAATATTTCTTAAAGCGAAAAAGCAACATGAAAACGGCATAGACGCCAGAAATCTTAAGAGATGAGAATTACAGTGTAAAACAAAAAAGTTTATAAGTCTACGTAAAAAGAGTCTACAAACTCCAGGTAGACTCCGAGTAGAGTCTCAAAAGCAGAATAACACCGATCTAAAAGCCCAATACAGCCCCCAGAACCCCCAAGAGCCAAGAATCCAAACACACAACCCAGAACAAAAGAACCCACCAACCCTTCCCAACCCTTCCCCACTCCAAACCACCCCCAACCCACCAAGCCCCTCACATCCAAAACATCGTCTGCGCAATCCTCTTACTCCACGGATTCTTCCCAACCCCATTCTTATAGAAAACCTTCTCAGCCCTCTCCATCGTATGCAGCACACACGCCTCCTCCACCATCTTGCGATCCTCACCCTCCCTCTTTAGCTCAGCATCGCCCTTGGCACGACGAGCACCACCAGCCCCCGAAGCAGCAAACTCAGTCCTCCTCCGCTCAGCCAACCGATTCTCCTCATCGCGCTTGAAAACCTTGAGGTCGTTGCGTAGGTCTCGGCCTGTGGGCGTCGAGGCGATGAAGTTCCGGATGTAGCAGCGTCCGCGCTCGCACAGGCGGTCGGCGTAGTATGCGGGTGAGGCGTAGGAGACGGGGCTCGTGGTGCGGACGTAGGTGAAGCAGAGTTCGTGGGTGAGCTGGCGGAGGTCGGCGACGGAGCGGGCCGTTTCGTTGCGCAGGATGAAGTAGTGGGCTGGTCGCGCGGTGCCGTGCAGGGGTTCGTGCGACTGCAGGTAGAAGTCGGCGTAGTAGGGCGAGGTGACTACGTCGTCGATGTAGGTTCCTGGGTGGCAGTTGCCGTTGGGGAGGGCGCTGCTCTCTGGGTAGAAGCGTACGTGGTGTCGCTTGGCGCAGATGATGGCTGTTAGTTTGGGTGCTCCGTCGTTGAAGGATTGACGGGGGTGCTCTCTTTTCAGTTCTTGCAAGGCCCGCGGGAAGGCGGATGTGATCTTGCTGAGCTCTTCGTCTCGGACGGCTGCGTACTGGCCCTCTGATACACCGTCTCGGTAGTAGATGATGTTTTTGGGGAGACGGAATTTGTTGATGACGACCCAGTCCTTGATTCGCTCGACGACCATGCTTTCGATGTCATCGATCATCTGCTTGTGTTAGCACACCATAGTGGCATCATCCATCGTGCACTTACCTCTTTCTTGCCAGCGCTTTGGAGCCGCATTGAGCCCAGAAACCTACCAGCGTGATCATCGACAGACCCTACAATTGCAGCGATAGAAGGACAACCAGCGATGGAGCCTCCATTTGGATGAGTGACGTCGGCTCCGAGTACCAGGGTGTCTGCCATGATCTCCGTGAGCTTTCCTTTGCAGACGGTGTGGTTGGATCCGGCAGCTTTCAGGTTAGCTTTCATCATGATGTTGGCCATCTTCGGAGCGATTCCAGCGTCGAAGATACGTCCAGTCATGCAGATCGAATGGCATCCGAAAGTCCTGTCGGCGAGATCCTTGAACTGAGAATACGCTTCGACGTCTCGGCTACCAAGGACCAGCAGGACAAGGTCAGGGCTGTGCTTCCGAATGGCATTTCCCATGGCTGCCGCATCCCTGACGTTGTTCAATACCTGAGTGCCAATAAAAGTAATCGTAGCAACGCCGTACGTCTCATTGGCAAACTTTCGGAAGTTGTGTCTAGCCAGTGTTTGAATTGCACCACTAACGCTGTTGTCAACAAGTACCAATGTTTTGAATGCTCGTCTGTTCGTGCGGTAGAACTCTCGGTCCCTCAAGTTCCATTTCACACCGTTGACAACACCGTTGCGGTACTCAATCGTTGGGAAGCTGAATTGGTGACTGGGGACAAGCAGCATACGTGGGTCCAGAGTCAGAGCGGAACATTTCGACTGCGACAAGTCAGTGAAAACCCCCAAACCTTCTGCTCAAAACTTACCAACGGCCTAGCGTCGTTCTGTGTGGGAGCGATTCCGAGTGCTCTCAGCGCCTCGACATCTACCTTGGCGGCGTTTTCATTAGGATTCGAACACGCGGTCAGTAGCATTGATTCGGTCAGAGCTGTGGGCACTACGCTCTTGTGCATCTGGTAGGGTACGATTAGCAAGTCCTCTGGGGAGTACCACTTCGGCTCGAAAGAGGAGCCGAGGTTGATAGCCGGAAAATCTGGATGACAGATCCTTCGATGCGGGTACGCTGACGTATGGTTAGTTTGGAAGACTCGTAGGAAGGCGGAATTCTTACTGTTCTGTAGATGGGTGAACACATTATGCGTAACACCATTCCCATCCTTAAAGTTTTGGTGCTGAAGTTGGCTGCCGAATCCCTGGATGGTCTTAACCCGAGCTTGAGGAGAGTTCAGACGCTCGTAGTCGTCTGGCTTGTTCTTGTCTCCACGCTTGAGTTCGATGTGTACACGCAGCCCTCTCAGAGCGCTTTCCACCTCCCATGGCTTGAAAGTCAGCGAGTCTTGAATGACCTCACTGACCCTGACGTTGTTGAAGAATGCGCTTGTGCAAGGATTGACGTTGAGGAGAACGTGGCGGACTCCGGCTTTGACGGTGTAGTAGTATCCTCTCATCGTACAAAGAGAGACCGAGGTTTGACCTCTGTCCCTCAGAGCATTGGTTCCGCGCTTGGTGAAGAATTTGTTGGCTCCTACCTGGACCATGTCTGGTGTTGCCTCTCCGAAGCATTTCGAGATGAGGATGTTCAGTGCGCGCTTTGTGGGTTCCAGATCAGCACTTGCGTAGTTGGGGTCAATATCCGTATGCTTCAGGAGACTTCCAACATCGACCATGCCCTCGAACATGAACGTGATTCCGATGGCTGTCTCTCCGTCCAGCAGCTCAGGTCGCAGTCGCCAAGTGGAATTAGGAGTTTGGCCATCACCAGAAATTCGGAGATGCGGCGTTCCTATCAACGAATGAAGCAGTTTCCAGGCAATGATAGTGTCGAAGTGATCTGTTGCAAAGAACGCCGAGTTGTCCCTCAGGAAATCGTACGAGGCCAAAGTCGTCTTCATCAGCGCACGAATCTTTCTCTTGTTTTTACCCTGGAGAGTCGACGCGATCTTGTACCTATAGAGTTTCTGATCTGGCTGGATGGTAAGCTGGAAATGGTTTGTGTAGACTCTTCCCTTTGCATCAACAAAGCTCTCTCTGGTGTGGAAGTCTGCCTCCACTGTTTGCAGAACTGAAAGTTTCTGCTTGGTATCCGCCTTCGGTTTGATGATCAGACCACCTCTCAGCATCTCGGAGGGAGCAGGAGCGTTCCGGGCTGGCAAAGGCTGTACGTTCTCATCTTCGTAAGCAATGGGGATAGCTGAGTCTGCTGACGGAGCCGGACCTGTGGAGGCGGCCGTTGTGGTCGAAGGTACTGCAGCGGCATTGGGGTTTGTCGTAGGTGCAGTCTGCGTGGATGTCGAGAGGTTCAACCCACCCAAGGCAGCAGAGAGGTTGGCAGAGGGGACAGAAGCTGTAGCGACAGGAGCGGTGGTAGAAGGAGCTGCCACAGCCGTAGTCGCTGGAGGTGGAGCAGTGGAGGCCGAAGCAGTGGCAATAGACCCAGGCACATCTGGCATTCCCGAAATCTGCTGCCTCGTCATACCACTATTGAAAGGCGTACGACCATCCAGTCTCCCATCATACCCACGCTGCAACTGATGAATATAAGCCACAGCCATATCACCCTGTCCAGCGGCAAAGACCTCGTTACTGAAAGCAGTGCGTTGGTCAGGAAGGGGAAAAGCCCTGGGGCAGTCGACGAGGGAATGTTTCTTGTTCTTGCCGCCGCTCTTGCACCAGATACATCGGGGCGAGGCTTTGTCGGCGTCGATGCGCTTTTTGAAGTCGTTGCGTAGGTGGGCGATGTTGGCGTTGGGGATGGTGACCATGAGTGGCGATCGCTGGGGGATGTCTGAGGTATCAAGTCAGAAGAGGTGAGCTGTTCAGGAAATGGGCTGAGATGCTCTGATGGTGAGCTTTCGAATGGGAAATGTAACGGTAGATATACCACCACGGCCTTGTTGGGCTTGCTGCTGTCAGTTGCTCCAGCGTCCCGTGCATCTTCGCAAACATCACGACTCACCTCTGGAGAATAACATGTCCACCATGAAAGAAAGTCCAAGCAAGCAGAGTGAGACAGGCTCTTGTCTCGGTCACAGACGTGATCGTGCCGGACCGTTGCCGACCACAAGACAGCGAACAGATGTCAGGCTGGTTGTTGCTCTGCGCTTGTCATACTTGTTGAGCGGGAAGCGTGAAAGTACCAAACCGCTTCTGATATTGAAGATGCGCAGACAAACAGATATCTCGGATCATGAGCGTGCTTTCCAGCTTCAGGTTCAGCGTCAGGGTCAGCGTCAGGGTCAGGGATGTCGCCGCTCACTTTCCTGCCCACTCACTTCATCCTCTCCTGCACCCGTCGACATGCCAAACACAGATTGCAAACTTGAACAACACAAGGAGGGCAGTTTCATACAGATCCATAGTTTCGTCTACCGAACCGCCTGATGCTCATACTGTACTGTACAAAAACAAAGAGATTCTACATCAAGTAGTACAAAACGAGCCTATCTGGAAAGGGGGTATCTCAACCCGCGCCATGTGCGCGGAGTAAAGGAGAAAGGCAGCTTACGTGGGGCCAGCTGGAATTAGAAGGTTATATTTGGGGTGGATGCAGACATTAAACAGAAAACCGGGTATATGCAGGAGCGCGCGCATGTAGTCGTACACGGCAAGGGTAGGGTATCGAGACGAGGGTGTCGATGCCTTACTTGCCGCCTTGGGGGAGCTTGACGTTGTTGCTGAGCCATGCCTGGTGTGGTGTTAGCCATTGTCGTGTGAGAAGAGTTGTGCCCTTACCAGTCCCTCGAAAATGCCCTCTCCAGTGGTCGCACAGCTTGGCTCGACCTTCCACACGTGGTCCTTGGCGATCTTCTCGAGCTGTAGCTTGTCGGAAACCTCCTTTGGTCGCATAGCTGCCGCGAGTTAGCCTCTGTCCTCGACCCTGCACTCGCAAAACTTGTGACGCACCTCCTTGCAGATCCTGCTTGTTCGCAAACACCAGCAGCAGCGCATCCTTCATTTCCCTGTCCTGGATGATGCGCGTGAGCTCGGTGCGGGCCTCGTCGATACGGTCGCGGTCGTTGGAGTCAATGACGAAGATCAGACCCTGGGTTCCTGCATAGCGTGTCAGTATATGTCCTGAGTGTGTGCGGAGGGGTGTGGTCTGGCTGGGTGGAGAGGCGTGCGTTGCACGTGTACTCGCCTACCAGGAACACAATCTTGTTTTCCCAACATACCAGAGAAGTAGTGTCTCCACAGGGGACGGATCTTGTCCTGGCCACCGACGTCCCAGACGTTGAACTTTGTGTTCTTGTATGTGACGGTCTCGACGTTGAAGCCGACGGTGGGGATGGTCGTCACGTCCTGGTCGAGCTTGAGCTTGTAGAGGATGGCTGTGGTTTAGGGTTAGTCCTGCTTCCTGCAAAAGAAATCATGTCGGGCTGGCGTACTGGTCTTTCCTGCTGCATCAAGACCCAACATCAACAGACGCATCTCCTTGGATCCGAAGATCTTGCCCATCATCTTTGAGATTGAGGCGCCCATGTTGGCGGTGTTGAAGTATGCTCAGGCTCGATTGGGTAGAGACAAATGCGCCGCTTGCTGCTGCTGCTGCTACTGCTGCCGCTGTTGGTGCGGAGACGTGGGCGGAGAGAAAGGCGGTAGACGTGTTGGCAGCAGATGCTCCTGATAACGAACGAGTGCACGCAAGGTTCGGGGTCGGCGTAATTGGCCGGTGCTAGGGCGGATGGTCGTGCTGACAGAGGGCGGGCAGTAGACGACAACAAAAGATTCCAAGGGTGTCGAACGTCGAGATTGGAGAGCGGCGGAGGGAGAGCAAGAGAGAGGGCAGACGAGAGATGAGCTGAGGTTTCTAAAAGTTAAGACGGACGTTCGGTTGGCGGATCGGCGTCTCGTTTCAATTGCAAGTGCAACCCAGCACCCCTGTCGTGTCTTGACACGCGAATACCCGCGTTACACTGACAGCTTGCGCAAAAGGGGGGCCTGTCTGCGCTGCCTGCGCTGCCTGTCCAACTTCAATTTACACACTCAAACGCTGTTTATGATTTACTGCGACTACGCGCCAGGATGCCTGCAGTGCATACCTGCAGTCTTGCTGCACGCTCGTTGGAACTAATGCACCTCGACGCGCTGAAACGCCAATCTAACAGCCAGGTACCTGAGGCTACTCCTGAGGCGGGCAGTTCTAGCAGCCAAAAAGTCACGCAAGCATTTCCTAGTCAATTCCTACGCGAGCACGGCACTTGTCCGTCTTGACCGGAGCAATTCAGTCCGATCAGAGCGAGCGGGAACATGTCTGCATCGAGCAGTTGGCTGCAAGCCATGGGCCGTGGCTGGTGCTTGGCAAGCGCATCAATAATCATCAAAAGAAGGTTCGCACGACACTCGATGTATGTCGTATCGTTGATATTGAAGCTGCGGGGTTTCCGCCGCGCAGTGCGTGGGTTGCTGCCCAATACAAGGTCTTGTCTGAATGCTGTTCAGGCCTCTTCGCTTCCTAGCGTTGCTCACTTCAAGCATGCCATGCTCGAGCTGCTGGGTACCTCCATCCAAGTCGATGCTTCGGAGGCTTGGCGGTCGCTGTATGATTGCTCTTGCAATATGGATTTCTCTTTGTTGACTTGCGCTTTTCCACCTGTTTTCTAATCATGCCTCACTCCGGCAAGCTTCTCATAACACCCTCAAACGCCACCAGTGCCATAGCGTTCGCAGGGAACGCCCTCAGGAAGCATGGCACAAACCCTCTCCAGTAGCCCTTCAATCCATTTTCTCTGTACACGGTCTTTGCCGCATCTCTCCAGCGTGGGAACCGTCTCTCAGGTCCCAATGGGTCGGTCATGATGCGCTGCTTTATGACATCGCTCGGGTAGGACGTGATCCAGAAAATCTGGGCTGACAGTCCACCAGCCCAGAAGTTCACTGCTGGTGTCGATAGGCTTGTGTTGTTCTGCAGGAGCCTTGTGAAGACATCGTACGAACCCCACCAAAAGCAGAAGAAGGTGCGGAACAGCAGTGTTGCTGACAGACCGTGGTATACGCCGCGCAGGCCGTGGCCTCGAAAGATCTTGGTCAGGCAGTCAATGGGTCCGCTGTAGAGACGCTTGCTCTTGTCGGCCGAGTATTGAATCTGTAGGCGTGCCTTGACGTGCTCGACAGGGGCGGCGACAAAGGATACGGTCCAGCCTGCCATGGTGCCGGCCATTGCATGGCCCACCACAGGGAGTTTAGCCTGCTCACGGCCCGGCTGGCGAGGGTTGAAGAGGCGGTCGTTCAGTTCACGGCGGTAGACGCTGAGGGAGCCAAGCATGCTACCGTGCGTCAGCGATGGTGTTTCATGAGCAATGGTGAGGACGGGCGCGCGTACATGGAATCCATAAACATCCATCCTACCAGCGGCGGTGTTGCACCCTTGTAGAGTCCTGCGAAGCCTTCTTTGCGTACTGTCTGCAGTAGACAGTCTAGTGGCCCTCGAAACTGAGACTTGTCCGTCGTCTGTAACCGTACTTTGACTGTGTCGAATGGGTGTCCCACTGCGAACGTTAGCCTGCATGGCTCCTTGCCCGGGCATGACACGCACCAGACAGCTTTGCAATGCCAGAAAAGACACCAGCGACGAAGCCGCGATAGTGGGCCGGCTGTTTCTTGTCTGAAGGGTCTACGACGGCGGCCGCGGCGGGCTGCTCGCCCGTCTTCATGACTGTGGTGGCCATTGTCGAGGTGTGGTCGCGTTGTGAGACGGCGAAATCATACCGGCCGAAGACAGGTCACCAACAGAGTATGGAGAAGCTCCATTGAGACGATGGACGACATGTGCATTTGTCTTGTCAGCCGTCGACAACCCTGCAGCAGAGCTCGATCGGAGAAGCACAAGCGCCCGCGAGGCCAGTGGTGACGTGCAAGGGCGCGAGCGAAGATCGGCTCTGCAGGGTCCAGCTCGATCTGATCCCATCACAGCGTTGTTCCGGGCGTAGCCCCGCCCGAATTGTCGCATAAGCAATGGCTGCAAACATGCACTGCTCGCGATATGATATGATATGATATTCTCACACACTGATCTCTTGCACCTTCACGCTCACTCCACTCTCTAGCAGCATTCGTCATGTCAGGCACACAAGCAACCCCCTCGGCGCCCATCGAGTCGAAGAAGGGTCAGCAAAGCTCTAGTGGGGTACATGTCACTTGGAGCGCATAGCTAACACGCCCAGTGTGGACCACGTTGATCACCAACACGGCCTACCTGACCGGACTCCTCACCCTCGACTACAGCCTGAAGAAGCACGGCAGCAAATACCCTCTCGTCGCCCTCTACACCGACACCTTCCCCGCCGAGGGCCACGCGGCCCTCGACGCGCGCGGCATCCCCAAAGAGCACGTCAAGTACCTGCTGCCCAAGGTCTCCAAAGACTACACCAACGACCCGCGCTTCTACGACTGCTGGAGCAAGCTGACGCCCTTCTCCCTCGAGCACTATGACCGCGTCGTGCAGCTCGACAGCGACATGCTGGTCCTGCACAACATGGACGAGCTGATGGAGATGGAGCTGGATGCGCCCAGTGCAGCCGGGAAGGGGGACAAGGTCTTCGCTGCAAGCCACGCCTGCGTGTGCAACCCGTTGAAGAAGCCGCACTACCCGAAGGACTGGGTCCCGGAGAACTGCGCATTCACCTCGCAGCACGCCGACCCAGAGACCGCACAACACACCGGCGCAGGTCCCACCGCTGGCCTCGGCATGCCCAACGGCGGCCTCCAAGTCGTAAACCCCAGCAAAGCAGTGTACAACCTCATCCTCGAACAGCTCGCCAACGAATCCTCAATGAACTACGACTTCGCCGACCAATCGCTGCTGAGCGACGTCTTCTGGGGCCGATGGGTCGCATTGCCATACATCTACAACGCGCTCAAGACGATGCCGTCCAAGGGCGTGCATCACCAGATCTGGCAGGACGACAAGGTCAAGAATATCCACTACATCCTCAGCCCGAAGCCATGGGACGAGGCGCCCGGGAAGTGCAGTCATGAGAACCACGAGTGGTGGTGGGTGGTGAACAGCGAGAGGTTGGGCGAGGAGAAGAAGCGGAGCATAGAGGATGGGTTCTAGATGTTGACGTCAGTAAACGGAATTCGGAAAACAAGCAAATCTAGATATAGAGCGTGGTGTTGGTGGTAGAATTGAAAGTTGGATACGACAGGACTGTCGAGCGCCCATATCACACAGCGCTAGTCCCTAATAGTTCTTCTCAAGGTGTACATGCATGACAGCCCTGGCCGTTTCTACTCACCTTCGTGTAGGGAAGGCATTTCAGCATCCCGCGTACTGACCGTCCCTCGTAGCTATCACAGAATCAATATGCTTTTTTCCGGGGCTTCAGCGTCGTAGCGTTGCTACACCGCTTGTGCTTCTAGCTCGCATATCAGAGAGGAACTCAGAGATGCATGCTTACCTGTCTACAACATCGCCTCTCACCGGACATGTATATACCTCACACAGACCGCTAAATTCTACAGGGTTCTGCAAAGATGGAAATGACGAATTAGGTGTCATCCTAGTTGACTAGATGGTCGATGATTAGTATGACCCCACATGATGCAACCGCCGAGGTACCGGGTCTAGTACTTCACAAGTGCGACTCGTGATGTTTTTCAAGAGATATAAAAATCTTTCCATTAGCTCTCATCTGTGTTTCGTTTCGAATTTAACAGTAACTTCTACACTCAATCTACCATGGACACCCTCAAAGCAGCAGACATCACCCACAAGAACGGAGAGACAACCCACTACTACGAAGGCGGCACCGCAGACGGCATTCCATTAATCTTCATTCACGGCTGGCCCGACATTGCAGAGACATGGAAGCACCAACTCAAGCACTTCTCTTCCGGCTCAGCTGGCTCTGAGTACCGCGTGATCGCCCCGGATCTCCGCGGATACGGCGACTCCTCAGGCCCAAAGGACAAGCGTGCCTACTCGCTCGAAGTCCTTGTCAGCGAGCTCGTTGAGTTTGCTGAGAAACTAAATATCAAGAAAGCAGTATGGATCGGCCACGACTGGGGCTGTGGCGTTGTCAACGCGCTCGCTGCTCACCACCCTGAGCTGTTCCTGGGACTGGCTCTCCTGTCGGTGCCCTACCGGACGCTTGAGTTGGGACTAGACCACCTCATCACATTGGTGAACCGGGACATCTATCCCGAGGAGGAGTACAAGTACGGCCAATTCGAGTACATGAAGTACTACGAGCTGCACCCCGACGACAGCGTCAAGACGTTCGAAGGCATCGCCGAAAAAGTCACAAAAGCGCTCTACATGCGCCACGACCCAAGCAAACATGGAAAACCCAGCGCAACCATGAGCAGACAGATCAGAGATGGCGGCTGGTTCGGCGGCCATCCGGAGAAGGTGCCAGATCTACCGCTCGAGTACACATCCCTCGACCAGCATCTCTACGACAGCCTCCTCGCAAACCACAAAAAACACGGCTTCTTCCCGCCAACAGCATACTACCTGAACCACGATGTGAACGCCGAGTACGCCAAGAGCGAGAAGAATGGTGGTGTACTAGAGTTCCCAGTGTTGTACATCGACGCGAAACACGATGCTGTTTGCTCGCCGAGCGCGACGCCGAAGATGGCTGAGGGGCAGAGGGAGACGGTGAGGGATCTCACGTATGAGACGATTGAGAGCGGGCATTGGGTGCAGTTGGAGAAGCCCGGAGAGGTGAACAAGGTATTGGAGACGTGGTTGGATAACTCGATACAGTTTAGGTGCTAGAAGGTGGTGGAAGTGAGTAGTGTCAATGAGCGATTCTAGTAGCACGTATCAAAGGTCACAATACCATGTGTTGACTTATTGTGAACAGTCTTTGAGATGTATTGTTTGGTCTATCGCCTACATGTCGTCTAACAATTGGGAGCTCGATGTAACCGCGGTGTCCAGGGTCTGCAGATGTGGGGCTCGCGGTACGGCAACGGACGCTAACCACAGACGACGTCATGTATTCCATGGTTAACCACACGTCCATCCAAACAACGGAGAAACAAAACCAATCGATCGGCTGATGCCACTATCTCAATTCAACCAAGACAACCCCAAAATGCTCAGAGAAACAATGCAAGAGGCGGACCTACTGATCCTAGGCGCAGGCTGGACATCAACCTTCCTAATCCCACAGCTCCAAAAAGAAGGCCTCACCTACGCCGCCACCACAACCAACGGACGCGACCACACCATCCCATTCAAATTCGACCCGGACTCCGGTTCTGTAGAGCCGTACACGCGTCTCCCCTCAGCCCGCACAGTCCTAGTCACCTTCCCGCTCAAAGGCCCCGGACAGTCCAAGACCATAATCGGTCTGTACCGCGCCGCCCACGGCCCAAAGAACAACTGGATCCAGCTCGGCTCGACGGGGATATTCAACCAGCTGCCCAATGACTGGAGTGCCGACGACGCCCCCTACGACAAAGAAGACACGCGCGCCGTCGCCGAAGACGAACTCCTCGCCGAGCACGGCTGCGTGCTGAATCTCTCGGGCCTGTACGGCGGCGAGCGCGTTCCCTCTGCGTGGCTGCCGCGGCTGGCGAAGAGCAAAGACGACGTCAGGAAGCGCGGGGCTGTGCATTTCGTGCATGGCGAGGATGTGGCGCGGGCCATTATCGCGACGCACCGCAAGTTCACGCCGGGTAAACGGTGGATCATCGCCGATCTGCGGGTTTACGATTGGTACGATTTGATACTGAGTTTCAGCGCGCTGGCTGAGGGGAGCGTGGAGGATCAGGAGCTGCGGCTGCAGTTTGCGAAGTGGGTCGGGGAGTTGATGGTTGAGGAGGGGATTCGAGCGCTGCCGAGAGATATGAGTTTGTTGGGGAGGAAGTTGGATTCTAGGGGGTTCTGGCAGTATCATGGGGTTTGGCCTAGGCATCGGAGGCTGTGTTGAGGAACCGTAGATGGTCGGGAGCGGGAATGAATTAATTGGCACCAAGTCTGTTTTTGACGCGGCTATAAGGTGTCAATAGCTTGGGCATCTACCGCGTACCATAAACAGGACGGAAAAAATACAGTTACATCAATCCCTATTGCATCTTCACGCCGCGTGTACAGCAGGCCGTGTTAACGAATCAGAGAAAGATAAGAGGGGGTTGAGATGATTAGCATCGAGTCTGTTCTTAACGCGTCCACACAATGCCAACGGTCACGGACCTTCACTCCGTACCATGGACAACTCAGTTACATCAATACATCCGCGTTTCCACGCCGCGTGTACAACAGAACCACCCTAACCGTTATTTCCCCTCTCTAGATTTCAGAAACCAATGCTCCGATATCACAACTCCAAAACCTCAATCGCTTCTGCAGAATCTACTGTTTGACGTAGCTGTCTACTGCGTACTGTAACGAGTTAAGGAATAATGATTACGTTGATTTATCTACGTTCTTACACTGCGTGTATATTAGCATTACCTGTTATTACTTTTTCTGCCTCTCTAGATTCTAAGATTTGATATCTTTGTGTTCTGATCACTTTTGCTAAGTCGTTTTTATTGTCGTTATAAGGTGTTAGTAACTGTAGATGTTCGTAATGTACTATAGATATGTTGAAGAACTAGAAGATAGATAGTTATGCAGCGTGTGCAGCAGGACCAGGAAATGCTAACACATGCACAAGACGTCGAAATCTCTAAAACCTGGATCAGTACATTGGACGTATACTGCGCACCATGGAAAACTCGGTCACATCAACACGGTCACATCAACATATCCATTGTTCCCACGCCGCGTGTACACCACCCTTCCGTTATTTCCCACCTCAGCATCTTGGAATTCAAAGATATTATCTATTGATTCCTATCCAGTCTAATTCTCGACGCGTCTACCGCGTACCACAGAGATCTCAACACAACCAGAAAACAGACATGTAACATCAAACATCCAGCATTCCCACGCCACGCGTACATCAAAACCACCCTGCCACTGTTTCCCACCTTTGAGATCTATTGATTCCCATCAAGTCTGCCTTTCTGCGCGTCTACGAGACATTAAAATCTACACAGACCAGTATTAGATGCCAAAAGTTCCCTGCGTACCATGGATAGCTAAGTAACATCAACACGTCCAGCGTTCCCACGCCGCGTGTACACCACCCTTCCACTATTTCCCCATCTGAATCTCGGTATTCAATAGTACAGTTCCTCGAACCTCTCAATCACTCCCAAACTATCCATTCCCATGAGTTTTAGCAGGAGTACATAAACCGCTCCTCCCTCGTCCTCAATTCCTCTATGACTTCTTATGTACACATACTCTGCGGGTTCAACTCTCGTTCCCGTATAATTGACTATTCAATTCAATAATATGAACCCCCTCACACCCACTTACCTGCACCCCCTCCCCTACCCAAACTGGTACTTCGACGTCCGCACGGGCCAGAACGTCCAGCTGGTATCTGCGGTAGTGGAGCATTTGTACCATCAAGAGCGGGATGAGATGACTCGGGCAAGGTGTGGGTATGGTGGTGGGTTTGTGCGGCCGCAGCCGATGGGGTTTAGTGAGTTACCTGTGACTTGCGGTGGTGCGGTATTAATGGCTGTAGACAACGTACACCAGAATGGCTATGCCAATGGTGGGACGTGGCAGTATGGAAGTCAACAGCAGGTGGTGATGAGGCCGCAGCAGAGTGGGCCGGGGGCGTTGTATGCGCCGTATGGGTATGCGGCTGCGCCTTTTGGGGACGCTGGGGTTGCGGCTGGTGGCTACATTGCCCCGGTCGAGCAGCCTGTGCAGCGGGTGAGGACGGTGATGGCGCCTACGGGTGTACCTGCTCCTGCTCCTGCTCCTGTTCCAGCTCCTGTTCCGGCGAGTTTGGAGCCGGTGCCTGGAGGTATCCCCGCTGGTTCGGTACCGGTGTCGAATCCGGTTATCGATCTTACCGGTGAGGAATCGGCTGGGGTGATTACTCCGGCACCAAATTCGACGGCTGCCGCTGCTGAAGATAAGGTTGCGAGCGAGGTCCTTCCCGCTTCAATACCTGCCGCGCCAGCTGGGCCTTCCGCCTGGACAAAGGGGAAAAGATACCTCGACAAGGAATTGGCCTCCGGCAGTGATTCCTCCCGACTCTTCGAGTCAATGAAAACCCTCTCCTCCGCGCAGAGAAGCAGATACTGCGCCGCGCACTGGCCCACCGAGCAAGCCGCTCATGATAACATCCACCAGATGTCGAGGTTGTTCCTCGATGCTGACGAGATGCTCATGTACGCTCGCCGATGGGACGGTGTTGCTGCTCTCCCCGATCTCGGGGAGCCAAGCGAGGAGGAGAGGTTGGAGAGGATTCGGCTGTTGAGCGAGGTTGAAATTGATAAGAGGCGGTTGGAGCAGGAATTGCCAGCGAAGAGAGCGGCAAAGCGCGCGAAGGAAGAGCTTGGACAGTGGTCTAACCTGGTTTCTAATATGAAAGGCCCGACGTTCTTGGCAGCTTTTGGGCGGAAGAAGTCGGAGGACTCGGTGAAGGAGGTTGTGAGGGAGAAGAAAGAGGAGCTTGCGAGGGAACAGCTTGCGGTTGCGGCTGGCAAGAAGAGGAAGAGTGGGCTTGCGGCGGCGAAGAGATCTCACAAGAAGATCAAGACGAAGACTGCAGTGCAGAGCGAGCCGATCTCGTCTACGGCTTCGACCCCTGCTGGTGTTTCAGCTGCTGAGCCGGCTCGAGATTTGGAGGTGGATCTTGATGCCGAGGGAGAAACTGACGGTAAGGTCGACGACCTCACGCAGATGGTTATGGACGAGTTTGAAGAGGAAGAGCCGGTTGCTGACGATTCAGTAACACCCACTCTCGCAACTCAGGAGGAACCTGAAATCCCTCCCCTCTCCCCCTCCGCTTTCAAGGCAGAGTTGCGCTTCTTCGATAAACAAGAGTCTCCACAGGAGAAGATCTCGGAGCAGGTCACAGCTCCGATTCCTGTTCTCAGTCTGGCACCACGGGAAGAAAGTACCGTGAGCAAGATTGAAGAAAAGGTCAAGAAAGACCTTGAGGCTTTGTTCGAAAACGAAGCCACCTCGGAGCATGTCACAGCTCCATCTCGAACGGCCATCTCGCCACGGGAAGAAAATACCGTGGTTGAAGAAGCTACCTCTTCGGAGCAGGACCTCGACGATCTCTTCGGCGATAATGAAGAAGTCTTGGAGCAGGACACAGCTCCCACATCACCTCTTGCTGCGCCACAGGAAGACAGCACGGTGGCAGTTGGAGAGGACGATCTCGACGACCCTTTCGAAGAAAATGAAGAAGTCCCCGAGCAGGAGATCAGTCCAACAGCGGAAAGAACCCCAGCAGAGCTCGCCACACCAGCGACCGCAGACTGGGAGCTGATCGAAGCCGGGATCCACTACGCCGCGATGCTATCCAAGGCGCAAGCCGAGATCACCGCACTGGAGCAAAGCATCACAAACGGCGTGACGCACCGCAACCTCCTCTTCCGAGCCAGAGCAAAGAAGAGTCGTCCTGCCAACGAAGCTAAACTGCGCGCGTTGAAAGACGAGTACAAGGTGCTGGAGCAGCTGTCCAAGGAGGAGGTATCTCAGATGTGGGAGGACGCGAGTGCTGAGGCAATTCAACGACGTCGCCAGTATGATGCCGAGAAGGCTGCGAAGCCGGCTCCTAAAAGGAAGGAGACCGGGTCGTGTGGTGGTTCGAAAATGAGTTGATGAGGTAATGGGAGAGGTCTGGATTGTTTGTTTTGTTTGTGATGCGTCCGAGATACCCTGGAAGCGTGTTGTTCTGCGTGCGTTGCAATGAGATTTGTTAAATTCACGGTTTTCAAGCTGCATGTTTGCCTGTTCTCGTGTGCCATGGTGCATGTCTGTGACTCTCGAGTGGATCAATGCGTACTGCCGTTGTCATTTTTAGTGGTCTACTGCCTCTTTTCTTATCTGCATTACGATTGGTGTAACAAAAGGTTGCAGCATACCCGCTCGATGATATGTCTACCAATCTTAAGTACGTTACTTCCAAGAAAGTGATGCTGTATAACTAGAAGTTATAAGGCTAGAACGCCATGCTAGGGTTGCACACTCCTGAGCTCGCCCAGAGGTTTTCACTGGCCTGCTTATTGTTTGTACCTCGCCGTACCGTGATGAAGTATCGAAGAGTCGGTAGACGACGGGACTATGTTGTCTCTGATTGGGCTCTGCTCTGAGGTAAGCCTGCTGTGGGGCAGCGCTTGATTCGTCGTTGTCGAATCCACACAGCCACAACTCCAGCCTCTTGGAATGGAAGTTCCCTCGATCAGGGTCCAGGGCGATTTGGTATAGGCGTGGATCAGCTTAGGCGAATGCTTGATGCAACGACCCCATATCCCTTTGATTGCAACCGCCACAGCACAGTTTCATTCATCTCGTACAAGAAATTAGTGCTGATGTATGAGCTGTATTGTTATGACCATACAGCGTGCCTGTGAGCTCCTTTCAATCTCGATAGCATGAATCGCCAAATCGTGCACGCCTTGTTACTGTGTACTCGACTGCGAAAACTTGGAACATGCCCGAGTGACACGGGACATGGCACGCGAGTGAATGCGGCAAAGCGGTGCAGGAGTGGCGCACAGGGCTTGGCGCCGTCATTGACCGGGATTTGAGTTCTGGCGGTTGCTGGATCGCGCCCCACCTACGTGGAGCTCTTAATGCTCCGGCGCCGATGATTCTGGAGTGAGAGACTGCAAGGGAACAAGGACTGTTCAGGGTTTGAACTGCGCAGCGCAAAAGCCAACAGACGCCCACTACTATCGGCGGGATACCGGGCGCTAGAACGCCAGGCCGCTGTCGCGCTGGCCGAATGATAGGTACAGCGGTGACGAGAGAGGCGCCGTGCCAAGTATGTTCGCGCGCGAACTGCCCATTCAGGGTAAACCTAAAACACGTCGACCTTTGAACCAGCAACGGCCTTTCTGTGACCTGACACGCCTGTCTGCTTTGTTGCATTCCTTTCACACCCCCTCAAGACCCTTCTTCACCCTCGTTGCTGTCACCGCCACCTTGCTTCGAACGCTGAAATTGCTTCCCCTCTTGACATCACTCCTCATGGCCTTACACTACTAGCTGCACGGGGGCTACTACCACGACCTCGCCGTATCGCGCACAACCTTAACACCACGAGCAGCGCTCCTATAGCGCCAGAATACCAACCAAATGTCGTCCACAGACCCGTCCGCCTCGGCGACGAGCACCAATGACGCCGTCCTAGCCAGACAGAACCAGAGTATCGCCAACTTCGCCGCCTCGCTCTCTACGGCTGCTGTCATTTTCGGTGTACAGATGGGCGTCTTCTTGATACTGAGTGGCAACTGGAAAGTCACAAGGTCGAAGAAGAGCCAAAATGAAAAGCCTTCAGATCGACAGACCCTGTTCCAGAGGATATAGTATGTACCGCCATTCTCCCAACGCGACTACGTTAACGGCCCACAGCTACTACAAGACGGCCTTTGTGCCCAAGGCCAAACGAATCGCAGCCCCTGTTACCGCCATCGACTCCATCAAGACAGTGTTCAAGATCAGCGACCGTGAGATCATCCGTATTGCAGGTGTAGACGGCTTCCTGTTCCTCCAGTACCTGCAGCTGCTGCTTCGCATATTCATACCTATGGCCATTGTCATCCTGCCTATTCTGCTGCCAATCAACCGCATTGGAGACGTCCCGGGAGTCTCAGGACTGGATTCGTTTGCATGGCCGAACGTGGCCACCCCAGGCAAACAGCACCGCTTGTGGGCACACCTGATTCTGGCAGTTTGTGTAGTATGCTGGGTTTGCTTCAACTTCTTCCTGGCGCTGAGGAAATTCATCCGCCTGAGGCAGACCATTCTCACCATGCCAGAGCATCGCATACGTGCCTCCGCAACCACGATTCTTGTCCAGAGTATTCCCCGTAAGTGGCTCACCATGGCTGCGCTCGACGCGCTCTACGACGTCTTCCCTGGAGGCATCAAAGAGATCTGGATCAACCGCAACTTCGATGAGCTGCAGGACAAGGTCAACAAAAGAAGCAAATGTGCCAGAGCCCTCGAAGCCGCTGAAACAAACCTGATCATTAAGTGCACGAAGAAGTACAAGGAAATGCGGGAAGCAAAAGCGAAGGAGGAAGGCAAAAAGAAGAAGACCTCAAAAGAAAAGAAGCACGAAGCAGCGCAAAAGAACGCGGAAATCGCCAACGAAACCATCGACCATGGTACGGATGCCGGTAATCCTCACCAGATTGAACGACAACTGCAGTCCGTGCTGGAAGAGAGCGCATCCTCGTCCTCTGATTCGTCCCGCTCCTCGTCGCCCTCGCGCAAGAAGGGTGTTTTCCCGATACCATTCGTTGGTCAGGGCTTGCACGCGGTTGGAGACGGTTTCCGCGATGTAGGGCAGGGCGTGGATCGCTTCAACAAGAGGATCTACGGTGGCTTCAGGGGCGCCTTTGCAGGCAAGGACAAGCATGAACCTGCTCAGCCCCAGCTTGATGGCAGCGGCGAGCGACCACTTTCTTCGCCAACTTCTGCGGACTTTGTGCAACGAGGTGCGAGTAGCGATACGTACTCTCCACTGGCAGCCCCAGACCACCAGCAGTTGGAGTCCGACCTAATTGCAACCGAGACCAGTTCGCCTGATGAAAAGCAAAAGCACAAGCACAAGACGGAAGAGAAAGAGAAGAAGGGAGCACTGCAGAAAGTGAAGGACTCGCCTTTCAACCCAATTCGACCTCTTCGTCGCATGAGCGACGATTTTGCAAGCCCGCAGCCTTTCCGCAAGCCTGGCGAAGAGCTACCAGTAGAACTGAATGAGCCTGTCAAAGTAAAGTACAACTACGCAGGTGTCTGGAATGATGCCCTTGAGGAGGACGACGAGACTGCCCTTTGGAGGTCGTACATCAAACCCAAGGATCGCGAGACGATGCGTCTTCCTCTCTTGAAATGGGACTGGTTTCCATCTCTTCCGTTGATTGGCAAGAAAGTCGACACAATCTACCATTGTCGCAAAGAGTTGGCACGATTGAACGTTGAGATTGCCGAAGACCAGGCTCATCCTGAACGCTTTCCGTTGATGAATTCCGCCTTCATCCAATTCAACCATCAAGTTGCAGCCCACATGGCCTGTCAGTCGCTGAGTCACCACGTTCCTAGGCAGATGGATCCTCGTACTGTCGAAGTCAACCCCAACCATGTGCTTTGGGACAACTTGACTATGAAGTGGTGGGAACGATATCTACGTCTGTTTGGTGTCATCGTAATTATTGTTGGATTGATCATCTTCTGGGGTATTCCCGTCTCGGTCACTGGAGCCTTATCCCAAATCACGACTCTAACGAAACAGTTTCCTTGGCTAAAGTTCCTCGAGGACCTTCCCACGTGGGTGATCAGTTTCATCCAGGGTGTGTTGCCTCCCCTGTTGCTGGCTATTCTTTTTGCACTCCTTCCTATCATCCTACGATTCTTGGCGGGAGCCACTGGTACTACGACATCTGGAGAGCGCGAACTTCTTGTGCAGAACTTCTACTTCGCCTTTGTCTTCATCCAATTGTTCTTGGTCGTATCCCTCGCCTCGGGTATCACTGCTACCATTGAGAAGATCACCAACAACCCCATCAGTGTCCCCCAGACCTTGGCTGAAGATTTGCCGAAGGCCGCCAACTACTTCTTCTCTTACATGATTCTGCAGGCTCTCAGTATCAGCTCTGGTACACTACTACAAATTGGATCTGTGCTGGTAATCGTCTTCTTTGGATTCTTCGACACCACGCCTCGCCAAAAGGTCTCAAGAGTGCTCAATAGGTCGGGCATCAACTGGGGCACTATGATTCCAGTATACACCAATTTTGGCGCGATCGGTATCATCTACTCAGTCATCTCGCCTCTGATCATGATCATGATGTTGATCACCTTCTGCCTGTTCTGGTTCACCTACCGATACCAAATGATCTACGTCTCGTACGCTAAGGCCGAAACGAACGGACTGATCTTCCCGAAGGCCATCAATCAGCTCTTTACTGGCTTGTACTTCCTGGAATTGTGTCTTGTGGGTTTGTTCTTTCTGCAGGACGACAGAGCGTGTGTACCTCACGCAATCATCATGATTGTCGTTCTGGCCTTCACGGTACTGTACCAGTTTGCGCTCAACCGAGCCTTTGGCCCTCTCTTCACCTACCTTCCTATCACGTTTGAGGACGAGGCTGTTGAGCGTGATGAAGAGTTTCAGCGTGCGCAAGCTGGGCGATGGACCAAGGACGAAGATGCGGAACATGAGTCACTTGTTGGAGAGCACGCCGCGCAAGCAGCAGAGGAGCGCGAACGTGCACACATGGAAGAGATGGATCGTCTCGATGCCCAACGAACGCCGTCGGGCAAAGACAACGATGCGTATGAGCTGAAGGAATTCGATAGCCCCGAGCGATCGCGAAAAACAAATTGGGCTAACAAATCCCGCACCTCCGTCAACGACAGCCGATCCCGCTCCCGCTCACACACCACGCCTAAGAAGAAGCACCGCAAAGCTCCCCTGGATGTCTTTGCCGACACGCTCAAGCGCGGCCTTGACGACGTCACAGATGGTATGACCCGCCCTGTGCGCGACATTGAATCGCAGGTCCTTCCCACGGCCAACCTCTTCGATAACATCGACGATGAGCTGCAGGATATTGAGCCGGAAGCCCGCCAGAAGCTCATTAAGCGTAGCTTCCAGCATCCCGCGACTCGTACTATTCAGCCTGCTGTGTGGATCCCGCACGACGAGCTGGGCGTTGCTAAGGACGAGATTCAGCGTACGAGTGCATTCAGTCAGCAGATTTGGATTACAAGTGTTAACGCCAGGTTGGACGGCGGTGGACGGGTTATGTATAGGGGACTACCGCCCGATCGTGATCCTTTTGAGAACATGGAGGTCTAGACTAGATCGAAGAAGTGCTGCGACTGTTATTTTTTTCGATCATTAGCGAGTATTTTCACCCTCATCAGCATCTTTTGCATAGCGCGCGGGCTTGCATGGTATATATAGCGCATGTCGCTTTCTTGCATGAAGGAATTTGGAGTTTCCCCCGTCCTTGCAGGGCACAAGGGATGGTAGACATACATACTTAATTTACTCTGGTTATATTTCCGACCTGTATCGCACGTTGCAAAATCAAAGACGCCAGTCACATGTTTGACGTGTCGCGCTAAGTTCCCCACAACGCGTCGACAGCATCCCGGGCCTCGACCCAAACATCACAATCGCAAAACACAGCCTGAGACGTTCGCCTGGGCGCACCGTCACAAATATGTCGAAACAAGGCACAGTTGTAGAGCAGAAGCATTTTTTTCTACAGGCAAAGAAACATCAGCTTTCGCGCGCAATCCACCCTTCACAACGACTCAAGACGATCGCAGAGGATGGAGGCATTGAGCTTGGTGTGGTCAAAGGCGCGCTCGACAAAGTAAATCGGGACCTCAAGCAGCACTCGCGCAAGGTATACAGCCGGCAGATGATGGAGCATATCGTGGAGCAGATCGATCAACTTTACTGGGAGTCCGGCGCACGGGACATGGACGACGAAGGTGCAGACGAAACCACAGATGCAGCCGGAGACAGCAACATGCTATACCAGAATGAGAACCTTACTCTGGACGAAAACATCGCGAAACTGCCCACCGTCTGGGACACATCTATCGACCCCACACCCTCCCGCGACGTAGATCAAGACGATTACACCACCGCTCTCGCCCGCCTCCAAGACCTCTCAGCGCAGCGCCTCTCTCTGCAATCAAAGCTCAATACGTATCGCACGCTCCTTACGCTCCTTGAACCGTACCGCAAGCCGAAAGAGACCATACAACCTAATCTGGTGTGGAGGGATGCGCCGCTTGCACCAGAGCTGGCCAAGACAAGGACGCTCGCTATACGAGTTGCGGGGAGGGTGGGCGAGAGGTTCGGAGACGTGCAGGTTCCGGCTACCGCAGACGAGGACGAAGATGTCGATATGGTGGGTTTGCAGGAGAATAGCAAAGTGAAGCTTGACCGCATACTTGCTGGGTGGTAGACATGGCTTTTCGCGAGGAGCATGATTTTTGAAATACGGTGCTGGTGGCAGCTCAAGATCGTGCTTAAGCAGAGTTGCGAGATCAGACAGGTAAGAGCGATAGCAGCGCATGCTGTTGCGCCAGCACCGATACAACAACACGACTAGGGCAGTCGCAGACATGCTTCTTATACACTGGAGGCTTTTCTCGCCCCGACAAGACCACCACGACTATCCTTATCGTCGACGTCGCAGATAGCACACCATCGTTACACGCACTCTTTTAGCCATAATGAGCTGTAAGTGTCCTGTCTGTATATTGAGATCCGCCGCTGATACACTGCCAGCTCACGAACACCCCTCCTCGCATATGAGAGTGCTATTGTCACAGGGCATTACCGGTGACCTACCGAGACAGTCACAGGAGAGGAGAGGAAGGGAACGCTCGAGATTGAATGCACCCCCGTACGTTCTGTGCAAGGTACCACCGAGGTCACGTTCCCACCATGCAGAATTTGTGGCAAACTCTCAGACCCAAGCACAGGTTTTGCGGCGCCCTGAGTCCCGATCAGACGGAGAGAAACGGGAACAGGAACGTGGCAGTTCTAGATCTAGATCCACTCCAACTCCACTACGGATGACCTTCAGAGCCGAACCAGCCTCCAGCTCTTCGTCCTCCCACGGAAGTGCGTCCAGAATGCCGGACCTCGAAGGCCTCCGGAAGTTGCTTCAAATGACCAAGATACGCAAGGAGCCCGTTCCTTCGCCAGAGAAAGTTGTCTCCACACCCACCAACACCTATTCTCAACCAAGTGACGCCCCCCAAACGCGACCTCGCACCAACTCCGAGCCCGGCCCACGAGCATCCGCAGGGATGAGAACGGTGACAACGCACGTTGTGCCCTAGGAGACACGCTACGAACCGCGTTCCAGCAGCCTCGCAAGGGCGCGTCTAAATCGAGCCGTCATCAAAGCAACAGCCCCGTTCCTCCCTAGCAAGAACAAGCTGACCGAGCAAATGGTCACGAAGCTGACAGGTGAGGTCAACGCCTGGACCGATGCCCGGCAGAGAAAGCTGAACGAAGCGAGAAGGCAAGAGGCGATCCAACACGGCATGACCGCTGAGCAGAAAGCGGCAGACGATGACTGGAAAGAGGTCTTAAGTGTGTACTCGGATCACTCGAGTTACGACCACCAACTCGACGGCTTCCAAGACGTCGAGATCTCGCGCTCACCATCCCCCAGCAATGCCTCCTTGGACACGCTGCTCGGCACTGACAGCGACGCGCCGTACCCACGGATTCATGGCTCAAGCACTATTCCCATGAGTCCGTTCCCGCACCGGAAATATCCCACGCTGCAGGCTGACGAGTCGGATGCGTCTGAAGACCGGAGTGATGGTCGTGCGGGGTGTTGGGGCTGGAGCTGGGGCTGGGGCCGCGGTATCTGGGACGTGTTGGCGTGTCTTTGTCTGCCGTGTAGACGTGAGGGTGTGGCTGGGATAGTTGAGGTGGTTGGCGAATGTGTCAAGGGTTTTGGAGGATAAGATGTGTCGCATAAGGAGAGGTATTTTAGTAAACTGCAGCTTAAGCTGAATCCGAGATAAGATGCAACTCAATTACTACTTCGCTCTAAACAACGTGTTAGCGCTTGATAGTCTAGTATCTCTAACACACTCACCATCACAAGAGTCCGAAGATACGAAGATTTCTCAGTAGGGTTACGTATCTTAGATCTCTGTGTTCTTAAAGGCTTGGAGTATAGATAGTATTATAGTAAGGTGGTATCCAAGTATCGAGGTAATAGAGCGAGAACAGTATAACGGTAGTAGTAGCAGACACAATAACAACACAATACCAACACAACAAACCTGTAACATAAACACACTCCCACCAAGAAAAGAGAGGAAAGAAAAGAAACACTCAGTCTCTCTAACTGATATACCCACTCTACACACCAATGCTATTGACAGTGAATTTTAAACTGTTCTATAATAGCTAGCTCCCTATCTAGACCTACATCTGGACGACGCCTCTCTATTTCTACTGGAGCTCGTTGGTCTTTAAGGCGACTTTGCGCATGGTAATGTCTGTCTCCAACCTAGCATTAGCAACATATATATGAGCACAAGGCCAGAACAGTGTAAGTGAGTGTTGAGACATTTTGAAGTTTGGCGCTGGGCTTGGGTTGGTGGACGGACTTTGGTCTCGGATGAGTTCTGTCATCTGGAGAATTGTGGTAGTGAGTACGCAGTGCTTATTGTTCTTCGAAAGTTTGAGATGGCTGGCGCTGGTGAAGATAGTGATGTAAATGTAGTTCGCTGTATAGGGGCTCTATATAATGTACAAACCTGTCCGGTCCAGTACGGTATAGCCCAATCCAGAACAGTCGTCCAATCTCCAAACGCCAACGCTATGCAAAAACTCGTCTCGTGTCAAACGCAGACAGCAATCCACTACCCCACCTTCTCCTCCTCCTCTTCCTCATCACTACTATCCGGCCTGTCCTCCCACCCAGCCAACCGTCTCAACACGCGATTCTCCTCCTTCAGACTCCGCACCTCGGCAACCAATGGCTCCTCGCCCTGCATCTGCACCTTGAGCGCCTGGCGCGCGTACTCGGCCACGCGGCCCAGTCCTGCCTGCCACTCTGCGTGCTCGAGGCGCAGCTGCATCGATGTGCCGCGCTCCTGCTCGAGGAGCGACTGGTAGTGCTTGTGCAGGGCGAGGATGGAGGTTGTTTGGGTGTAGGCGTAGGGGCGTAGTTTGTCGAGGAGGAGGGTGAGGGCATTTTCGTAGTCGGTTATTAGGGAGGTGAGGGAGGTGGTGCTGTTTTCTAGAGTGTGGATTGTGGATTCGGCAGTTGTGAGGCGGGATTGTAGCGTGCTGAGTTCAGCGGCGCGGGAGGCTGCTGTCGAGGTGTTAGAGTTGGGGGGTTGATTTTTTTTTTGGCGTATGTAGATGCGATTTGTTCAGTAGAGAGAGAGAGACATACCATTGATCTCGCCGTTCACTTCCCGCGCGCCAACACGACTCCCCTCAATCCCACCCTCCTCGGCAGCCCGCTGCTGCAGCGCCTGCACCCCATTTAGCACGCCCTGCGTCTGCGCCTTGTTCTCCTCCAGCAATTGGCTCAGCTGCTGCACCACGCCCCACAGATGGTTCATGTCAGTCTGCTGGCCCCCCGACGGCAGGCCGTTGACCATGGGGATGCCGTTCTGCTGCGGAGCGCCGTTCATTTGCGAGGCTTGTGAGGGAGACGGCGAGGGCGCGGACCGAGGCATTGCGACGTTGCCCGTGCTGTCGAGGAAGGAGTAGTTGTTCATCGTGGCGAGTAAGGGTGCGAGTTTTGAGGCGGGCGGTAGGGCGCCGCGGCGCGACGTGTCAGGGTGGGGATGCGGGAGCTTGTAGGGTTGTGCGGTCGAGAGCGGACAGGGTTGAGATGAGGAGCTTGTGGAGGATCGACTGTAGAACCAAATGGTCGTTCTAGATACTTCAGACCCGCGCAGTATCTCGAATGCAATGCGCCAGATGTTGGAGTGTGGGGAAGTTGCACCGGGGGAGTGAGCTGTCGCAGGGTAGGGCTTAGCGTCTTGGCTGGCTGGGATGGTGCTGTTCGTACCTGAGCTCCCCTTCACCTTGATGTCCTCGATGTCGTCCCATGTCTGCACTGTGCTCAAACATGCTCGACAGCGTTCTCGCAGTCATGGCGGTCGTGAACATGCCTAATGCGGCAACTTCTCGTCAGAACCGTTGATTGCCGTCAACGTCGTGTACGCCCAAGGGCGCGCCTGTCATTGTGAAGGGCGCGTTGGCTTAGTACCACACGACATCTTCTCGCCTGAACTACCCAAACAGGAAGGCTTAGTGAAGGTGTTGATTGCTGTTTGGTTCATGTACAGTGCAGGGCGCGTTGAATTCGTGACAGGGTTGCCGTCGCTAATCTCATCATTCATTAAGCGTATATTGTCATGCTACTAGTCGGGCCTCCTGGCCTCCTACAGCTTCTCCTTGGCCTCTTCGTCAAGCTGACAGAAGGCCTTGAAGGTGACCAGGCCCTCCTCGTCGCCCGCATCTGTCTCGCTCTCGATGACAACCTCGGCTGTGGCGCCAACAAAGTAGACATAGCCTTCCTTCAGCTCCTCCTTCTTTGGACCCACGCTGATCGAACCCTTACCCTTGGTGCACAGCACGATACTGGGGCCATCAATAGGATCAAACGTGGTCTTGGCGCCGCTCTTGTTGAGCGCCGTCCTGACAACAGCAAACTCCGGGATCGGTGGGTCGTAGAGAGTGTTGGACGAGTTGGACGAGTATCCAGTAGTGTTGAGCTTCGCATATGGGTAGTCTACAGGGTTCATCTTCTGCTCGCTGATGGGTGCGTACGAGTACGTCAGCATGCTGGTCAGCGTCTCCACATCCTTGAACTTGGGCGTGAAGCCGGCGCGCACGACGTTGTCAGACGAGGCCATGCACTCGATGATGTCTCCTGACAGGTATGCGTGGATGTCGTCGGCCTTGAGGAACATAGCCTCGCCGACTTCAAGCTTGACGTAGTTGAGGAAGAACTGAACGAACAGCCCGATGTCGCCGGGGAACTGGGAATCGAGGCGGACAACGAGATCAGCGAGCTCTTGGCCGTCATTGGAGGGACCACCATTGCCAGCGAACGACGAGCCTTCAGATTTGGCGGCAGAGATGAGCTCCTTGGCTGCAGAGGCTAGGGCGTCCTTGTCTACGTTCATGACCTTGGTGAAGGCAGACTGGAGGGCCTTCTTGTTCGCTGTGACGTCTTCCTCCTTGTCTGATGTTTCTTTGCCCTTGACCGCGTCCTCAAAGTTCTTGGCGTCCTCCTCGCCGACTAGCTTACGCAAGGAGGGGATGTTCTGGAGGAAGTGCGCGATCTCATTCAAGGGACGGAAGCCGCAGAGTCCATCGAAAGGCGTGACCGCGATGGTCATCTCCGGCTTGTGGTTGTCATCTTGGCCGCTGTGTCAGTTCTTGTTGACCAAGACAAGATAGCGAGACTGACCTGGGTAGTTCTTGGGGTCTCTCTTGTGCAACTGCTCTGCAAGCTTCTTGTTGGGGTGGGCCTGGATGCTCAACGCCTTGCCAATGGACAGGACCTTGAACAGAAAAGGCAGCTTGTTCTCATAGCGCTCGGCAATATCGGCAGAGAGGAGAGATTGGTTCTCTTGTACGAGTTCGAGGAGCGAGCGCTGGGTTTCGAGGTCCTTTGAAGGAAGGGAGGGATGTGTGCCCATCCATAGCTACGAGCTTGTCAGTAAGCTAATCTGTCTGATGGCGCTGGGGAATTACCTCAGCATAGGGCTTGTCTTCTTGGATGGAAAAGTCGTCCGAAGCTGTAGCGGCGTGGAACTTTGCTGCTGCAGAGTCCTTGCCGATCTTCCCTGGAGCGCTTCAGCATGTTGCTGTACGAACATCAAACGCGGGGCAGCACACCCCAGTCGTAGCTGTTTACGCCTGCAATTGTCAGAGATTGTTTACTCGTGGTCTTTGAAGCTACTCACCGCACTGTAGTCTGATGAGAGGGACACGCATCTTGGACGCAGAATCGGAGGGTTGTTGTGATGAGGAACAACGTCAGAGCTCCCAAGGGAGTTTTGGTGGGGTCCAAGCAGCAGCAGCAACGCTGGCCGCCCTCCGCTCCGTACTTGGAACGTCCAATTAAGCTGCGTCCCACTCCGCCCACTATCCCCCTTCCAATCGCTTAGTGCCTCGGTACCCTGTCTTCACTGACCTCCACACTACCTGCATTATCATACACCTTTCCCTCTTCATACACTGTGATATTTCACGTTCGATGCGCATCGACAGCCATACCAGAAGGTAGTCGCGCGTGTAGGCCTGGGAGCAAGAGCTAGCAACACGGTGGGGTGTCCTTTCCGAGAAGATGGCAGCACGCAGCAGGCCGCGTGGTGGGCAGATCAAGGACGAGTTCGACGAGGAAAGATCGCTCTGGAATCAGATCAAGTCTGATGCACGTCAAATCGACCAACTTATGGTAAGCATACAACTACGCTCTCGAGTTTGCATTTCTATCTGTGTATCACGATATGCCTCCCAAACAGGTAAAGCTGTCACGAGAGCAGAGGATTTTAATGGATACGCCTGGATATGTCGACAAGAATCGCAAAGGATACATTTCCACAGGGGAGACGCCAGAAGGACGTGCGTTGTGGGAGCGCATAAAGAAAGGAGGCGCAAAGGCTGACCTTTGTCTCGTAAGCAACTGCTAGAGATGTATCGTTGCGCAGTACTGATTGCTGCTATAACTTCGGCAGCGTCCGCCCATGACCTAACACATCAACTGGACCTGACGAATCTTGTTGTCTTGTTGAATAACTACTGACTTACGATAAAGGCACAAGGCGAAGTTGTTCGCAAGAAGATAGTGGACCTAGAAGCCGATCAAAATGCTCGATTAGGTCTGTTCAACTCTACTTGGCATACTTAACGAACCACACTGACCGTCCTAGCTCGTGGAGCTCAACCCTCAAATCGAATCGACGACGATCTTGAGCTCAATCTGCGTGAACTCATCAGAATCGACAATGAGGTGGTAGGCCTCCTCAAGTCTTCCGACGGCGACAACGACATCTCCACACAGCTGCAGGTCTTGTCTGCGCTTCGCAGCTCTGATGACGCGCCCGCGTCTGCATCACGCGCAACCAGTGTTGGCAAGTCTCGGGGAGATCGGCCGGGCAAGCAGCGAAAAGTCACCGACAGCATCGACGATCGCGACAGCATTGCAGCTGACAGCCCTGGCCCGAGTCCCAAAGTAGCCATCAGCCAGAAAGATAAGCTCATTGCAAAGTCGTCTAGCAGCAGGGCGGGATCAGTACCTGTTGGGCGCGAGGGGAGCGTGAAAGCCGAGGACGATGACAATGGTAAGGGTAAGAAGGGTCGCTCTTCTATTCCCAGATCTTCTTCCAGTTCTTCAAAGAGGGGGTTTGCCCGGTGAGCGAGCCTATCAGACTCTCAGACATGTTTCCGGCGTTACATCAGATGGCAACGATACCCGTTTTGGCATTCTTCATACTTCTGTTCAACACGCTCCTAGCTCCTTAGTCTAGTGAGGTAGTTAGGTTCAGAACCATGTTTTCCCCACTCATGTCTTTCCTCTGTCTACTGTCTCGTCCTTGTTCCCTACTGCATATCGACAACAGCTCCACGACTAACTTCCACATCCAGACCACCCGCCTCGTCGCCTATCGCCCAACACCGAAGTCCTCTACCGCAACAGCAAACAGCGTGTTAATCAAGAGGGTGAGGGCATCCTCTGTCGTGTTACCAGTGTGATTGGGGACGGAAAGCAACGCCGCTACGAGATCATCGACGCAGATCCCGACCCGCCCACACCTAGCCAGCCATACCGCGCTTCCGTCGCCCACCTCGTGCCCATTCCATCACCTTCCGCTAACACCACGCTGCCGGATCTGCCCAAAAAGAGAGGCGTGTTGGCGCTGTATCCAGGCACAACAACATTCTACAAGGCGGAAGTCGTTGCCAACTGGGTTGCTGAGCGAGTCAAGAAGGAGAAGGACGACAAGGAAGCGAGTACAGACGGTAAGGAGAATCTGGTTCGCCTCAGGTTCGAGGGTGAGGATGAGGCCGACCGGGAGATGAGCGTGGAGAGGAGATACGTACTGCCTGACAAATGAGCGGGTCGGCGGTATGTGTTGGTGTAGAGGGGTCGGTCGCAGGGGAGCTTATTACTGCATAATGCTTGAGTACCACGCTTCTTTTGGCGTGTGTTTATTGGATAGGGCTGGGCTGTTTAGACTATCATAACTATTACTATCATTGCTATTACTATCCGTATCAGCCTCTTGACTTCGAAGTCTGGTTGGTTGCTTGGACAGAATCGCACGCCCTCTCAGGGCCACAGTGAGGAATAGCAATAATAGCAAAGACATGAATAATGCGCTCGACCGACATTTCGAGTGCATTCGGACCACGTCTGCGCGGCCTTCACAGTCCACACTTGATCATGTGTTTTCGCGTTTGGTCTCCGTGCGTTCTGATTGGCTGATCATCTCTCGACGAATGATGCTGACGACATTACATTACTATCAACACCGTGCATCATCGCTGCCACATACATGCAACTGGATTGAGACGCGTTGAAAGCCTTCCAAGCTTCGCAATCGCTGCCATTGACCCCATAGAGATGCGCACCTCCCGCATATCGCGCGACACGTCTCGCATTCTCGCCGCGAACCGAACACTACGTCAGACGCGCTCTGGCGCGAACCCGCCTATTCACGATGCTTCGGATTCGGAATTGAGCTCTGTACCGACAGACGCAGGTTCAGATGACGAGTTTGCGACTCCTCCGCCTAAGAGACGGAAGACGGTGCGAGCTACTCCGGCGAAAGTCAAGCTTGAGAGCAAGGATGTGTCTGTGACGAGCATCGCATCGCCAGAGAAGGATGTCAAACCAAAGAGGGTGCGTCGCGCGCCGGCGAAGAAGATTAGTGGTGCAGACGGTAGTGTGAAGGTCGAACCACCGAGCAATTGGGAGGAGATCTATGCCTTGACACGGGAGATGCGCAACGAGAACCTTGCACCGGTAGACACCATGGGTTGTGAGAGTCTGGCAGACAGACAGAGAACCCCACGCGACCAGCGGTTCCAGACCCTCGTCGCGCTCATGCTGAGCAGTCAGACCAAGGACACAGTAACGGCCGTCGCAATGCGAGGCATGCAAGAGAGGATGCCCGGCGTACACTTGCCCCACCCATGTCTAGATACCAGCAATCGCTAACAAACCCAGGGCTTCAATCTCGAATCCGTGCTCGCCCTCGAACCTACGGAGCTGAACGGTTTCATCAACAAAGTCGGTTTCCACAACCTCAAAACCAAATACATCAAGCAGACCGCCGAGATCCTGCGCGACAAGTTCTCCTCAGACATCCCCGACACCATAGCTGGACTGGTCTCGCTGCCCGGCGTCGGTCCCAAGATGGCATACCTCACCCTCAGCGCTGCATGGGGACGTGACGAGGGTATCGGTGTCGACGTACATGTACACCGTATCACGAATCTATGGGGCTGGAATAAGACGCAGAATCCCGAGCAGACGAGAGCAGCGTTGGAGAGCTGGCTGCCCAGGGACAAGTGGCATGACATCAACAATTTGCTGGTTGGGTTTGGTCAGACGATATGTCTACCCGTGGGGAGAAAGTGTGGGGACTGCAAACTTAGTGAAAGAGGGCTGTGTCCGAGCGCAGTTGTGGGGATGAAGAAGAAGATCAAGAAGGAGGCTGTCGTCAAGGTCGAGCCTGGAGAGGAGGTTGTAAAAGAAGAAACTGTTGTTGCTGAGATTGGTGAAGTGAAGGCTGAGGATGTGGATGTTGCGGTGGGCGATATTGAGGATATTGGGCGGACGCCCCGCAAGCGAACGTCACGAAGCAAGACATGAGCAGGATGCTTTGTGTAAAGTTGAAAAGTCCTCGACTGCGTATTTGCGAGCTTGCACGATGCCTCTACCTATGTGTTGCGCACCTCATGTTTCACTTCGTGTAGACAAGGCAACAGCAAACGGTCACGGGCAATCCAGACGCAGCTTCCTCCAATAACGTGGCGTCACGAGCAAAGCAAACGATACGATTCTCGCACCTTTCACTTCTTTCCACTCGAGCTCGCGTAGACACGAAGTGGTTCCCGCGAGTGGTCTATCACCTACGGTACCGAGACCCTTCCCACACACCAACAGGCCTTCTTCTCTCAACCACTCATAAAGCCACTTCCACCCATTCGTTGGTTGCGCTTCCACGACAGTCCTTCACACACGATACTCCCGTCACGCTGTGGCAAGCTCAACACCGACCGCAGCCACCATCCTGCTCGCCCACCCTAGTACCTGAGACGGAGCATCATTCGGGTGCGATGGAATCACCCGTTTTGGACACCCAGACCATCGAGATTGACATGGTCAACGCCACGCCTGAAGAGTCATCAGCTCCTTCAAACAGTGGAAAAGACCAGACAGAGATCCAGCCATGTAGCCTAACCTACGAGGCGCTCTCTCATAATGTGAAAGAGCATCTACTCGCCGCCGAGAACAACCTGCAGGCCTCCATCAATCCAGAGAACGCCAAAGCACGCCAACGCAGGTCCCTCATCACGGTCACGGCTACACGCTCACGGCCACGGATCTTGGCTCTGTTCATCTGTGCGTCCTGCCTACTCTTCCATCTCCTGGGTATCGATCTTGGGCTGCGACTCATGAACGGGTATACGGAGCCTCGATTGCACCGAGCCGAAGTTCAGCTGCAAGCTGCCAAAAGTTACCAGTATCGCGAACAATTCCTATACACCCAACTGGGTCACCTCTCTGGTGCCACGTTGGATCGACGCTACAGTGAGAACTACGAACAGTGCCTTGCTCGTGGTCTCTACTTTGCTGATGACGTATACCTTGGTCTTGATCTAACACAGTATCCTGAGGTCCGAAACCGCACAATGGAGTGGGTAACAGACAACTGTGGCAAACTCCTGCACACACCCCAGCTGCTCAGGCCGGAGGTCTTCATGTTCTGGACAGCCACTAGCGAGTATCGACTGTTTGCCGAGAAAGTCTTCGCCCGGATCAGAACCAGGGCTGCGCTGCTTCGGTTCCGCTGGTTCGGCACGAATTCTCGACCTGCCGCAAAGTCCATCGTTGTGGGACAGCGCAACAGCACCGCGGAACGTACTAAGATGCCCACAAAAATGCCATTTGGTATTATCCTGGATTGTTCTGGGCCTCCTCCGTGTCGTCTGGTAGACTCAAAGTCGTCCAACTCAACCACCAGTAGCAAGAGCCCTGAGGATGCTGTCGTTGCAGCGCGTAAGCAAGTCAAAAAATGGTCTTGGTCGTTTGACAGAGTTTTCCGCGTCAACCGCTACATGATCAGCACATTCGCTCTTCTACATCCTTTGTTTGGGAACCTCTTCTTTCTTACGATACTCGTCTCGCGACCTCGGCCACAGCTTAAATCACGTCTGTCTACAAGACCAGGCGTCTGGCTGCGTATCTGCAGTACCATAGCTCGCTTGCACAAGGACGAAGAGCTTGCACTTGGGCTCGCTATCAATTCAGCGTTGTACGCACTCCTACACTACGAGCTCGAATACGTTATAGAAGAGTTTGACCGCCTCCTACTGCCAGTTGGCGCCGGCTTCTGCGCGTTCCACGTACCTCAAATTCTCGCCTTCTTTGACCCTGTGTCAAAAAAGACAGAGTCCATCCGTAGCTTCTGCCGCGCTATCAAAGAGCTATACATCATCTCTCAGGGCGCTGAACCTCCTCGGTTGGCGGTCGAGGAATGCCGCCATTCTGCTCGTCAGCGGTCAGACGCCAGACCGGCCTCCAAAATTGCCGCACGCTTTATCTCGCCGCTGACGCCCATCTCAGAGGACATCCAGCAGGAGCGCAAAGTCATGCATGCAGAACAGGGCATGCGTCTTGGTGCCGACTTTGAACCCGAGGCTGGATATGCTACTGAGACTGATTCCGACTACGACTCTGATGTACAGCATGCTAGCTACGTCGACCTTACTGGCGGTGCTACGCCTACAGTCTCTGAGGACGGGTCGGACTGGTCTGTCGTTGACGATTGAGCTCATCAGCGCGAGCAGTAAGGGGACGGTGGGTTGCGTTACCGGTTTCGCTAGCGGCAGTCCTCGAGCCGCAGTTACATGTGTTTCACGAGATTGATGATTAATGGATGCAAAATGATCAAGGCAAGGGAATCCAACAAAATAGTAACTACAAACGCTAGATCTAGCACTCTGTAACATCTCACAAGAATGGAATTAATCCCTAAAATCAATGTATTGAACTCCAATTCGTCGTGAACATCAGACCGTTCTCCAACTCCACCTCCTTCCTGTCTCTACACCCCTACTTCCCCTCACCCTTCCCGCCCAACCCCAAACACTTCCCCACCTCCTCCAACTCCCGCACCACCCTCTCCTCAAGCACATTCCCCTCTCCCCTCCTCCTCCCCAACATCTCAACCTCACGCTCATCACAAGCAACAACGCGCTCCCTCAGCGCACTCCTCCGACTCAACCACCCCTCCACATCTTCCTTCACGCTCTCGCTATCCCAATCCAGGAACGCGACGTCGCTGCTCTGGATCCCCAGTTTGGGGCCCTGGCGTCGCACGTCCTGTAATATCGCGGCTATGAGGGAGAGCGAGTGCGCTTCTGAGGCCAGCGAGAGCGAGATCCGCACGCTGCCTGAACGGTGTGCAGGGGTTGGGGCGAGGGCGCTTGCGGCGCGGGCGAGCTGTTCTGGGAATTGGTTTAGGAAGGCGGAGATCTCCGGGGCGATGGCGGGGCCGACGTGTAGGAGGAGGTTGAGACATAGGGGTAGGATTCCCTTTGTCCAGATTGAGTGCAGGCGGGCGGGGGAGTCGAAAGGACCCATGCCGCCGCGGCGGCGGAAGTAGGACGTTAGGTTTGCGGTGTTGAGGTGGGAGAGGAGGCCGTCTACTGCCATTGTTTCTGCCATTGCGGGGATGGTGGAGAGAGTGAGGAGGAAGAGGAGGGAGAGTTCGCCGTAGATTGGGTCTGGCGGAGTTGTGGAGGAGGTGGAGGGGATGGTGAGGCGGTCGCTCCAGGAGAAGAGCGAGGTTGCGTAGCGGATTGTGCCGGCGTTTGCGAAGAGGAGGGCCGCTTGCGTTTGCCATTTTGAGAGCTCCGGGATGGCGAGGATGCGCTGCAGGATGGCGGTAAGGAGGGCGAAGTCCGAGGGGGTTACGGACGAGGGTTCGGCGTGTAGCTGGGTGGCTAGACTGCGGAAGCCTTTTGCGATTGCGGAGGAGAGGATCTCAAGGAGGAGCGTGGAGCTCGAGGTTTCGTACGTCTTGTGGCTGGCTGGCATGGTGCCGCGGAAGCTGGAGCGGAAGTCGGCTGCTTCGTTTTGTTCGCTTGCTTCCACGAGGTGGGGGTGCAGGGCGAGATAGAGGATTCGTAGCTGAGAACGGTAGTAGTGGACCGTATCGCCGGAGAAAACGGTATCGAAATCCTGCGTGGAAGCTCGGATAGCATTCCATACAGGCGCAAGAAGTTGACGTGATTCTGATGTGTGCACCTTAGCCTCCACCAGCTTTTTGAGTATAGCAAATGCTAGGTCGGCGCGGAGAACCATTAGCTGGCCGAATAATGCCTCAGGTAGGTTGGACTCTGCGTTGGCTTTCATTGACCGCCTGACAACTCCAATGAGGATCTGCACCAAACGCTCGTCCTTGCCTACAACATGGCTCAGCTCGAGGGCGAGCAGCTTCCAGCTTTGCAACAGCTGGACTTGGGACTCAACGAGACCCAGATTGTGGTTCGCCTTCTCGACTTCATTGACGAAACCGGTCCCTTCTCGAGGCCCTACCCATCTGCTGTCGAAATCCAGGAGTTGCTCGGCAAGTTCGACGTCATAGAAGAAACTTCGACCGAACGACTCTGGATATAACGCTGTCCGCTTGAAGTTGGCTAGTGTGACGCCAGGGAACTGTCGTTCGAGGTTCTGCTTTAGGTTGCTGTGGAGCGAAACGTTGTAAGACGGAAGTTCTAAAGCATTGTCTTCAAGGTACGCCAGCGCAGGGACCACATCCTTGAGTGGAGTGATGTCGCCGTATTGTCTCGAACTGTGAAGATACATGGCGAGGACCTCGCACGCCAAGGCTGCGAATTGATTCTGGTACGATCGTTGCAAAATTTCTGCATTCGACTTGGGGTTTTTGGGTTGCCTTGTCATCCACGTCAGGAACGAGAGCAACTTCTGAGTAAGGCCTTTTTGCTTGCGCAAGTCGCCCATCGCCCATGACCAGTTGTTCTGGGCAGATGTAATGAATCCAAGCATTGCTATGTATAGAGGCCATGGAAGAGTTGCAGTGTTCGAAGTCGGCAGGCTCATGTTAGAGATGGACTCTATGGCCCCTGCGAGAAGTGCTTTGTGTCCTGGGGCAGATGCAGAATCGGTCTTCGATCGTAGCGTCTCCTTTGGTGTGTTGCCAGTAAGTAGGTATAGCGAAAACCACTGCTGTTTGCATGTAACTACAGCAGATAGCAAGTTCCACACATCTGTCTGGATGTCGACTATCCGGAGTGGTTCATCAAGCTGCGAAAGGATGCTCAGAAAGTTCTTCGCAGTGCGGGGTCCTAGGTGGCCAAGCAGAGAAGGCGGCTCTTGCTGACCAGTCGAGCCATTGGACTCTAGCGACTCAGTGACGCGAACAGCGCCTCTGACAAGAGTCTCCAGGAGTTGCACTACAGGAGACTTCCATCTGTCGCTGGTTGCGTACAGCCGTGCAAGCAGTGGTGTGGCCTTGAACAGTTGTTGCTCAAGGTGTGTCCACGGTCTGTTGAGCAGTAAGGCTACTCGCACCAAGACGCTGGCGAAAAGCAAGGTAGCCTGTGTCTGTTGCCTCCAGAGGGCAGCCGAACTCGTGAGCAAAGTCGAGCCATCAGAACCAGCACCAATGACTAGTGACGCCAAGATAGGATTCGTCGGCAGGTTGCTCTCGGACTTAGTTAGATACAGCTGGGTGATGTACTCCGCGATAGGTGCAATGAGCTTTGTGAGTTTGGCTGAGAGTTGCGGTGCATCATCTACGCCGTGAGCCAGCTTCAAGATCCTGGTGAAGACGTCGCAAATCGCAATATTGATCTCTGGGCGGTGATCCGGGCGCGTGTACTTCCAGCTCAATGAGCTCTCATATATGCTTGCGAGTGTGCGGCCGTATGTGAAAAGGGTTGTACTCATGATCTTGTCAGAAGTACCACTTTCTGCAACGCTGGAAACGTTGAACCGGCTGAGTGCTTTGCTGGGACTCTTACGGGCGACAGATCGATCAACTGCATCCGTTACAAGTCTGTCATAGAGCCGTATACAGCCGATGAGGAAGTCGTATCGGCCAAGGACCATCTCCGTGCCGATCAGGATGGTTGCAAGGCTACCGCCGTTGCCGTCTCCTTCAAGTAGTCGGCTCCGCGCTAGGAACGGCCAGACTCTGTTTGGTGCTATGAGCACCAACGCTTCCAGGAAGTGGGTGCAATTGACGAGCAGCTCGAGCGAGACTTCATTGCCTGGCTCTTGGCACAACCGGAGCAGCTCTTCCTCAAAAATTGCAAGCACGATACTGACTGTGTCTTGGCTACCATCTGTGTTGATGCTCAACGCTTCTAGTAGTTCAACCGAGCAGATGCTGTCAGATGACTGTAGTGACGAGTGCAGCAGATCCGCGAACAGGCCGATTATTTCGACCGCGTTCTCTTTCGCGGCTGGTTCCTGAGTGGTGTACTCAACCCTACCGCTTCCACTAGGGTACGATGAGAGCAATTGAACGAGGTACGTCAGAGTGGAGTGTTGATAATGCCAAACCGCTACGTACGGCTGCTCGCTGTCATCAACAATGATACCTTCGGTGCCTGCAGGAATGGTCATGAGACCTTCGCTACTTGGTGTGCTAGAGGAGGTCAACAAGCGGCGCTGGCCCTGGAAGCTCGATATGGATCCAGAAGAAAACAAAGGAAGGTCGGCTGTAAGTTCGACCCAGTTTGCGTTCTCCTCCTCGCGAGTCAGAGTGTACGCCGCGAACCCAACAGGCAGTCGTTGCATCAGCTGATTGGTCTCTGTCAGCCTTTCGATGAAAGTTGGGAGGCCATTCTGAACAGTCTTGTCACCGCGGGTGAGGACACTGAAGAACTTGAGGAAAGGCGTCGACTCATAAGGATAGCGGAGGCGCGCTTCGTTGAGAAGCAACGGCCTGAGGATATCCTCATCCTCCAAGAAGAAGGATACCACCGGATCGGCGTGGTGAACGGTTCCCTTGCCTGCCCATGCGCGGAACGATCTATCGCCTCCGAGGATTGAGTATGCTGTGACAATCAGATCTGGGCTATAGACGACGATTTCACTCCCAAGTGCAGCACGAAGGAGCTGCAAGAAGGATAGTCGCAGCCTGTCACGCGATATTTGATCGACAGATGTCCCGAACGCAGACAGGCCTGTCTCGACAAGCTGGTCCAGAATCACCATAACATCAGCGGCTGAACTGGCCTCGGCAAGATCCTGGTACGGTAGTTTGCCGTCGAAGAGCTCAGAACCTTCGAGGCGGCTGATGACCATGGCTGACTCCTCAATAGCAGACGGTTCGGATTGAGGCCTCTGCGATGCATCGGGCGACTCCAGCAAGCCCTCGCGCACCTGCTCTTCGTGGCTTGCACGGTTGGTGATTCTCCAAGTCAAGATGGCCCAGGCAAACATGGGTGGTGTTGCAGGGCTCGGTCCCAGTGCTCGAGCTTCGCCAAAAATGTTGGTAATGGTCTCGATGACACCCGTGTTGAGAATGTAGGACGAGGTTTCCCAGTTGGTGCAGTCTCCGGTATCGAGGTCGTTCACGATGAAGTCAACCTTTAATATTGCTAAAGACACAAGTGAGGTCAACAGTTGAATGACAGGAACCAGTGATTCTTGTCGGGCAGTGATGACGGGGAACTCTCGGAAGAATCCATGCGCCATGAACGTAGTGAGCCATTCCTCAATGGTCGCAGCGGGCACGAAGCCCTTGACTACTACATCAGCGTGCACATGCGCCAGATGCAGCAGATGCAGCAGCTCAACCGTCTGTGCCACCACCCACTTTTCGGAGGCAGGCTCAACAATGGACTCGGCCACATCCCACGTGTAACCGCCGTCTAGAGCGTCACACCTCTTTTTCACAGCCTGAAGGCACTGGTCCAGCGCTGTCGCAGGGCCAGCATTCTGCGCTGTTGCGATCTTCTGGCCAAGCTCTTCGATCCATCCAGCGCCGACTGTGTGGTAATCATTGCCGTAGATTGTCTGGCTGCGCAAGTACGGCGCAGCGCCCCATGAGATGAGGAGTTGACTGATGCGAATTATAGAAGCGCATGTAGAGTAGTAGATGTCGATGATGCGCAGTCGACGCTGGTCTTGAGTGTCGAACTGTGTAGATCTCGAGGCAAGTGGTGTCGAGAGGATGGACGAGTTGGGGACGAAGGTGGATGCGCCGAAGTTGGCCAGGCCAGCAGCATCCTGCACGCTCAGCGCCTCTTCCTCGGTTAGTCCACTCAGCAACTGGACAGTTGACCGGCTCTGCCACTCTTGAGCGACCAGCTGCAGCGCTGCATACTCTGCGATTTGCGCCTCCTTTGACAGCCACAGACTGTCTTCCTTGATCTCGTCGAGGTTGTAGTGACCATTCTGGGCGGGCGTTACACTGATGGGCGCAGTCTTGGATTCAAACTTGGTCTTTTCCTGCGATGACGGGTCTGCGAAGGGTTTCCAGGGCCTGCTGAGGATCTCGACGTTTTCTGGCGCGGTGAGGAAATCACGCAGTGCCTCGCTTCTCGATGCAGTTTCGGGTTCGCATAGTGCGCGGTATGCAATGTCCCAGGTCCTGACAGTGTTAGTCATTGCTTTCAATTCGCGCGCAGCCACGATAAACATACACAAGCTGCTGCTCGCCCTTGAAGCACTTGGACAGGTCGAATTCGGACGACTGAATGGGTGCCATGGTAGCGCTACGGTGCGCTGGATGAGAGGCAGCTAGCCAAAGGCCATTAAGGCGGGTCGAGTGCGAGGGCGGGGCGGAGCCGAAATGTTTGGACGAGTGAATGTCGCGCAGAGCTTCGCGCTTTGATGGAGTTTGGCGGAGCAGCCACAGCTCTACAGCGCCACAGCGCCACAGCAGCCCATGATCGGTGAGTCGATGCACTTCCGGCGGGCCCTCCGCAATGAGGGCTCAATAAATTAACTGACTCACTTTCACTCCACCACCACTCTGCGACCGTGAACCGCTCGCTCTCTGTGTAATTCGAGTCGCAAGTATACGCTGCAGCTCTACGTTTCACATTGACCTCTCTCGCCCGTGTTGAAGAGTCATCCTTGGCCTGCACACGTTCTTGCATCTCACCCACCCACAGCACCCAGTCAAGAAGAACAAAACAGTTTAGAACTTACGACTACACCGACACTTCCTACGCCGAGCTCCCAATTCAAAACATCATCCGTCCGGTCACACCCAAAATGCCTTCCCTCGAGTTGATCGATCACTCACCCCGCCATCCGAACCCCTCCCCGCCGATACTGACCGCCTCCAATGTCATCCTGATTGACAACTACGACTCCTTCACCTGGAACGTATACCAGTACCTCGTCTTCGAGGGCGCGACGGTCACCGTGTATCGCAATGACGAAATTACCCTTGATGAGCTTATCGCGAAGAACCCCACACAATTAGTGGTTAGCCCTGGGCCAGGGCACCCTTCCAAAGATGCCGGCATAAGCAATGCTGCGGTTCAGCACTTCGGCGGAAAGATCCCCGTCTTTGGCGTGTGCATGGGCGAACAGTGCATCTACTACTCTTACGGCGGCACAGTGGGCGTCACTGGTCAGGTCTTGCACGGGAAGACCTCACCTCTTACCCACGATGGCAAGGGCGTCTTCGCCGGCGTCACTCAAAACGTCCCAGTCACAAGATACCACTCGCTTGCTGGCACCCACGAGACACTGCCAGACTGCCTTGAAATCACCTCTACCATCCCTGCCAACCCCGACGCCGATGTGAAGGAGGTCGTCATGGGTGTGCGCCACAAGGAATATGTAATGGAGGGCGTCCAGTTTCACCCTGAGAGCATCTTGACCGAGGACGGACGTATCATGTTCAGGAACTTCCTTAAGATGCAGGGCGGGACCTGGGCGGAAAACGAGAGGTTGCAAAAGGAGGCACACGCCAAAGCAGTCGGTGCTGACACAAATGGTGCTGCCAACGGCGCTAAGAAGGACAAGCAAACGTCTATCTTGGAGAAGATTTACGCGCACCGCAAGGCTGCTGTTGATGAGCAGAAGAAGATTCCCTCTCAGAGGCCCAGCGATCTCCAAGCTTCCTACGATCTGAACCTCGCGCCACCACAGATCAACTTCCCCGAGCGTCTACGACAATCGCCTTACCGATTATCGCTCATGGCCGAGATCAAGCGCGCATCGCCCTCGAAGGGTATAATCTCCTTGTCCACATGTGCACCCGCTCAAGCCAGGACATACGCGAAAGCAGGCGCTAGCACCATCTCTGTTTTAACAGAGCCCGAGTGGTTCAAGGGCAGCATAGATGACCTCAAGGCCGTTCGCCAAAGCCTCGAGGGCATGCCCAACCGGCCTGCGGTCCTGCGGAAGGAGTTCATCTTTGACGAATACCAGATTCTGGAAGCACGGCTGGCAGGTGCCGATACCGTACTACTGATTGTGAAGATGCTGGACCAGGAGCTCCTGGAGAGGCTCTACAAGTACTCGCAGTCACTCGGCATGGAGCCTCTGGTCGAAGTCAACAACGTCGAGGAGATGGAGATCGCCGTCAAGCTTGGGTCGAAGGTCATCGGCGTCAACAACCGCAATCTTGTGAACTTCGAGGTCGACATGGACACCACCAGCCGACTCATGAGCATGGTCACGAAGGACATCATCGTTTGCGCACTCAGTGGCATTGCAGGTTCTAAAGATGTGGAGCCCTATGTAGAAAACGGCGTTGGCGCAGTTTTGGTCGGTGAGGCGCTTATGCGTGCATCCAATACGGCGGAGTTCATCGTGGAGCTTCTTGGTGGAACGACAGTAAAGCCTCTGCGAACTTCTTCAACGCCAATGGTGAAGATCTGCGGGACACGGAGCGCTGAGGCTGCTAAGGCAGCTGTCGAAGCCGGAGCTGATCTCATTGGTATGATCCTGGCGATTGGAACCAAGCGCACAGTATCCGCAGAGACAGCCCTGGCCATTTCGGAAGCAGTGCACAAAACCAGAAAGCCGCAGGTAACAAAGTCTGGACTGTTGGCCGATTCCAAGTCTGCCACCGATTACTTTGACCACGCCGCACAACGTCTTGTATCCGTCAACGACCGAGCTCTCCTCGTGGGCGTGTTCCGCAACCAGTCCTTGGAGTATGTACTTGAGCAACAGCGACTGCTCAACCTCGACATCGTGCAGCTTCACGGCCAAGAACCCGTTGAGTGGGCAAAGCTTATCCCCGTACCAGTCATCAAGGCATTCAACCCCCACGACCACGGTATCGGATCTCGCGGTCACCACGCGCTGCCCCTCCTCGATGCCGGATCAGGCGGGTCCGGAAAACAGCTGGATCTATCAGACGTCAAGGGGGTTCTTGCGAAGGATGAGGGATTGAAGGTTATTTTCGCAGGAGGTCTGAACGCCGACAACGTGCAGGAGATGTTGAGCGGTCTGGACGAGTACCGAGACCGCGTCAAGGCCGTGGATGTCAGCAGCGGCGTAGAAGGCGAGGATGGCCAACAGAGCCTGGACAAGATTCGCGCTTTCATTAAGGCAGCAAAGAGCTAGGTAGGATAGACTCAATACAGGTCTGTGTGCAGTACAGACTGACGCACAGTATTCACTACCCTTTTACGATGTGCATATTGTCACAAGGAACCTATTGGATTGCCAGGCTTCCGTCCACCTTGTAAAGTTCGTCCTGCTGACAGACTAGAGCAACAATCCGATCAATATCAAACAGAGCGATGGCAGCCCGCTCTCTCACCCGTCACTGGATTTCCACAGCCAAACGAGATTTATCTCACCTCGACAGCGCGCAGCTACCAAAAAGTAAAGTACAGCGCCGCTCGCGAGCTTCGTTTCGCTATATAAACCGTCCACCCCGTATTTCTACAGACCCAGGACAGCAATACTCTTCCATTCCTCTTCTAGCCAACAATCCTATCCTGACTCCCAATTGCCAACCTCAAAACCACAACCTTCAGGGGCACCCCCACCACACAATGGGCATCCTCACCAACCTATCCATCGCCGTAACCGGCACCCTCCCAGCCTCCACCCCGCAGCTCAAAAAATGGATCGAGGCAAACTCCGGCCACTACACCCCGCACGTCAATAAAGAAACCACCCACCTCATCACGGGCGCCGACGCGTGGAAAAACGCCACGGACGCCGTGCAAGCCGCTGTCCAAGCCGGTGCTTTCGTCGTCAGCTACGATTGGCTTGAGGATAGTCTGCAGCGGAAGCGCAGGCTGGCTGAGGGGCGGTATACGTGGGAGCATCTGTGGCAGGAGAGGAAGAAGAGGAAGGTGGTGAAGCGGCTTGGGACACGGAGTGATGCGTTGGTTTTTGAGAGGGGGTGTGTGGAGGCGAGAAGGGTGACTGGTACAGGTACGTCGACGTCCAAGGCCCGCACCGCTGCCCGCAAACCCAGGGCTTCGACGAGCTTCTTCTTCAAGGATGTGGCGGACACGGGGTTTGTGTCTGCCGCGGCGGATCTCAAGCGAAGGCGGGAAGAGCGCGAAGCAGCTAAGGCAGCGCGAGCAGAGGCTGCGAAGCGCAATGAAGCCAGCGACTCGCCCCCATCCTCCTCCCCGCATACCCTCACCACAACCCTACCCGCGACCGCCGAACCCAAAGCTAAGCCCCCCGCGCTCAAAGATCTATACCACTACTACCTCGACACGACGGGCTTCGAGTACAAGATCCTGCTCACGCGGTGCGATCTGCGCGCGAGCCAGATCTCGCGGTACCGGCTGAGTGTGCTCGAGAGCCATGCGAAGCCGAATGTGTATTGTGTGTTTGTGGAGTACTTACCGCCTGGGACGGGGGTAGGGGGTGTGGGGGAAGAGGAGTGTGGGAGGGCGTTGAGCGAGTGGGATGAGAGTTTTTCTGATCGCGGAGGAGAGGCAGAGATGCATGGTCCTTCTACCGACAACAACGAAGAGATGACGACGCACACCCACTCCCCGTCCTCACAAGAAGATCAAGCAACCCACCTTTCGCCCTCGCCCGCAGCTCCCTACAAATCCCTCCTCACGCCCCTGAACACACCCTTCGCTACTGCCTGGCGTGTATTCCGGCACACGTTCCGCGACCTGACCCTCCTAGCATGGGAAGAGCGCTTCGACACCTCGAAAGAACTGTACAAGGCGCGCGCGACACGCTTCGGGACCGAGCCGTTTGTGTATGTCCGCCCGAAAGTCGGAATGCCGCTGGGATTGCGGGTCCAGGAGATGGGGTTGTTCCTGGATCCTGTGGTGGCGGATGGTGGCCATTCAGACGCGGTGGTGGGCGGTGGTAGTGGTGGTGACGGTGTCCACATCATCGACCAGCACGAAGACCTCTATACGCCCAACGCGCACTCCCTCCCGGCCCTCACTCTACCCCTCGGCAGCGGCATTATCGGCGCCGCAGTGCAGCGCGACCTCGACTTCGCGCGCGAACAGGCGGAGAAAGCGGAGCGGCGCGCTGCGATCGCGGAAACTGAGCGGTTGCGTGGACTGGCATTGGGACAAGTTTTGGGACAGGAGAAGAAGAGGAAGCCGGATTTTTCTCGCCCGTTGTTTAATGGCGTTAGGGGAAGGCCATTGACGGACGCGTGGGGGCGGTACTCCAGGGCTGGTGGTGCTTGTCGCGGCAGGGGAAGTGATAGTGGGTTGCAGGCTGGTGGTGGGGTGGTGGAGAGGAGGCTTTTTCCATCTGAAAGGAAGGGGGTTTGAGGTCGGGTGATTGCTGGTGTCCAGATGCCAGATCTGGTTACGGGCGTTCGGGAATGCATATATTTCGCGATGAGAGGAAACTCGGTACGTGGACTTTTACGGTAGAATATTCTGCTGGTACATTGGGCTGTGGTGGGTTTGGTCTGCGGTTTGATCTGTGGATGCCATCTCGCTCGCTGAGTAGATACTACGCTTCTCGTCAGGTATACACATCATATGGTACTCTCCAGCGCAGAAGTAATGCGAGAAAATAAACATAAAACAGATGTCTTAAAGAGTACCAGCTGCGGAGGAACCTTTCAGCTGGTACTTTTGCGAGTGCTTTCATGCGGTCAAGCCTATCATGCCGAGGCGCTCGTGGGGTGAGGGTGCGGTGTGCTACTGTCTGTCTGACAATGTGTGAGATTTTTTTTACTTCGTTTACTTTTGGATTCGATGTCCATTGCGCAGAGCGCGAAGGAGATATCTTTCTTCAGGCATTTACGAGAGGATCGTTTGTTTATTCTGCTGTTCATCAGTGGTTATGCTCGGAGTGCTCGTCTCTAGTGTTGATGTTATGTTCATGTTGAATGCTGAATATTACTCTGAATGCTGAGTGCTGAAGGTCAATGCTAATACTGATGCTAACATTGATATTGACGTGATATCAACTGTCGACGTCGATCTTGAACACCAACATCAAAGCTAGTGTTAACGTCGACGTCAATATCGAGTCTGCCTCGTCTACGCCGGGCGTTCTTCTCACAACGCAGTGACTAAGCGAGGAGACGAGCTGTAGACTAAACTTGAGCAGCCGACGCGCGTCCCTCGAGGCGAACTCGGAGGTACGGCCCGCAGCGTAGGTGCGTGTTTGAACTTGTAGAGACCGGTCGTAGTGGGGACAAGGCTGAATGCTTTAGAACTGGGCCTGCTGCTTGGAGTTAGGTTTGCGAGAGGAAATGGCGGTGGTTGTGGGTGTTGGTGTTTGTGGTGTTTGGATGTTAGGTTGTTGATGGAGAAGGGTTGGACTGTGGGGTCTGCTTCGGTTCTGCATTGACAGAATATGCATCGAGTATGTGGTTCGTGCAGCAATTCATCAGTATCGTGAAGTTCAATGGTGTTCGTAGATCACGGTGGGCGGCCCGGACAAGACTAGCGCGTGGCGTGACGTCTTTTGAGGAGGCTGTGAATCCTGGCGCATCTCATCAGCTTTTAAGATTACCGCCCGCTGGCTCAGGTCCACTCATCTTAACAACGAGCCGTAGCGCCCACTCCTCACGACCGCCGCAGCATCAATTCGCATCGCTATACGCAGTCGCATCGCGAAACCATTCCCACGGGCTGTTAATTCACAGCGACGTGATCGTGCATTCTTCCGCCGCACCCGCATCCGCATCCGCATCTGCCTGACAGCGGGCCTTTGAAACATCCAGTGAAGCATCACAACACGCGCAACCAACATGTCCGGCAACAACTACCAGCAATACAGCGGCAACCCGTATGGCCAGGCAGAGGCGGGCTACGGCGGCACCAGCAACCCATACGGCTCGACCGGTTACGGGTCGTCGAACCCCTATGGCGGCGGCGTAAGCATGCACCGCAAGGCAACTGCGCGCATATGCGACGGTCACTAACGCAGCATCGCAGTACGACGAGCAGCCTGGGCGCCCGACGCAGCTGACGCAGGCCGACTCCAACTACTCGCAACCCTCGCAGTACTCGGCTCCTGCACCGACGCAGAATGTCCCCCACACCGACGCCCCGCTGCCCCATGGCAACCAGACGTACGGCAACACGGCGCAGCCCCATGGAAACACAGCGCAGCCCCATGGAAACACAGCGCAGCCCCATGGAAACACAGCGCAGCCCTACGGACTCGACCAGCCCGGCACACAGCCCATGAGCCAGCCCGACTTCCTCCAGCGCATCGACGGCACCAAGAGCCGCATCGCGCAGCTCACCCAGGACATTGGCGCCATCTCGAGCATCCACCAGCGCATGCTGTCGTCGCCCGACAACCGCTCCTCGGCCGAGCTCGAGAGCATCGTTTCGCAGACGCAGATCCGGAACACGCAGATCAAGGACGAGATCAAGTTCCTCGAGCGCGACGCCGCACGCGATTCGTCCAACTCGTTCAAGAGGACTCAGGTCGAGTCACTGAAGAGGACCTTCAAGAGCCAGCTCGAGGACTTCCAGCGGGAAGAGGCCGACTACTCCAAGCGCTACCGCGAGGCTATTGCCCGTCAGTACCGCGTCATCAACCCGGAAGCCACCGACGCAGAGGTGCAGGAGGCCGCCAATGCCGACTGGGGCGACGAGGGCATCTTCACACAGGCTGTAAGTAGTTGTCGTAAGCGTGGATCGATATGTTGCTGACAAAACCCTAGCTCAAGAGTAACCGCAGCGGGCAAGCCTCTAGCGTACTGGGCGCCGTGCGTGCTCGCCACAACGACATCCAGCGCATCGAGAAGACCATGGTCGAGCTGGCCACGCTGTTCCAGCAGCTCAACGAACAGGTCGTCTACCAGGAGGAGCAGACGGTGCAGGTCGAGAACCAGACCATCCAGGTCAACGAAGACGCAAAGCACGCAAACACACAGCTGGACCAGGGCATCAAGTCTGCCCGCCGCGCCAGGAAGCTCAAGTGGTGGACATTGGGCGTGATTGTCCTCATCATTTGCGTCCTTGCGCTGGGCCTCGGTATCTACTTCGGTACCCGACCCAAAAACAATAACAACAACAGCGCATAGAGAGCGACTCAATAACTGGAACTGAATCCCACGAGCGACCAACTTGGCTCGGCCGCTTCCCATTGTTCAAAAGCCCGCATACCCAGGACCGACTCGCTGAGCGGCGCAACAAGTTGTAGACGTGTGTTATAATCGTCATTAATCGTAATCCAAGGCTGCGGTTGGCAGTCTCATGTATGTAATGAAGTTAGCAAGTAGCACGAATGCATACGATCTATATGTCCATCGACGCATATCACGAGTGAGGCTGTGCTGTGTTGTTGACAACCCGTATAGGCAGAATAGTCGCAGGGAACACCGTCCTGTAACGTCGAGACATCCAATACACCAGCGCGCCGTTTGACTAGCAGAGGCTGCATCTGGCGAGTCCTGCACGCCACTCGTATTGGGCCAGGCCGCTCGACGTGCTGTTAGCCAGCCACCCGTATTTTATTTATTTTCGACTGTTCAGCAAGCGCAGCGAGTCGTCTGCAGGTGCATCAAGTCGAGCATGTGCTCATGACTTCATCTGGTGTGGCCCACTCGCCTCTCCACTGCTGGCAGGGAAGGGCAGCAGCGTTTTGATACAGATCTTCGCGCAGATGACGGCGACGCGCGTTTCAGCACCCTCTGAGGCAGGCTAGCGAAGCTCCATGGCCGCGCGGACCCGGTTTTCTCGGCCACGGCTTGTGTATGGCTTGTTGCTGGCTTGTCGCGGGCTTGTCTGTTCTATTCAGGGGCGGGCGCTGGCTCGGCGGAGGCTTCTGAGATTTGGCAGCCGCCATCCAAGGCGATCCCCGTTCGCTGTGGGGCGCGGACAGCCAATCACACGGCCAATGTGCATTCCGCAGAGGGCAACCGCATGGGTTGGGTGGTTTCTCTAATAACCCGTCTCCCCAACTGTTTGGGCCGTCGTTATCGACTTCCTCGCCGTCACTTGCTTTGGTGCGCGACTTCTTCTTTACACACCTTCTAATCGCACTTTTTCGCCCAGGCGTATACTCTCGTTTGCTATCACTGCTGCTCATTCACTGTCTGTCGCTTGCTTCGTCTTTGTCTACGAAAAGCTCTTCTCTCGCCACGACTTTCTCCCAACTTATTCCGTCACTCCCGCCACAATACTCACCATGAAGACCGTTGCCATTGCCGCCGTTGCTGGCGCTCTCGCCTCATCCGTTGCCGGCTCTGCTACCCCCGTCCAGAAGCGTGCTGATGTCACATCCATCACCGTTAAGGGAAATGGTGCGTTGACGATGTGTTCGCGATGTACCTGAACGACTGACTGATCTCCATCTAGCTTTCTGGCAGGGCAACAAGCGTTTCTACATCCGCGGTGTCGACTACCAGCCTGGTAAGACTGAGCCGTTCTTTGTGTCGACGCAAATTAACACTCCTAGGTGGCGCATCTGATGCAAAGGACCCTATCGCCGACGAGGCCGGCTGCAAGCGCGACATCGCCAAGTTCAAGGAGCTCGGCATCAACACTGTCCGTGTCTACACCGTCGACAACACGGCCGAGCACGACACATGCATGAACGCCCTCGCTGAAGCCGGCATCTACCTCGCCCTCGATGTCAACACCCCCAAGTACTCGATCAACCGCGCCTCTCCCCAGGCCTCGTACAACAAGGTGTACCTCCAGAGCATCTTCGCGACCGTCGACAAGTTCGCTGCCTACTCCAACACGCTCCTCTTCTTCTCCGGTAACGAAGTCATCAACGACGATGCCACCACCAACTGCGCTCCCTACGTCAAGGCCGTCACCCGTGACATCAAGTCGTACATGAACGCCCGCAAGCTGCGCAAGGTCCCCGTCGGCTATAGCGCTGCTGACGTCGAGTCCAACCGCTACCTGATGGCCGACTACATGAACTGCGGCGAGGACTCTGTTCGCTCCGACTTCTACGCTTTCAACGACTACTCCTGGTGTGACCCCAACACCTTCACTGGCTCTGGCTGGAACACGAAGGTCGAGAAGCTCGGCAACTACAGCATTCCCATCTTGTAAGCACATTGTAATCCTACGTCTCTCCACATGCTAACCTGTCAGCCTCTCCGAGTTCGGTTGCAACACCAACAAGCGCCAGTTCAACGAGGTCAAGTCCATCTACAGCACCGACATGTCGTCGGTCTACTCCGGAGGTCTCGTCTACGAGTACTCGCAGGAAGACTCCAAGTACGGTCTGGTCGAGATCGACGGCTCCAACGTCAACGAGCTCACCGACTTCACCACCCTCAAGAACGCCTACGCCAACGCCACTGACCCCTCCGGCGATGGTGGCTACAAGTCCAGCGGCTCTGCGTCCACCTGCCCCTCCAAGTCCTCGTCGTGGAACGTCACTATCAGCTCTGACCAGCTTCCTGCCTTCCCCAGTGGCGCCAGCGACTACCTCAAGAACGGTGCCGGTACCGGTCCCGGTCTCAAGGGTGCTGGCTCCCAGTCCTCTGGCTCGTCAGAGACTGACCTGGCTGGTGCTGGCGATGGTGCTGTCACCTCGGGTGGCACTGCCGGCACCACTGGTACTTCTACTCCCAGCAAGGGTGCCGCTTCGGCTCTCCGCCCTGGCGAGTTCTCCTTCGCTCCCCTTGCCATGGGCGCCGTTGTTCTCGTCTCGTCCCTCTTCGGTGGTCTTCTCGTCTTGTAAGGCAGTCGTCTGAGCAAGGCTGTTTCTCCAATATCTTAGCGCTGTAGGCGGCTGCAGGCTAGATGTAATGAAAGACCCAGTGCGGGCACCTTTTCTTGACGTTAGATTTTCCTTGTGTTGTCGGCTCGCAACAATAGCCGGCCTGCGTGCGGCGTCCTTGACTAGACTCGGCCTTCTGGTCGTTGTATATAGATAGAAATCAGAAAGAGTGAAACACATCTTGCATGTCAGCATTGGTGATGGTAGTGACTAGGTGAATCGGTGAAATGGTGAAACGGATCAAGGTCAACCTGTTGATTGTCACGGATTTGGAAATGCATGTAGTAGTCGTAGTGGGTCAAGGATGTTGTTGGTGTTGGTATTTTCACTCTCGTACTCTATATCTCGTCTAAAGCCATTCAGGGTGTGGATGTGTGTTTTATCTTTTGCTTTTTTGTTGGATGGAAGGGGAAGGGTTGTTTAACTAGGTGTACTGGAGGGCGAAAAGGGAATTGGGATTTATGTGGAGAAATAAATATGGTAATCATGCAGGATGTTAGAGATTCCGTGTTTGCTGTTGCACACTATGGTGTTGGAGAAAGTCATGGTGATGTTGCCAGAGTCTCAGTTTTTAGTCCACCTGCCGACTTGCTTTCTCGTCACCCACTGCTTATCGATAAGCACCGTTTGACGACACCACTTTTATGCGCCCTTCTCGCGACCACAATCTTCTCGCATACCCGTCTTCTCTCAACACGCCCAGCCATGCCCCGCGATCCGCTAATCGGCCTTGTTGGCAAGCCCTCTTCGGGAAAATCCACAACCCTCAACAGGTGCGCATTGCCCCTCCCCCACCATGGATCGCTCGTCTAAGTCTCGGTCGCAGCTTGACAGACGCAACCTCAAAAGTCGGTCCGTACAGCAGTCACTCGGTTGAGGAGCGTTAGGCTGATGACGTGCAGGAAACTTCCCGTAAGTGCTCAAGCCCCCCGCGACCCAGGCGCACTCTAACATGCGCAGCTTCACAACCATCGACCCCCAGCGCGCGATTGGCTACCTCCAGATAGAATGCCCCTGTGCGCGCCTCGGCCTCGCTGACCGCTGCAAACCCAACTACGGTGCCTGCGTCGAGGGCCGGCGCTCCGTGCCGATTGAACTCCTCGATGTCGCTGGTCTCGTGCCCGGTGCGCACATGGGCAAGGGCTTGGGGAATCGCTTTCTCGACGATCTGCGCCATGCGGATGCGCTGGTACATGTTGTTGATGTGAGCGGGACTACAGACGCAGAGGGAAAGGCGACGAGAGGGTATGACCCCAGCCAGGATATCGTATGGCTGAGGAGCGAGATTGTGCGCTGGATTCAGGGAAACCTCATGGAGAAGTGGGGGTCGATCAAACGGCGACACATCGCAGTCAAAGCGACGCCCATTGAGACGCTGCAGAACCAGTTCTCCGGCTACGGATCTACCAGCGCTGTCGTCGCGCGCTGTCTCGATAAACTCGGCCTGCTGAGCGGCACGACTAAAGTCCCGCTCGAGCACTGGGACAACGAGACAATCGAGCGCGTCGTCAACGCATTCACCGACGAGAAATTCCCCACCGTCATTGCGCTCAACAAAATCGACCACCCAGATGCCGACAAGAATGTAGCCAAGATCGCAAAGACGGCCGACCCCAAGAGCATCGTCCTCTGCAGCGCCATCAGCGAGGTTTTCCTGCGTAAGCTCGCCAAGCAGGGTTTTGTCAAGTACGTCGAGGGCTCCGAGTTTGTCGACACACGCGACGACCTGATCGAAATGGGCGACCCCACCGGCGGCGGCCTCAAAGAACTCGACGAGAAACTCAAACAGCGCATCGAGAACCTCAAAGATATGGTCCTCTACCGCTTCGGCAGCACCGGCGTCGTGCAGGTCTTGTCGCGCGCTGCAGAGCTACTCGGTCTCGTCCCCGTGTTCCCTGTTCGCAATATCCAGAGCTACACTAGTGGGTCGGCAGCCAGCACCGCGGTGTTTAGAGATTGCGTGCTGGTGAAGAAGGGCAGTACGGTGGGCGACGTGTATAGGAAGGTCATGGGCGATGCGCCGCTCGCGTATGTAGAGACTGAGGGCGCGCGAAGGGTGGGTGAGGACGATGTTGTTGCCGTGGGGAAGAATGATATCTTAAGCTTTAAGGTGGGGAGGGCGTAGATGGGTTGGACGAGAACAAAACGTAAATCTAAATGGTCTATCCCGCTCCAGTGAGGCTCTTCCTCTCTTCATCTCGCACTTGAGATTATGCATATCTACTCAAGTCTCAAGAAGCAACCGACCTCTATTCGAAAGCTAAGAATGAAGAATCAAGAACTGCGGAACCGTGGCATTCAAAACTAAGGACTTCCAAAAACGCCCCATCACGCGCAAGACTTTCCCCACGCTTCTACCACCAAATCCAGTATCCTGCAACTCTGCTCGAGTCCTAATAAGCAACCAACCCAGTTTTCAGAGCTGGATGAATCAGCATCGAGACTCAGGAACCCCCAGAATTAAAATCCGTGGAACCGTGGAGCTGTGGCGTTGGAAACTTGGATTGGATTGGGTTGAATTTGAACGCCCTGGTACGCTATTGGTGGGAGTAGAAGTTTTTTGCTTTGGATGTTTGGGTGTTGAGCTTGGAAGTGGGCGTATTCTTGAAAGATAGAGATAGGGAGTTAGATAGTTCAATACAACAGGAATACCGATGACTAAAAACTCTAGCGTTGTAGTCACCTTATCTATGCTTCTTCTTTTAACACTCACTCTGTCTGTTTCTAACCTATCTATGCGTTAGAGTAAAGAACAGCATATGTATACGCCCTTCTGTATTCTTGGAATATTAGAACACTTAGGCCGACCTTTTATAATAGCAGAACACTAAAACACTGCACAATACTAAGTTAAGATAAGATAGGAAGAAGAGTTAGAGTAGAGTTAGTAAATATACTTTGCTATTGAAATTTGTTTATGTAGTTTATTGTTTTCTTTCTCTTCTTCTTCTACCCCCTCTATTACAGCTTACACCTCACACCTCGCACCTTGCACCGCGCACCTCACACTCTAAACCCACACTACAAAACAGCGCAGTCTTAGCCTAGCTAGAACACACTTCGGTCCAGGCTAGAGCTAAGCAGAGCGGAGTAAAGTAGCTTATTTGTGTATAATGCGTTGCGTTGTGTAGTATTTACTATGTATGCATGGTAGCTAGCTTATATATGATATATTGCGTAATACTATGCTTACTATACACACTATCTATATAAATTGAAAAAAAGAAGAAAAGAGAAAAGAAGTAAGATGAGTTTCTACACTCTTGCTACACTCTTCTTCTTCCCTATCTCTATCCCCACCCATGGCACCTCTCTCTCTCCCCCTCACCACATCCCCTCCCCCGTCCCCGTCCCCAAGCTCCAGCAAAAAAGGGGTCTTGCCGCGACTCGAACGCGGGGCCTCTCGCAATTTAAGTTTACTTAGGTACCCTAAGCGAGCTATTGTATGTTAGTCACCACTTCAAAGTGATGTTAGTGTAGGGCGGATAGGACTTACAATCATACCACTAGCTGGGACTTATTAGTTGTGTGGTGGTGTGGTGGTGGCAAGGGATATAGACTTACACCACAAGACCGGTTGTGAACGTGAATTTGGAGTCACGTGATTTTGATGGAATTTTCATAGAAAGTGTGGTATATATTCACTGTTGAAAGAGAGGGACGGGGATGAAGTGAAGGAGGGGCAGGGGACTCGATGTAGTGTGGTGGAGTGACAAGGTCAATGTGGGTGTGATTTCGAATGTGGATATTGTGCTACGAAGTACCCACACGCTCCACATTGCGCACCCACCTTCGTCTCCTCCACTCACCCTTGCGGCTCGGACGGCCGCTCTCCCACGCGCGGCGGAGGACGTCGCGCTCCTGCTCACTGAAATCCTTACTACCCTTGCTCTTCGCATTCGCTCTCCTCGTCTTATCGTAGGAACTCGATTTAGCAGCGCCGTGGTCGTCGTCCAGAACTTCATAGTGGAGGTCCGTGACCCAGCGCTCGCCCTCGATCTCGACTTCCACGCCCGTCACGCAGCGGTCCTCGACCCACTCGCGGCTAAGCAGGTCGAGGGTCCATTTCTTGTCGCTCCAGCGCCAGCCGCGCGGGGGCAGGACGTCCTCGAAGAAGGCGCAGCCCCGCGGACGGTCGCCGGAGATGCGCGCGGGGGACAACGGGGAGTAGGGCGAGGTGCTGAAGAGGACAGGTTCGTACTCGCCGGTTGCGTCGTGCAGGGCGCGGTGCTGGAGCTCGAAGATTTCAACTTCGCGCGGGCGCTGGTGCGTTTGCAATTCGATGTCGGTTTTGCTGGCACTGAGCAGGAAAGAGCGCCCTTCGTTTTCGGCTGAGGCGAGCAGTGCTTCGTTGGTCGGTGTGGCGAGGACGTCTTGTACGGCTGGGTGGCCCATGGCGAGGGCGCCGTAGCCGAGCACGAGGAAGATGAAGCGCCAGGGCAGCAGGTGCGAGACGAGGAAGAGTGCGCACGACACGAGGAGCAGTGCGATGTAGAGCAGCGAGCTGAGGTTCTCGTTTGAGAAGTTGGTGAGGGGCGTCAGGAAAGACAGAACGGCGTCGTGGCCGCGCGAAAAGTCCTCCATGCAGTTCTGCAGATCACGCATGTTGCGGAAGAAGTCCTTGCTGAACTCTGGCGCGGGCTTGATCGTGGGCGCATCTGCGAGTGCCGGGCCACCCAGCGGATAGAGGTCGGTGGGGAAGGATGTGGGCGGGGGAGGGTGGCGTGTGAGGTAGGCGGGCACCATGATGAAAAACAGACAGCCGGCGAGAGGGAGGACAGGAAGGAGGTATGGGTCGATGCAGATGAACGTGTACATGAAGAGGAAGGACAGGGTCTGAGTGGGCTGTCTCCAGGTGAAGAGGCGAATGAGGCGGTTCTGGAAGACAAAGGCCACGCCTATGCGCGAGTTGAAGCGGCGAAAGTTGGACGACATGGTGGGGAGGCTGAAGTTGGGACGCTCGACGTAGGTACGTGAGCGGCGGTCCTTGACCTGCGGCGTTGCAGCGTCAGAGCCATCTGGCGGCGAGGCGGCAGATGGATCCTCGCCGGGCAGGACCTGGGCGAGGAGGCTGTGGCTGTGAGTGTTGTGTTGAGAAGTGTTGGTATTGCACTCACAGGTTGATCATGCGGTCGCCCATTCTGCTTGTTGATTCACGACTCATGTTGTCACCCAGCGACTCCAGCTTGTCTTTGAGCTTGGTGGCAGAGAGTCGATGGGAGCCATGTTCCTGGTTTGGCGTACGTGATCCTGGGGTGTCTGCGGGGTGGATGTGCACGACGGGTATGGGAGTGTCGCTGTTGGCGAAGGAGCTGGCGTTGTGGTTGCTCATGGTGGTGGTTGTGACGCGCTGTGTTGGTCTGATTCAGACGAACGCATCGATTTCGTCAAGTCATTTCAGTCAGGTAATTTCAGCCAAGTCAGATCCAGCTCTTTCTTGTCAAGACTTGTTGAGACGTTCGAGATGCGGTTCAGATGGAGGGTCTCGTGTAGGAGAGTGAATGACGCAGTAGCATGTGAGCAGGCATGGCGGGCTTGGCAAGGTTCAGCCACACGCGCAACCCCTGCTTAGATGCGGGTGGCCATGACAAGCGACGACGACGTGCAGTCAGAGATTATCATGTGTGTGCTGCCTCGATGGACGGCATGAGCACTTGTTACGTGGGTGCGGTGGTGCCCAATGGCCAGGATCAGGGGAGATGCTGACGCAGATGTTGATGCAGATATTGATATGGAAATAGGTAAATATTGAAAAACGAGCAACCGTGGCGATCAGGGTTCACTATGCAGTGCACATGCTCGGTGCCGTGGTACCGCTAGGGTGGATTAGCGTTCAGGTGAGTTGCCGTTGGTCGTGCAGAAGCCTTGCTCGAGGCCAGGAGGGAGATTGCTATTCCAGGACAGGCTGACGACACAGGGCATCAAAGAATCCTTGGTGCAAAACAGCAAATCAGTGGCAGACTGCGAAGTGCTTTGTGCAGAATGCAGGACAGGACGTGCGCTGGTTCCCCGGGTGAGGGCAGTGTTTTGATCTATGGCGGCGTTGGCCTGTCTCGCCGAATCACAGCGGCTCTTGGGCGTGGGCGACAGGGGTGGGCTTAGTGGCTCCGTCGGTCTAGCATTTGGAGAGAGAGTGACTTTGATAGACGACGTCCGCTAGCAACACTCGCTCCCCCTTTGCAGCTCGACTCGCTCTCTGCCGTGCTCCTCTGCCACGCTGCCGGCGAGACACGCAGACACGAAATCCTGAATCCAGACGTCGCCCAGGTCGCCCCTTGCCCACCACGCCCCGTCTCACCGCCGCCCAACTCGCCCGCACCTTCGACATGTCCGCATAGCCTGAGCTGCCCGCCAAGCTCGACGCTTGGAGACGCGTCCCACGCAGACCGAGGGGCACATTGAGCGTGGAGCGTCGCGGACAGTGCTGGTCAACAGCGACAACGACAGCAGAGCAAAGCATTGGTACAGGCCCCGCGCTGCGACCTGACAATGTCTGCGCACCCTGGGCGAGCCATGGACGCCCACCACGCCGCCTCCGAGGACTCGAGCGGCTCCACAGGTACCACCACCAGCACCGCCGCTGTGAGCTGCACCCGCTGGCCCTCGTACTGACCGTGCCAGACGACCGCGTGCGCAAGTTCCAGAAGACGTCGAATGCCTCGAGAAATGCCTCGGCCGCCAACCCCTCGACCCTCTCTGCCACACGCCCCGGCCCTCCAGATAGCAGACCGCTGGGCTCGCAGAGGAGGACGGCCAAGGTGCCGCTGGGTCCTCGTGGGCCGCCCCAGGACTTCTCCAAGCACAGGTACGCTGACGCTGACGCTGCCCCTGCCCCTGCTACTTCTGACGTGCCATGTGTGGCTCATGTGGGTGCATGACGAGGAAGGAAGGTGCTGACCATGCATAGGGTTGCCAGCGGAGCGTCTCTCGAGAACCGTTCGTTCCTGCCCACCACACGCCCGGACACGACCACGCACGCCAACGTGAACACGACCATGCACGCAAACATGAACACGACCACGAACTCGCACACGCACACGCAACCTCAGCCTCAACCCCACCCCGAGCCACCCACCGGCGGTGCCTACGACTTCCTCCCCGCCGTCAACTTCGACGACTTCGCCAACAGCCTGGCCTACGAGCCCGATCTGAGCGACTTCCCCGTCCCTGGCAGCTTCAGGAGCACCGCGCCCCCCGCCAGCGCCGCCCACGCCATGCAGCCCTTTACCGCCGGCCAGGGCGATACTCGGCCGTCACGCAGCAGCTCGTTCATGCGCCGCTTCAGCCAGTCCGGCTCCCGCAGGCCAGGCACAAACAATGCCTCCAAGCCGTCCACGTCCACCAACCCTGTCTACACCGACAGCACGGCCATGCCCCCTGCAACAACCAACATGGCCATTCGAAGTCGCCGTCAGAGCCAGTTCCCGGCCCCAGCACCCCCCAACCCCGCCGCACGCGCACCGCGCAAGAGCGTTGGCCCAGGGATGCTGCCCATGGGCGCCTTCGAGGGGCGCAGCGACATGCCACGCTTGGCCAGCGGCACCGTGGAGCAGAACGGGCTGGGTCGCTCGCCGTCGAAGACAAAGGGCAACCGCCGAGAGACGTTGGCCGCGCACCCCAATCCACCCAACGCCGCCCAGCGACTGCCGAGTACTACAAGGACCGCAAAAGCAAAGTCGCTGCAGCCGCCCTCGAGGCAAACGTCCGGCCAGCATCATTCTGCACAAGCGCTTACGCCCGATCCAGGAGCCACGTCTGGCTTCAATGCTCGTTCGCCAGGCAAGTCACCGGCTCAGGTCCCACGTGAACACACGCCCTCCTCCTCCGCCAGCAAGCGACAGTCGACTGTGCCGCATCACTTTGGCCTAGGTGCGAGGACCATCAGCCCGACCGATGCGCGAAGATTGAAGCGCCTGTCGATGAACCCAAACATGCCCATGCCAGTGTCGGGTCCAGGTGGACCTGTTGGGCCCCCCACACCACAGGGCGATTTCACGTTCGACGAGCAAGCGTTCAGCCAGTCTCCGGCCATCTCGATCAGGAAGAGCGAGACGCCGTCTTCGGCGCGTGCCACGCCAGAGCAAAACCGCAAATCGTACGCTTCAGGCATCTCTTTGTCTTCCACTTCCAGCATCAACTCCTTGAAAGTGGGCGGCTCTTCTATCCCTCTCCGTACTAACCCTACTTTGCAAAGCTCTAGACTACCCACAGCGAAGCCACGGAACGTCCACAGCTCAGCGGGGGGAGAAACAGAAGATGTCCCGCCTGTGCCAGCCATTCCAAAGGCCTACGAGTCACCGAAAGACCCCGAACGCCAGACATTTTCTTTCTCGACACCAGGAGCGAAGCCAAGTACCCCATCAGCAGCGCACCCGCCACCAACCCATTCCACGCACGGAGGCCGGGCCAACGAACGTACCATCAACGAGGTGTCAAATCTAAAGGCGAGCACAGGGTCTATTCGGCATAGACGCGGCCTCACCGTGGGAGCCAGTGCAGAGGTGGATAGAACACCCACACTGCAGCATTCGAGTAAGAAGGACCTCCAGCCTATCAGATTACCGCCGTTGAACTTGCTGCCCCTCGATACACCTGTCAGCAACCGCATCTCCTCCTTCTCAGCTCCTTCGCAGGAGAGCGACAAACGCAATGTGACACCACCGCCCAAACGGGCCACCAACAAGACACCCAGCACACCCATGACAGCGTCCAAGACAAGCTTCTTCTCGGGTAGTGGTTACAACAAAGGGTATGACTTTGGCAAGCACATTCGCAGCACCAGTTCTGCGATAAACCTCCGTGGTGGCACAGATGCCAAGGACACTTCGCACGGCGGTCTTTCTGCCATGCCAATTCCCACTCTGAATCCTGGACGACAGGCAACTACGCCTTTCTCGTCCAACTCATTGCCCAAGGGCAGTGGCGAGTTCACTCACCTGCAGTCGCGCCCAAGCGGCGAGTTTCAGTCTAATGAAAAGGATGTGGAGTTGCAAAACATGAAAACTGCTGAGCCGCGTCCACTGAAGAAGAGCAACACAACAGACTCTACCAAGACATCTACATCCACCGATCCGGAAACGCCTTCGTCGAGCACATCCCTGCGTCGGAAGCTGAGCTTGGGTGGTTGGCGACGAACCGGGTCCAAAGCCGCGTCTCACTCGTCGCAGAATCAGCAAACTCGTAAGGTCCCTCAACAGGCTGATCCACCTGCTCCGCAACCACCAAAGCATGGCGATATGCCGCCTCCCCGTCTGCCAGCATCAGCTACGTGGAGTGGGCCTACCAATACAAGCCCGACCCCTGATACAAACGCCAACCGTATGCGGCCGTCACTCGAGTTTGGCCGGCGGAAGCCTTCTACTGCGACCGTCACGAGCGAGAACGATTCCGACGCGGCAGCTGCGCGCAAGGATACGAAGACGGCTACTGCGCGAACAGCTTCGGGGTACAATGCCTCACCCACTGGACAACCGACCACGAAGCCAAGTTCTTCTATATTGCCGTCGATGCAGCGAATGCTTGGCACAAAGTCCTCCTCCAACGTACTCAGATCTCGCAATCTGGATCCCAATCTCGACCGAGACGACCTTATGGCAGACGAGGAGATGAAGAAGCTTGCTTCGAAGCGCAAAGACTTTGAGCACGCGGCGCGCGATGTGGACGCACTTCGAAAACGTGCTCTACCCCAGGAGCGCGTCACTGCAGCACAAGCTCTGCAGATGGTCAATCTGAACATATTCGAACGGGGCGAAATCATCGACTACAAAGAAATCTACTTCTGTGGCACCAAGAACGCCAAGAAGCACGTTGGCGACCTCAATGCACAAACCGCTAACTTCGGTTACGACGACGACCGAGGCGACTACAACATAGTCTTTGGCGATCATCTTGCCTACCGGTACGAGGTGGTTGACCTTCTCGGCAAGGGCAGTTTTGGACAGGTCGTGCGCTGCGTCGACCACAAGACAGGAGGGCTCGTCGCCATCAAGATCATTCGCAACAAAAAGCGGTTCCACCAGCAGGCTCTGATTGAGGTGAACATCCTGCAGAAGCTGCGCGAATGGGTGAGTCGATTCGATGTCCGCTTTGTTTGCTTGCTAACAATACTAGGACCCTGATAACAAGCACAGCATGATCAATTTCACGCAAAGCTTCTACTTCCGCGGGCATCTCTGCATATCGACCGAACTACTGGGCATGAACTTGTACGAGTTCATTAAAGCCCACGAGTTCAAGGGCTTCTCGCCGCGCCTAATCCGCCGCTTCTGTAAGCAGATGCTTGGCTCATTGGTCCTCTTGAAGAGCCAGCGGGTCATTCACTGCGATTTGAAGCCTGAAAACATCCTACTCGCTCATCCACTGCACTCCGAGATCAAGGTCATCGATTTTGGGTCGAGTTGTTTCGAGAACGAGAAGGTGTACACATACATTCAGTCGCGCTTCTACCGGTCACCAGAAGTCATCTTGGGCATGAGCTACGGCTTACCAATCGACATGTGGAGCTTGGGCTGCATCCTCGCCGAGCTCCTCACTGGCTACCCCATCTTTCCGGGCGAGAACGAGCAGGAACAGCTTGCATGCATCATGGAGATCTTCGGTCCGCCAGAGAAGCACCTCATTGAGAAGAGCAGTAGGAAGAAGCTGTTTTTCGACTCGCTGGGAAAGCCAAGAGTAACTGTCTCGACAAAGGGACGCCGGCGCCGACCGAGTTCGAAGACGCTGCAGCAAGCTCTCAAGTGCGACGATGAAGCCTTTTTGGACTTCATCGCACGGTGCCTGCGCTGGGATCCTGAACGTCGGATGCGACCAGACGAGGCCATGCAGCACGAGTTCATTACGGGAGCTCGCAGAAACGCTGGGCGACGACCCATCAACACTGCTGCGGGAACTGCATCTCCCGTCAAACGAGCACCGGTTGCTCAGGCCCCGCAAGCTCGTGTTCGGCCGCTGCCAGAGCCTCCTGCGACGAGCATCAAGAACGGCACTGCAGTCAACAGCAACCAGCGCGTACCAAGTAGCTCGCCCGTCAAGTCCAGTGCGCCCCGCCGCCATTCGACCGTCAGCGGCCCACCCGGCCCCGGAGGAGCGGGAGTCAAGCGCGCCGCAAATGGAGCCCCCGCAACCGCTGCCAGCAACCTTCCGCGGGTGGCTCAGCGCAGTGTGTCTGGCAAGCCCGATCTTGCCTCCGCGGCGGCCATCGCCAGTCTCGTGAGTCCAGCACTATATCCACAATCGTTTCAGATGCACTGACACGTTTTAGCAGAAAACGCGCTAGCCGTTATGAACTCGGAATAGCGCTCAGCACAGTACAATACAAACCCAATGAATGGCACCAGCCAGCTATGTCGACATATCATGAAGACTTTTACAACTATTTAATACTAGGGTATTCGAGGTCGAGAAGTCGAGGTCGAAATCGAGGTCGAGGTTGAGGTCAAGATTGAGGTGGGATGGGATTCGTTGCTTCAGCATACGCGCGGAACAAGACAATGTCGTGTGTATGTTTTTCCCCTTCGCATGCATTCGCTGTAGATGTTTATACCCCCGGATTAGTGGATTGATGAGGGAGGATTATTGGATAGGGTGTGCGGCTGTGGTCGGGGTCGTGGTTGTGGTTATAGGGTTGTGGTTTAGCTCCTATGGGATGAAAGATACTCGTAAGCAATACTATAGCGCAGTAATGCGGGTTGCTCGCTCAGCTTTTCTCGTTTCTCTGTTGCTGACTAGTGCTTGCTTGGACTTGTACTTGCGCCTGTACAGCGCGTTACTACCACCGCTGGGCCAGCACACGGAGAGGTGGAGGCCTCAGCCCAGTCTTACAGATAAAATAGAACAGAACTCGCCCATACAGTTATTAGTAGTGATTACAATAGCATAATAGCTACATCCATTGATATTTGAGTTTACAAAATCTTCTCTGTTAGAAGAAATTGTGTCTTTTGCGTGTATGTATAACGCTTCTTAATTCCAAACCACGCTAAGAGATTGTGCGACTTCGGAGAGACTAACAGTAGAGCGGGAGAGAGCTTTCTCTGTTTCCCTCTCGGGCTAATCTGCTGGAAGGAAAAGCATGGAAGGCGGAAGATGGACGACTGATAGATGATCATTTAGGTGTGGTTTTAGTGATTTGGATGATGCGCTTCGAGGGACCGGATTACTGAGCTTGGAGGAGATGTTACGATCACGTGGTCTTCTGATTAAACTAACCCCTGGTACAGGGATTAAGTAGCGTGGTTAGCGTATTCTAGTCGCCGTAGGCCCGTTTGTCTCCACTTGTAAAACGTTGGATCATAGACTTTTGATTTCTCGCTAGGTAACTTGATTGCTAATGTTTGTTCTCTAGAATTCCGGACTTTTTGGTAATGTCAAATCGAGCCGTCTCTGACGCCTTCCCCAACTGTGCGTGCGGCTGATCTGCTGACCCGAATCACACAATGTGAAGGGTTTTCTGTCCTTTCTTTACGTCGGCCGCGGACGTGTGGAGTGGGAGTTGTTGCCTTGCACGCAGCACGTGTGAGGTTCATTCTTTTTGCCTGCGAGTTTCACCAACTGCGTCGATTACTTGTCGCCTGGAACCTAAAATACGTTGTCTAAAACTCTGGTACCGTTCGCTCCGCTTCAGTAGTCCCCCACACGCCACGCCTCAACACACTCCTTTCTCCCGCGCGTTAGAGCCAGGACAACCGGATGCTTTAATAGCAAGCCCTTGCACGCTCCCCCGCCGATACACATCGACGACACCTCGCCTTTTCACCGATTACATACGGAACTTGCCGCGTGGCCAAGGGCTGCCCTTTGTGAACGGGATTGTTCCTCCGATACCTCGCGATTCGATCCTAGGCTGGAAATTACAGCACTGCTTAGCAAAGCAGCTGGCGCTACATCTGGATACCCGCCCATATCCGTGGTTCCTACATTCAAATACCACGCCTCACCTCGACCGTATTGCCACACTTTTCCCTCTCCGCAATGCTGCCGCCACTGCCCCGGTTGGGCGACTACGATGTCTCTCCGCTGAACGGCTTCTTGCCTTCGGACATTCCGCTCGATGTTCTACCTGATCCGTACTACCAGCCTTGGGAGACAGTTGTTCGCAACTTCCAGGGCTTGATCCTGACTAAGCGGTTACGGCGGACCGTTGATGCACTGCCCGTATTATCCACTGATCTCCTCCTCACACAAGCTGAGTGGCAACGAGCTTACTCCATCCTTGGCTTCTTTGCTCATGCATATGTATGGGGAGGTGACAGGCCGGCCGATGTCGTACCACCGTCCATCTCGATCCCGTTCTTGGAGACATGTCGACACCTTGAAATGCCAGCCGTAGCCACGTACGCCGGCGTCTGCTTGTGGAACTGGCGACCGCTCTTCAGCAATGAGCCAGCAGATACTCTGGACAACCTGACGACACAGATGACTTTCACCGGCTCGCTGGACGAATCGTGGTTCTACCTTGTGTCCGTCGCAATCGAAGCACGTGCGGGACCCATCATCCCATTGATGATCGAAGCCATTGCAGCAGCGAGGCGAAACGACAGTGCCACAGTAACAGAGTGTCTGCGCACTTTTGCTGAGCGACTGGATGAGATTGGCGTTCTGCTGGAGCGCATGTACGAGACGTGCGACCCGCATGTCTTCTACCACCGCATCCGGCCGTTCCTCGCAGGCAGCAAGAACATGGCGGATGCTGGATTGCCTAACGGAGTCAAGTTTGACGACAGAACAGGCCAGCAGCCCTACGTACAGTTCGGCGGCGGCAGTAACGCACAGAGTTCTGTTATTCAATTCTTCGACATCGTCCTCGGCGTTGAGCACCGTCCAACTGGCAAGAAGGCTACAGACAAGCCGGAGTCTGCTGGCGGAGCTGTTGGCGCACCCAGCAACAATTTCATCGCGGAGATGCGCAACTACATGCCTGGCCCCCACCGCAGATTCCTCGAGGCTGTCGAGCGAGTGGCAAACATCCGCGAGTTTGTCGAGTCAAAGCGTAGCGATCGCGCTCTTACTACAGCGTTTGATGCATGCTTGGCTATGTTACGAACTCTCCGTGACAAGCACATCCAGCTGGTCTCGCGCTACATCATCGTCAAGTCCCGCGAGAACAAGAGCGCTGCGCCCAAACAGGCTATAAACCAGCCTCAGCCTGTCAATCTTGCGAACACTGTACAGCGCAGTGGCAGCAAGGCGCTCCGAGGCACGGGCGGTACTGCTCTTATCCCTTTCTTGAAGCAAGCGCGCGACGAGACTGGTGAGCCTGCCATTGATGCTTGGGCACGTCGGCTGCTTGGCAATGGCCCAGGAGATGTGGGCATTGCAAGGCTCGGCAAGGTCAAGGAGGGTTTCGACGGTGCGGTTGAAGTCGTCGGGCTCGCAGGAACCTGGAGCGTCGACGACAGCGAGGGTGGTGTAAGTCTCTTCCGTCCAGGTCTGAAAGTTCACAGCTAACACATCATAGATCTGCCACTGGTAAGCGAAGACTTTCTCAAGCCGTCTCCGCTGAGAGTTTCTCTCGTCTTAGAGGTCATTCCTCGATGAAGTTGCATGCCTGCAGACGTCTGTGTGCCCGCAGACGTTACTGTACGGGCTGGCTTCTAGGGCATTTTCATTACTTTTCCTATCTGTTGATGCACATTCACTCCATATCTACCACACAAGCAATACACAGCACGTTCCGTGTCGCCACGACACATCTGACTATATTGCATCATACTGTGCATCGTGAACGTGCTGACGTCGAGTGATCCACCACCTGTGCGCGGGAAGCTCCGTTTCTCCAGGTCGTTGTGGATGCGTGGATCACAAACAAGCTCATTTGACAGCGCCACCTGCGTCAGATCGTCGAATCTCCAGGGTCCGACTTGGACGTTGTGCGTGGCAGGGCTGGAAAGATCGTGGCCATGTGGGGTGTGACGTCACAGGGCTCTTCACATGTCGCGATTGCGAACATGGTGGGGTTTGGATATAAACAACGACGGAATCCTACCGGCACCACAACACAGAACATTTCTACAGCCTCTTTCGCAAGATCAAACTTATAATAACCGCAATTATGTCGAACAACAAAGACCAGACCTCCTCCGCCCAGAGCTACCTCGACCAAGCCACCGGCGCCGTCCAAAGCGCGCTCGGAAGCCTGACCGGCAGCACCGCCGACAAGGTACATTCTCCTACCCTCCCTCTCCTCTCCCACACCCACTAACCACGCCCCAGGCGCAAGGCGAAAACCGCAAGACCCAAGCAGCCGCCGAAAAAGACCTCTCGCACGCAACCGCCAAAGCAGGCCCCTTCACCACCACAGCCTCCGGCGGCATCGCAAAAGACGATCCGAACCGCAGCGCCGGCTCCTGGAACCAGAATGTCGGCGCGCTGAAGGAGAGCGTCGGCGGATTCATTGGCGCCGAGGGGCTGAAGCAAGAGGGTGTGCGTCAGAACCAGGAGGGCAAGGGACAGGAGGCCCAGGGCCAGCTTTCTGACCTGGGCAAGGGTGTTCAGGATCGTGTTGGTGGCACGATTGGGGGGGCTGTTGCGGGGCTTACGGGGAATCAGGCGCAGAGGGATGAGGCGCAGAGACAGCATGATGAGGGGAAGGCGAGGCAGAGGGGCGTTGAGGCCGATTTGCAGAAGCAGGCGCCGCAGTAGAGTGCATGAGGTAGTAGTGTGATGTGGTGTGGCTCGATATACCCCTTTCTGTGTTATTGGCGAAATTAGAATGCATTGCAGATAAATGAACACTCTGCGACTGTTGCACTTCTCTCTCTATCATCGCGATCATGCTTCCTTTCTCTACGTACTAAATCCAACGCTTTATGAAAATGATATCCCACCTCTCTTCCTTGTACATAGCACAATGGTGCTTGCAAACACTAGTCTAATGCCCACTGTGTTTACGATGGTCGTGTAGTGTGCTGTGTTCGATGTACGCTTGTTATGTTCTTGGCCGAGGTTGGCAGGTATGTGGACTAACCATCTCTCTGCACTTGATGCCTTCTGTTACTTACGAGATAGAGTTAGATGGTTTGTGTGAACACTGTTCCCCTTCTGTCACCTGTTTACGGAGTGTAGCCGTACTTCTAAATTATGATATCTACTTACTTATCTTGTTGAATTCATCTACCTGAGGACTTGATATATTACTACGAAACACGTACTTTTAGCACAACAGTGCAATTGGTCCGCACAACACTGCCTAGATGTCATCTGTATCGCGAACATGCTCTCATAACTGATTGTTGCGCTCTAGAGCCTCCGTCCTGTGAAAGAGACGATGTGAGGGGATTTGTACGTCACGACGTTAACTAAAGAGATGAAGATAAAGCTACAAAGTGTAAGATTGGAGCTAGGAGGACCGGCATGCTTGGATTAATTAGCTAGCTGAGTCGGGATTCTAGATTGCTTGGAATTGAGATTGGCAGTCGCTCACTCACTTGCTCACTTATTCAATAAGCAAGGAAACGACAGTGCAGTTATGCATGCTGCTCGTCGTCATGTAGGCTCGTGTCAGAAAGCCCGGGTTCGTAGTAAGATCTAGCTTGTATTCGCAGGCTTGTACTCTCACGCGCGCTACACAAAACGGGTATCACGGCACTCCCGCCACCAGCACCAGCCGCAGGTACAAGTCACCCGAGCCACACGGCCTGATGTCAAGATCTGTTCGCAATGATGCAAACTGCACAGGCCGACGCGTGGATCTGTGGCGGCGCGTGGCGCAGACATTTCACCAAAGGGCTGCCGAGAGCCGCGTTGCGACGTCTCAGCCACTCGCAGCTTGACGATTCCCAGCGAATGACGCACCGCCGCCGCTTGGAACCTGGGCGCGTGGTCGTCGCAGTGTTTGAAAACTTGCTAGCAAGGGCCCGTAGACAGTCTGGAAACCCAGCGGCCAGAAGCTTGATTTGCTGTGGCTGGTGCGCGCGGTTGCTCGCTCGATTCGGTCGTTGCTACGTCATTGTTAGGCATGACAACACTTTCCGTCGTTCCCGGGGTCCGTCACATAAAGTCACGGTGGGAGCCGCCCTTTGCTTGCAAGACCATTCAATCTCACTCTCACATACCAGCCTCTTTCTCCAGCTTTTCATAAGCCACACTTCTACAAACACCAAACACAGCTTCAAACAACTACCACCATGCCTCTCACCGCCTCCGACCTCTGCAAGATCGTTCTTGCTTTCTTCCTGCCCCCCGTGGGTGTCTTCCTCGAGCGCGGCTGCAACGCGGATTTCTTCATCAACATCCTGCTGACCATCCTCGGATACATTCCCGTACGTGCCCTCACCCTTGGCACACAACTTCAACACACTAACAAGCCCCCAGGGTATCATTCACGCGCTGTACATCATCTTCAAATTTTAGCGGAAGCAGCAACCAAGTCCTCATGGCTCGGTCACGCTTAGTTCATGAAGCCTGACGGCACGACCGTACACCTCACGATACCCAAACTCCTTTCTTTCGGCCCCGCGTTGGCGTTGTGGCGGCGCGCGGCTTTGTTTTGCAAGCGCGATACCTTGCTTGCTGGATGGCGTCTTGGGCGGCATCTGCATTTACGACGGCAGGGCGCGCGATGTCAACTTGTTCGAAGATTTAGTCTTGAATGAATGAAGTAATTTGTCTATGCAGTGTTTTGTTATTTTTGTGTGAGGGTACGTGGAGACTGCTGTACTGACAGGCATCACTTTCCAACATCGTATGAGCCAAACGATCCTTATCAGATCGGCCCATGCAACAAAGCACATACTACAGCAACCTATGCGCCTCCATCGCAACAACTTTGCAAAGCTTTGAACGATGATATTTACAGACAACTGGAAGCGCTACGATATCAGTAGGCCTTTGCACTCCCTCAACAATATTCAACACTGGCAGCTTTTGCACACGTGTACAGACACAAGCGAAGGTGTATGTACATCCGTACTAGCACTATATATACACTTTACCATACGACGCTATGTTTGATTCCAAGCAGCGTTCAGCAGCGTCGTTCGATTAGTGGTACGAAGAAACAAAGCAACTGGTGGGACTGGATATAGGTACTCGATTTTAGATTTTGTATTGTGTCAACTCTTTTCATCTATACCCTCCCCCTCCTCAATCCACGACCGAAACTCCCTCACCTCCTTGATCCACATATATCGGACACAAATCTCCTGGATCTCAAAGTACAGTACATCTACCCCCATCAGTCCCTTGCGTATCAGGTTCCGGATGAACAGCAGCAAGAGTCGCACAGCACGGCTCTGCGCCTCGCGGCCGTGGGCGAGCGTTTCGGTGTCTGTCTCGATGCCGATTTCTGTCTGGTGGGGCGGTGAGGTGGGAAGGCCGGGCGGCTGGCCCATGTGCTCGACTAGACGGAGCGCGTGTTGGATGTAGGATGTGACGAGGGGCGCGGAGTCGATGGCATGGTCTGCGAGGGTTTGGTCTGTGAGGAGGGTGGTGAGGAAGTCGAGGGCGGGGAGGGCGATGGGGAGGTGTGTTAGGTCTTCGAAGGCGGCGGTGGGGTCGCTGGACAGGTGGTGGAAAAGGTCGTGTTTCCACTCTTGGAAGGTCGGTTTGCGGGGTGTGTCGCTCGTGTCGTGGTGGGTGACTGTTGGTGGGGCTGTCGTGGGCGAGGGCTCGTAGATGCCTTCTTCCTCCAGTATGCGTATGTACGGCTGTACATCGAAGGGCGTGATACGGTGCCGTGCGTTGTAGAGCTGTTTTGGCGTCGCAGTCGCGAAGACGTTTGGGTCCTTGCTCCCCAGCATGCCCTTGATCATCTCGAGTCGAGTCGCCGAGATGTCCTCGGCCGATATGTCGAGTGCCGTGGCCCTTGCAGGTTGCGTCTGGGTGCTATCTCGTTCTAGTCGCTGAATTGCCTCAACCCAGTGTGACAGAAAGGGGTTGTGTCGTAGGGGCGTCTCAGCGTTCAGCTTCCACAGCCTGTACTCGCTGTTGAGGACTGCAGCAAGCGTTTTCCAGCTTGGCTGTTCTTGCGCCTGGCCTTCAAGCGCATCGACCGTGCTCTTGATGCGCAGGCTCTTGTCAAATACGCCTCCTATGCCGTCTTCTTGCAGCGTGGATACATGCTCGAGATCTTTGACTGCCTCTGCGCACGTGCGGTCTGGGTCGCTCAGGGCATCGAGTTCAATGCGCGCAAGCGCTGACACGAGGTTCATCGTTCACGGGAGCGATGTCGCGTCTCTCGACTCGAGAAGCAGCTGTCGGGGGCGTGGTGTGTGCTTGGCTCTGGGGAAGCCATGTGTGCAGGAAGATGCGTGGAAAGTACCGTGTCACGGTTGTGGGTGGAGCTGGCGGGCGATTGGAGGCTCGATAGAATGTACATGCCAAGCATCGTGCCTAACCGCCGACAATGATCAACCGCGAAGGATTCCAACAAAACTATAAGCGCTGTAGATGATGACCGCCGATGTTTGAGCAAGACAGATACCAGACGATAGCCACACCTAGGCACGGAGAGCCTGACGATAGCTAACAAGCTGTTCGTCGTCATTGCCTGGGAGCCTACAGCAGACTAACACCATGGGAGCCCCACGTTCCCGTAAGGAAGGCCCCGCAACGCCTGATGCTAGTGCTACCGCAGACGAATTCCCACGACTCGGTTGGTGTACCCATCAATGTCATCGCCTCCAACGAGTGTGTTCACCTGGAGCCCTTCGCTACCTCAGCACGCTCGACCGGCGCGGGTATCGTCCAAGCAATCACAGCGCGTGCGCAGATGAACCCTGCTGCATCGCCAATAACGTAAATTCAGAGAATTACCACGCTGCACATACACAAGCATGCTCAGGTGCATGTCCGCCTATCGCTGTTGACTACAATGACGTCGTCAATATCATCAGCGCCGGTGGAGTTCCCATAGTCAGTATCCACGTCGATGCTGCGTCAACCAAGGAAAGCCCTCTCCTTAGCCTGAAGGTTACGCCTCGCGCAATCTCAACACGGTACACGGTCATTTCCCATGTGTGGTTCGATGGACTAGGCAATCCCTCGGCCAACGCGTTGCCAACATGTCAGGTACAGCGGCTGCATTCACAATTGCTGTCTATGCCGCATGAACACGAGAGCGGCGTCTTCAACTTTGGCTCGCTGCAAGTAGACTGGTCGCGACAAAGCTTTGTCAGTCATCCTAAAAGTCAACCGCCGCTCTTCTGGATGGATACTCTCTGCATTCCTGTTGACGAAGAGCATAAACACCTTCGCAAGACAGCCATCAACCAAATGGCATCCATCTACGCAGCAGCCGTACAGGAATTGGTGCTGGATGCAGAACTGATGCAGTGTGAAGCTGGTGCAGGTGCCGCTTTGGAGATGCTCGCACGTGTAGTATGCTCGGCTTGGATGACGCGCAGTTGGACACTACAGGAGGGAGTCTTGGCAAGGGAGTGTGTCTTTCAGTTCAAGGATCGCGCGATTGACCCTATTCACGAGTGGTGTCTGCATGGGATGAGACCACCAAGCATATCAAAAGCGCTCGCTGTCAGTTTTCCGTCTCCTGCAGATGGAGAGCACTGGGCAGTATACAAAGAGCTTTACAACCTCTTATGGGATACGCTGCATCAGGACTGGAAGAGTAAGTACCGTAAAGATCCTCCAGCTCCAGCAAGAGGTCTTCGCCCAAGCCACGCAGCAGGCAGAATTCACACTCTTCCCGCCGTGCACGGCCTTTCAAAACGTAGTCAGAACGGCCTGGATGAGAAAGACCACTTCACCATGCACCTCCGGGAAGAACACCGTATAAAGCAGTTGGTCGATACGTGGAACGAATTAGCGCACCGCTCAACTACGATGCCAGAAGATCTGCATGCCATCATTGCTAACTTGCTCGACTTCAACGCCGACAGGATCGTGGATATACCCACCCGCGAAGAACGTATGAGAGCCATGATTCTCAGCTTTGAGTCTTTACCTGTTTCGCTCTTCTGGAATACTGGACCGAAGTGGCGCGATGGCGTCAATAATACATGGATTCCTGTCGAGCCCAGCAAGAGCGAGTTATCTGTGACACCCGTGATGAAGCTCAGTGACGGATGGTTGCACTTGGATCTTGCATCTGAAGCAGTAAGCGACGTGTTGAGTGCCCGCGTGTTTTTGATACAGGAGGTTGGTTTCAATATCTCCGTGTCGTCAGAATTCCCTTGTTCAGGTCTGTCAGAGCTGGTGTACACCATCACTCTGCTTGACGCTCAGAACTACGACCATGGAGCAGCCGTCCGCAGCGATCTAAGCGAGGCTTCGTATTGCCTGATCCTTGAGACTTCTGCGCAGTCGTCGACCACCACTTATACGACCAGAGGTGCATTGTTCCGTCGCTTGCCACTCCAAGACCCAGAAAAGGAAGGCGTTGTCCAGCTGTCATACTGCTGTCCGGTTGTTCTACACCCTCGCAGCACCAAATTGAAGCCAGATGAGCCCCACGTAGTAGCCGAAGCTTTAATTGGCAGTACAAAAGTCTCGGTCAAGTATGGTGAGTTGCTCCATAGACGTCTTCCAGAGCCCAGTCCTCACTCCAAAACCTCTTGACATCCTCACCAGCATGCAAAGCCAAGCATCACAATATCGCCAGCTAATCACACTGACCAGACCCCATCCCCAATTTCACACCGCACCCCCGCCGCCTAAACCGCGGCCCCTCTATGCAAGGCAGCGTCGCCTTCATCATCCTCCTCCCCATCCCCGCTGTAATCGGGGTATATTGCCTAATCGGCTTCATCATCATCATATCACGTGCACCACACACCTTCAACCCAGCAGCCCAAACCCTGCTCATCATGTTCCTCGTCCTCTTCCTTGGCGGTTCGCTACTGGGAGGCGCGTGGCTGTTTTTCATAGAGGCGTGCATGTATCGCATGTGGCTTGCGTCTTTTGATAGTGAGTATTGCGATGAGATGGATAGGGGTGGGTGGTGGGCTCGTTATATGGGGTTAGAGAGGTGGTTGGCGGGTGTTGAGATGGCGGTGTATATGCGTGTTAAGGAGGGTCTGGGGGTGCTGAGGAGGAGTTTTAAGCCGAAGGGGGAGAGTGAGACCAGTGGTGAGGGTGAGCATGGTGTTGATAGGGATAGCGGTAGCCTGTGAGGTGGTTGGGTGTGATTGTACAGCGACGGTTGTCGAATCTAGAATATGAGATCTGCTGGGAAGGTAAAACCACCTGCTATTTATGACAGGCCAGACCATCATCAGCATTCGCTTATGCGACTCCGCTGTTCGTCCAGATATCGAGTCTACACCGACTCAGGCAGCCTGGCTCTCGTGCCGCAGAAAACGCCAGCCATATAATCTCAGCCACATGCTTTCCAACGTACTACCAAAGATCGTTAGCGTACATATTGCTGCTATTCAGATCTAAGAGAAGTTGCTGAAATATTCCGATATTGTTCCAGGTTGACAGGAAACTGATGGGTAGTGTCTGTGATGACACAGCAGAAGAGCTTCTGGAACGAGTTGGAAGATGATCCTATCTAGAAACGTATGTACAGCGGTGAAATCCTTAACAGCAAAGCAAAACACCAGCTACCTAATCGACCACGGTCGAACGCGTCAACAGGTCTTCTTGCAGACAGACGAGAACATGACAGTCTCAGAAGAAGCTGCGTGACCCAATTTTGTTTAATGCTTCAACTAGCAGTCTCTTTTGGTGCTTCCGCCAGGCAGATTTGTACCTGTTTCGAATTGTTCTTCCGGATTTGTTCTGCCCACGGTGGTCTCTGCGCCAACGTGTTTGTGGCCAAGACACTGTGCTGCTTGTACATCGCGACTCTCATCTTCAGTAGACGTACTGATCTCTTTGGAGTTGTGTCTTCCGATCGGGGAACGGCTGACCCCATTGGGAAAGGCGGAGGGAGGAGAGGTGCTGTTCACCAACAGATGTTACAGTCTAGAAGCTGTGTAGAAGTTCATATCGCCACAAGCAGGGTTGCAGCTATTGAGCATTCGATCTCGGCACTGACTAATGCGAGGCTTTCAGACCATAGACGATGTCAGAAGCCATGCAGATTGCGTGCAACGGAGGTAGTCTGAGAAGTGGAGTCGTGGGAGCGCTAGTGCGGACATTCTATAACGTGCATGAACGGTACGGTTGCCTCCGAACTGTCGCTTGGGGAACCGAGCACACGGAGAATACGAGGATTAGTTGCAGCTTCCCATTTTGTATCATGGTAAAGTGATGGTACTTGGCGTTAACATAAGCGTTGCCCATGAATGTGAAATTGGTGTCTTTTCGATGAGTTCAAAGCTAGGCTGCCTCTCGGGAAACAGATTAAAGCGACTTGCAACTGACGATACTCTCCAGTCTTAGCTTTCTTAATCATAATATTTCGCGCTCTTGCCCCCAATGATGGCCTCTTCCTTTTGCTCACTCCTCACCTGCCCTTTGGCGACACCTTTCTTCACTCGAGCTTTGACCCACTCGCCTGCAGTGATACCAACAACGCTCTCATCCGACGTCTTGGTGTATCCCAACTTCTCCAGCACATTGCTTTTTACCGGCGTCAACTTAACATCGTCCTCCGGTCTGACAAAGTACAGAACTCCCAGCCTATCAATATCAGACTGGTCCGGCGGCGGAGCGACCACCCGATGGATGCTGCTCTTCAAGAAACCGTTGGTCAGGAACTCGAGCGAATCAGCAAGATTCACAGTTATGCTGCCTGGATATGGCTTCACGTGCTTCCACTGGCCCTCTGGTGTCCGGACTTGCAGTGCGGCGACTGGCTGGCGGAAGAGAAGAGTCAATGATCCAAAGTCTGTGTGGCCTTTCACCCATACATTTTCGAGCGCAGAGTTTTGTTCAGGCGTCCGATGATGGTATTTCATGTACCTCAAGTGGCAATCGCTCCTCTCACTGTATCGGTGCTTATCGAGGAAATAGTCTTCTGGCAGCTCCAGTATGATGGCTAGTAGCACCAGTAGTTTGCCAGCTACATTGTCAGAGATATGTCTGGCGAATTGCTCGATCTCATCCCGATGTGTGTTAATGATCTCTGGCTGTGGTCGCTCAAGGGCAGGGATGAACTTGGGTATGTTGTAAATCTCAGTGTTGTCTTGGATTCCAGGTCGAATCTCTCTCAATCCAAGAGGTTTGTAACCATTGTAACCTCCGTTTTCCAGATCAGCTCGATATTTGAGCTTTTCCTCAGTGGGCAATTCGAAAAGCTCCTTGCCGATAGCAAATTGCCGATCGACAGCCTCTTGGCTGAGGCCAAAGTTGGTGATGTAGAAGAAGCCAATTTTGTCGATAGCTTCGTACAGTTGCTTTGCAAGCTTCTCCTTACCACCAGCTGTATCAAACACAGACAGGTCAAGCGTAGCAAGATCTGCCCAGTCCACTGCTTGACCGTCAGTACGGAGAACGGTCGTGCGCACGTCCTGCATCCGACTCACGTTCGTACTGTGTCTCCGGTACCTGCTTGTATGTTGGAAGAGCAGGCGTTGCTCTTAGAACCTGTGTAGTAGTCATCGCGAGGTTTCAAAAGGGCTTTCAACGTGCTCGAGTCGTCTGGAAAGGCCATGGTCAATGTGCAAGCATGACTATATATCAAGGCACATGGGAAATATTCCCGAGGAAGCCGGGTATAAATTGTTTACGCGAGAGCGTAGAGACGACCACAACGGCGTCTGCAGGGCGCCTAAAATTGGTGATTCTTGGCCTCGATCACGGAATACCATCAACCGAATGCGGCAAAGATTTTCGCTGAAGATGTTCTCCGTTGATACTTCTTCGTCAAAGTGGGAACGGATATCGTGCTTTCCACTAGACAGCAAAATGCGTTCCGATAGCGGATGCAATTGCTATCCAGCGACTTGGTTCGCTCAGGAAGCTTGCCGGATTCACACAGCTTATCGACGTGGCGTTGGATCCTTACAAGCTATAGTTCTCTGCTCAGTAGGTAGCCTAATGTTGGAGAGAAATTACTATATAGCTTCTTCCGACTTGTGTGCAAACATCTGTATCCTACACCATTCAAAATGACCGACAAAATTGGAGGCCTTGCGGCAGTCTCTGCTTCAGTGCAGGAGCCACAAAACGGCTTTCACTATGCGCGACGTGGATCAGCTGTCGACGAGAACACCCTTGCGAACAATGTAATTGATGGCTTCGAAGACGAACGAATGCAGGCACGAACTTTGTTGACGGCCGAAGAAGAGAAGAACTTGATGCGAAGAGTGGACTGGCGTCTCATGGTGGGTTTCCCTCTTTCCGTCCACTACTTACAGCTCATTCGAATGAAGACCCTCTGTTTGATCATGTTCCTCCTGAAGAACATTGATGCCGATAACGTGTCGAACGCTCGCATCATGAACAAAGGTACCCCGGGCAATATCATGACGCAGCTCGGCATGACATCAAACGATTACAACCTTGTCTCGACCATCTACTATGTAAGTCGGAGCAAAGTCTGTCGTCGCTCCGAGCTCACGGTTGACGCTCTCAAGATCCCATATATCATTGCGGAAGCCCCGTCCAACCTGTTGATAAAGCGTATGTTACCTTCTAGATGGCAAAGCCGCATCATGATCACATGGGGCATCTCGACAGCATGTCACGCTGCGGCGACTAGCAAGGGTGGACTGTATACTGCACGTTTCTTCCTCGGCTTGGTGAGTGGATCATTCCCAATTCGCTAACCTTGACGCTGAGACAACGTTGTAGATGGAAGCTGGAATGTTTCCTGGTGTAATCCTCCAGATGTGCTATTGGTACAGACCAGACGAGATGTCGGTGCGCTTACTATACTTCTGTGAGTACCAGAACGCAGTCTGAGTTTGCAAGCATGCATGACTAACTTCTCAAGACATCCTTGGCAACCTCTCGGGAGTGTTCAGTGGCGTTCTTGCTTTCGCTTTCTCTCATGTGAACGGCGTACATGGAATCTCCGGGTGGCAATGGCTGTTCATCTTCGAGGGAGTCCTCACAATAACCTTTGGCTTTGTCGTCTGGTTTCTACTACCGGATTTTCCGTCGCAGGCAACGTGGCTGACAGAGAAAGAAAAGGCGTTCATCCAAGCCCGCTTACCTGGCAATGCTCCACAAGCATCCGAAGCGAACTTCCGTTGGCGTGAAATTGTTGAAGCGCTCAAGGACGTCCGACTTTGGCTCTTCACGCTCATCTGGGCACTGTACACCGTTGGCACTAGCGGTGTTCGTTTCTACCAACCGACCGTCATCGCCAATCTCGGATACACAGATATTGCCTCAGCTCAGCTCCTCAATCTTCCCATCAGCATCTTCAGCATCATTGCCATAGGCGTTACCGGCGCCTTTGCAGACAATGGCCGATTACCACGTCCGGTCTACCCGCTGTCCTTCCTAGGCATAATCTTGATATGCTATGGCGTGCTATACGCATATCCGAGCAACGGCGGAGTGCTCGCAGCGACGCTGATAGGCAATGGCGTCACAAGCGCCTGGTTTCCCATGATGTGGCCGTGGCGAGTCCAGACGACCAGAGGAGCTACCGGGTCCAGCTTTTCAATTGGATTCGTCAACAGTTATGGCCAAATTGGAGGTGCGATTGGCCCTCATCTTTTCAACAGTCGCTTCGCGCCGCACTACCGCATCAGTTTCGGCATAGCCATGGGCTTCGTATCGGCCTGTATGCTGACATCCTTGTTCACTTGGTACCTTACAAGGCATACGGAGCAGGATACGCGCAGATTGAAAATTGCGCGGGTAGAGGCGCAGAAACGAGGAGAGGCTGTGTTAGACGATGTCGTTGACAACGACTTGAGAAAGACGCCGAAGAATGATGCAGATTCAGCGTGAGTAGCCGATGAGATGTTTTGGGGTGGCTGGGACTAGTGGTCTGCCGGGGTTAGCGCGCCCAGCTCCTAGGATAAACAACACACCATGTCCTGGCCACATCTACCCTCTCTAAACCTAAACCTAAACCTAAACCTACAACGTAGTCGCTTCTGCACAAGTTTATTTGAGGCTGACAGCAGTCTACCACGAGCTTATCACCTGGTTTATACCCATGGACGGCTACGTCGATCATTCAACAGCTGACACGCATCCATCACAGGGGCTAGTTCCTGTATTGCAGACTCACAGCACTACATGAGAGCCAGCTTCAGCATTTTATCGAAATCTGTCAAACCCGCATGGGCGTACTTAGGCGCTCAACCTGCTGTACTGTCTCCAAATATCCTCGGTCCATTGAGATCGGAGCGTGTTATGCCTCGCGCTTCTGAGAGTTCTGGAGCGACGTAGGCAACGAATCTCTAGACCACAAGTGCTCGGCTGACCAAGCTAGCCTTCCGACTAAGAGGAAAAATAAGTCCACGGCTTCGAGGACGTCGTGGATGATTCAAAACACTGATCTCTTGATACAAACACTCCTAGCTGCCTCGCTCGAGCCTGATGATGTTGCCGTCTCATCGAAACCCGGCTTTGAGACTCTATGCAGCTACAATTGGCTGAACGATGGAAGTGCCATAATCGTCCCAGGTATGTGTTATCAAAACTCAAAGCTTGACACAGCTGATGAAGTGGACAGGTGGTCCACCTCAATGGATCTCCCAACCCTTGCCGACTACTCTACCACGAGACACAGGAAGTCAGTTCGTGGATCTAAATGCATTTCGCATCCCGAGATATCCATTTGAGCCTGCGTTCCGAGCATTGTCAGCCATGAATCGAAGTGTTCACTTGGACGATGTTGATATTATCGTGAACCGCAACAGCCTGCGCAAATTCCTTGACTTTGCAGCAGGTAGGCGACAGGATCCTTTCCGAGTGGATCTGCATATGGTAAAAGACACGCTCTTCATCAGTCGCAAAGAGAAGACTGCTCGAAGGATGATTCACGGCGCTGCCAACTCCGGATATGGTCATAGTTTTGAAACAACCTTTACCAAACCCCAAGCCGGGTTGGACCAGTCTAGTAGCCATCACAGAGTCATAAGATACAAACTCGGCGGCCTTGATTGCGTTGTTCGGTTCGAAGTCGATGCGTACTACGAAGAAGAACACGCCCAAGGTGTCTCCACCGCTGCTGAGATGCCTATTGACGACATCGTCACGTCACTGACGAGTCTGTCTATCAGTCAGACACAAGCAAGTGAAACGATAAAAGGATCAACCCGGGTCATAGTGAAAGGTCCTCCTGTAAGATCAGAGAAGCTGGCTGAGCTGAAGGCGCACAAAGTGGAAAGGACCGGTCAAGCCATGCCGCAGCTATGGTTCGGTCGAACACCGTACTTGATCACCGGAAAGCATACCGACGGCATTGTCCACACAATCAGCTGTAACAATGCTGGCGAGAAGTTTGAAGCCTGGGAGGAGAAAAATCAAGACACGCTGCGGAAGCTAGTCAGCTTAATCACAGAGCTGAAAACGATCACGAGCACGACCAAGGACCGGACTGCGATAGTATTGTGCAACGAGAAGGGTGCGCCTTTGACAGTCTTCAGCACCAAGCAAACTGTTCCAGTCTTGCCGGCGGATATCACAAAGAGACACTGGAAGCCTAACGAAAAGAGCAGAAGGCGACCGTCCCCGCAGACCTAGCTTTTTCGAATGACCAGTCTCCTACACCAACATGTGTCGTTTCTCGATAGAAGTCGGACCAGACATGGCATCAGCCCTAGGTGTCGTCAGTGAATAGGTTGTATTTGGTAGAACAAATCGACGGTCAAATGAATGCCGAACGTCCAGTCAAAAGCCATGTAGACTCAGGACAACCAAGGCTCCATAATCGTGTGTTGACGAGTGGCAACCGACTTGGATACCCAGGAAGTTAAATTCGAAGAATTCCGGATCATCAAAGACTCCAAGTCCACTAAAGAGACCTTGAGCTAAATTGCATTTACTCAACATTGAGAAAACGACACCATTGGGACTGACGATTGCTGCTGGTTCCGCCCTTCGCACGCCCTACTCGTCACTAGCGGAAGCAGTCTCGACTCAAGCCTGGACGTGAGTCGATGCGCAAGAAATTACTTGTCATCAAGTTGAGCTCAATTGGACTCCCAGCCAATTTGATCAAACGTGACAGCGTCAGCCTGCTCTCGCAACCCGACCGAACAAGGCTCACCTCTAAACCAGCACAAATTTATTCCTAAAACATGCTCTCCTGCCTGAAGATTTCCAAAATAGGCATACAAAGTGCTGACCTACACTTACTATCCAGCACCAGCACCGCGCTAACCCGATGCAGCACCTGGCGTGGCCAAGCCATACAGCCTCAACCATAATCCTCACCATCCTCACCTCAGCCCTTCGACCAGTAAATCACAGGACCTAGATACCTGTATCTAGCCCAAGACTTAGAATTATCTAGTCAAGCTATATTGTGATTTCCTCGAAAGGAAGTATCCTAGGATATGTCAGCTGTGCTCAGGTGCACGTGGTTTTGGCTGAGAAAGGGAAGAGGGATGTAGGTAAGAGTTGCAAGGTAGATGGAGGGGATGTTGTGGGTTAGAAAGTGTACAGATATCTACATTTAGCCCACAACTCATTACGTTGTGATTTCTCTGACCGGAAGTACTTAGGTAGATGTAAACTGCGGTTGGGAGGCGGAATACATGTTTGGCTAGAAGGGGAATATGAGTGCAGTGTGCGACTTGCGGTTTGTATGAGGTGAGTTCGTGGATGGAAAAGTAGAGAGCTTTCATCTACGGTATATAAACCTCCCTTACGTATATACACATACGAGCTACCAATACCCACGACCACACTCCACCTTCTCGATCTACGCAAGTCCATCTCCTCTATCCGAAAACTTCAACGGCGAACTTGTTATTATTATTTATCGATCAGCATCGTCTCGTCGACTTCAACCCAACTCCGTCGTCTCCTGATACCAAAAACCCCTGTTGCTTCGCGACGAAAGAAACACACAGTCCAAGAGAGAAGATCAAAAAGGAAGAAGGAAGAAGAAGAAGAAATGGTTCCTCTGGCCTTTACTGCGGCGCTGGGTCCGAAGTTGTCTCCGCCCACTTCCACATCTTCTTCGCCTTTGTCTCCTCCTTCTTCTACTACTACTACTTCCGTTTCGAACACTTCTGGCTCAGATGCGTCGACTACTACTACAACTTCAATGGCGAGTTCGAATTCGAATTGAGGACATCTCGATGAGGTGGGCTGGGTGTTTGGAATGGAGAGTGAGGTTCAGGTGTGGATAGGTTGAAGGGATGGAGGGGGTGTTGGGAGGTGAAATTTGACTTATAGACGGGTTTGCATGTTAGAGTCGCATGAAAGAAGATAGTCAAAAAGATCAGACCCTTGCAATTCAATTCGCATACCTATCTGCTGATATCAAACGCCCAGAATGCACTACATCAAGGAACACACTCACTTCCTCTTCTTGGCCGCCCGCTTCTCACCCCTGACGTCCTTCTTCATCCTCGCGTCCACCATCTTGTACTTACCCTTTGTGCCCTTGGGTCGGCCCTTGATACCGTTATTGCCACCGCGCGCAACAACAACGCTGACCTTGCCCTTGGGCTTCTTCTTCGACGCGCGACTCATGAGGCGGGCGATGCTCTGCGCCTTCTCCTTCTCCGTCATGCCCTCCTCGTCGGCCAGCATGGCGGATTTCTTCTTCAGCTTCTCGAGGCGCTGCGCCGCCTTGAACTTCTTTCTGGCATGTGCTTCGCGCACCTTCTTGATGGGGCGGGCGTTCAGGGCGCGCATCTTCTCCTTAATGGCAGCGGCTGCGGCCGCGGTGGTGGGACGCTGCAGCTTCGAGTGGCGGTTCTCGTCGTCGAGGAACCAGTCGGGTAGGCCGTCGACGTCACGCAGGGAGTAACGGTTGAAGGAGTCGTCGAGGAGGTCGTGTTTTGTCTTCTTGCCGGTGGCCATTTGATGCGCGAGTGTCATGGCTTCGGCAGTGATGATGTCGATGTCAGGCTTGCCGTTCTTCATGGGCGTCTCGTCGTGCTCCCACTGAGACTCGTCGCGGGCGACTTCTTCAATCTTGTCTTCGTCGTCGTCAGACCACTCCTCGGGAGCGGGTTCGGCAAATGTGGCCTTCTTGGTTGTCTTGGAAGGTTCTTCGACCTCCTCCACGTCCTCCATCTTGGTGTCCTCTTCACCCTCGACGTCGATACCGCTGTCCTCGTCTTCCTCTAGATCGTCCAGACCGTCAATGCCCTTGAAGATGTCCTGGTCGAAGAAGCGTGCAGCTCGTCTTGTCAGGCCGCTGCCGGCCACGTCCTCTGGCTCGAGGGTTGTGATCAGCTTCTTGGGCCCATCCTCTTCTTCGTCGTCGCTCGAATCGCTGTCTGCGTCCTGCACAAGCTCGTCGTCGTCACTCTCGTCCTTTTCGCCGTCCGAGAAGCCGTTCCATTCGCCGTCCTCGTTATCGCCTCGGGCTCGCTTGGCGCGGTATTTGGCGTCGCGGGCCGACTTCTGTTCGACGTACTCGTCGTACTGGGAGTCAAGATAACGCTCGAGGTTGTCGCCTTCCTCATCGTCTGTTACGTCCTCCTCGCTGAAGTCGTCCTTTTCCTTCTCAACGATCTGTGCCATTTTGCCGCGCGCGATCTTTGAGAGTGCACCGTCCTTGTCGACGGCCTTGAGGGCGAACATGGAGTCGTCGCCCGTGGGTCCAGCTTGTTCCAAACCAATATCGAAAGGCGTCGCCATGTTCATCTGCATGCGCACGATCTCCTTCTGCTTGCGCTCGTTTTCGATGCGGCGCTGCTTCCTCTTCTGCTTAGAGTCCTTGTCCTTGAGCCTCTCGAGCTCCTCCTGTAGCATCATCTCTTCGTCCATGTCCTCGATCTTGGTCACTTCTTCGCCTTCCTTGGCTTCTTCAGCCTCCTTGGCAGCCGCAGCATCCTTCTGCTTCTTTGAGAAACCGAATATGTCACGGACCTTCAGTCGCCAGCGCAAAAGACGTTTGAAATCAGCTCGACCGAGAACCTTCAGATCAGCACAGCAGTCGCGGACTTCCTTTGTGGTCGCTGGAAGCTTATCGATGGTCGCAATGGCGACGTCTCCATTGCCCTTCTGCTCGAAGCTGAGCTTGTTCAAGCTACCCAGCATGGCGATGGGATCAGGTGTTTCGATAAACTCTGCTACGGTGGCCTCGTGGAATTGCGTCCAGTCGCCCTCCTCGTAACCACCACGCTTGCGCTTCTTCTTCTCCGGGTTGAAGACCTTGGCTTCGTTGTTGGGCGTGGGATCGGCCAGCTCAGCGAAGACGTAGCGGGCGTCGAGGAACTTGGGGTCGAGGTTCTTGGGAGCCTTGTAGCCACGGCAGACGACGAAGATCTCAGCGGAGACGTTACGACTGGAGGGCGGCTTGGTGGCCTCGACCTTCATGAACAGTTGCTGGAAGCACCAGAGCAGGGCATTGTAGTCCTTGGATCTGAAGATTTTGGTGACAAAAGTGCCACCCTCAGCCAGGAACTCGGTGGCCAGCTTCATCGACTGCAGCACCAGCTCAGCCTGGGAGAAGGCGTCCTGCACCCACGCAGTACCAACATTGGGGGCACCGTCGTGGATGACGGCGTCGGCCTTCATGTGCTTCAGGTGCTGGCGCAGGGTGCTGCGGCACTTGTCGGTGGTGATGTCGCTCTGGAAGGTGATGCATCGTGGGATGGGCTTGATGGGGGCGAGATCGACACCGACGATGAGGGAGCCGGCGGGCATGACCTGGCGTTGTGTTAGGCAGTTTCTGTTTGGTTGTAGTATTGGATGCGCACCTCTGAGGCGACCTGACACCATGATCCGGGCGCGGCGCAAAGATCAATCAAGACCTTGCTCTTCTCGAGGAAGTTGTATTTTTTGTTCAGCTGGATCAGCTTGAAGGCGGCACGGGCGCGATAGCCCTTCTCCTTAGCGAGTTTGTACCATTTGTCGAGACGACCCTTGCCGTGCTTCTTTTGAATGGCCATGGCTGCGGTGCGGCGTGGTGGTGAGGCGTCGAGACGTCGAGGCGCTCGAGTGAAAGTTCGAAGACGGCCGCCGCAATAAATTTTGGACCCACCCTCCCACATCAAGGTCGGGCGGTGGCAGAATCGAGGATAGTTGTGTGCGCCACAAGCTAGACGGGTCAAGCCACACCTCCGCGGTCGCGCCTGCCCTCTAATAGCGCACGGGGCAGTGGCATGCGTCATGCTGCTCTTCAGCCGCTCACGGGAACGCGCAACGCTTGCCCACATGCTCTACATTCAACGATATCCGCCCTGAGGCCGACCCTGCCTGCTCAGCGCTCACAGAGCCATGGGCCCCCGCAAGAAGTCCAAGCCGAACCCCCAGGCGCCTACTGACGACAGCACGGCCGAGGTATCCACTGCCAGCTCCACCACCAGCACCAGCACCAGCACCACGGCCGAACCAAACGGCACTGGTACGCTCGATGCAAGCACCACATCCCACGAAACCACTGCGAGCCAGGCAGTGTCTGTTTCCTCAGCAACTGACGGCGCCTCCACACCCACGACGACAGGCACGCAGACACCAAAGAGCGGGCGCAAATGGTTGGGCGGCACGGGCAGCTGGCGGTCCAAGGCACCCGCGGTAGTGAAGACTGCCCAGGAGACTATCGGCATCACCGTCAGCGGGGGCGCGACCTCTGAGCTGCCAAAGGAAGAAGCCAAAAAGCCCAACATCGACTCTCCAGCGAGATTCCTGACCAAGCGCAAGTCGAGCAAGAGCTTCGCACTGCCGACATCCACGACCAAAATCACCGTTTCGTCTGACGGCTCCGTCGAGGAGGCAGAGATTCTAGCAGCGAAGAAGACTGAAGACCCCCCTGCACCGGAGGCAGCACCGCGCGGAGACGAAGCTCCGTTACCACCCGAGCCACCAAAGACCGCACAACCAGCGAATGCGTGGGGGTGGACGACCTGGTGGTCACGACCTGATGGATATACCGAAACTGTCAAGGCGAGTAGCACAGGGCAGGGGAGTGTAGAAGAAGCGCAGAGCACGCCACTGCCGGGGCCTACGCCCTCAGAAGAGGCTGATGCAAAGACGAAGGGTCTTGAGAGCGCACTGACGAGAGACGTCCAGAATGTAGATGCTGATAAGAAGGATGGAGCCTCTGAGACAGGGCCCTCAGAGGTTGCCGCCAAGAATGCTGCAACCAAAGACACCTCACCGGTGACCGCTAAACCCACAGCAAGGAATACAGCAAGTGGCTCGTGGTTTGGGCTGTGGAGTAGTGCTCAGAATGTCCAAGCCAATTCTCCTCCTCCACAGGCGCCTACCAAAGACTTCTTCACGCCAAACACGTATTCTGACCAAGCAACCGAGTTGGCGCAGCCAGAGCCAGCAGCAGAGCCGATAACAGAGACACAACCAACAGAGCAGACTGACGCTCCAGCACCCGCTACTCAAGTTGATGTAGAAAGAGCGCAAGAAGCGCCGAAAGGGCAGACGAAGGCCTCAGGCTGGGCCTTTTGGTATCGAGAGCCAGCTGCAGACAGCAAGCCTGTGGAAGGCGAGGCCCAGAAGCATGTCGGTGAGGTCGCTGTGTTCGATACCCCGTCACAGTCCCACCCAGAGGCAGCCCAGTTCAACGAACAGGAGCAACCGAAGATAGACGCACCCGAAGCGGCGAAGAAACCACCCAGAGAGTCTATTGTCAAGAAGTCGTTCGGCTCCCTTCGAGGACGATCGAGAAAGAAGGCTGTGTCCAAAGATCTTGCAGGTGAAACGTCAGCAGACACACCAACGGCGAGTGCGCCAGCTACGCCCACCAAAGCTTCGCCAGAACGAGAGCCAATTCGCGCTGAGACAGCGCCTGCAGCACAGCCAGCACCAAAGCCAGCAACGACTCCAAAGCAAGAGCCGTCGAATCTCGTCTTCCCTGGATTCAACTCCACATACCGCCTTGCTCAGCAACCCAGCTTCTGGAAGCAGGTGCGTCAGTACTTCCTGGGCAGCGAGCCCGCCACACCCCATCTGCACATTAACCCGGCGCCGCCGCGGATAAAGAAAGCTGTCGCCATTGGTGTTCACGGCTTCTTTCCAGCGCCGATCTTCCAAAGAATCATGGGCCAGCCTACTGGCACGTCCATACGCTTCGCGAACGCTGCAGCTGCCGCCATTAAAGACTGGTCCGAGGCCCGTGGATACAGCCCGGAGATCGAGCAGATCGCTCTAGAAGGCGAAGGCTTCATTGCCGAAAGGGTAAACACGCTATGGAAGCTCTTGCTCAATTGGATCGACCACATCAAGGAAGCTGACTTCATCCTGGTCGCATGTCACTCGCAGGGAGTACCAGTGGCAATGATGCTGGTCGCGAAGCTGATCCAGTTCGGATGTGTCAACGCCACGCGCATCGGTGTCTGCGCAATGGCAGGAGTCAACATGGGCCCGTTCATCGAGTACAAGACAAAGTACTTTGGCCCAACAGCCGCTGAGCTTTTCGAATTTTCAGACCCTAAGAGCTTGGTTAGTCAGATGTATCTTGCTGCACTAGACGAAGTCCTCCGCTTCGGCGTGAGAATTCTCTACGTTGGCAGCATCGACGACCAGCTCGTCTCATTAGAGGTAGGTCCTCTCTATCCAAGACTAGTGCCCTGCTAACCATGTCAGTCTTCAACATTCTCGACACTCTCCCACCCGTACATCTACCGCGCCGTCTTCGTCGACGGCCGCATCCATGCGCCCGACTTCCTCACCCACCTCGTCGGCTTCACCCTCAAGCTGCGCAATCTCGGGCTCCCCGACCACGGCCTGATCCGCGAGTTATCGCCCGCCCTCGCTGGCTCCCTCTACGGCGGCGAAGGCCACTCGCGCGTCTACGAAGACCCCGCCGTCTACTCTCTCGCCGTACAACACGCGCTCGAGACAACCTCCCTCCCCGTTCCGCCGCAACAGCGTCCAGGCAGTAGCGCCAGCTTCCAGGGCATCAGCATCCCCGTCGTCGGCGAGAAATTGGCAGCCAATGCCGCTACGAAGGAGGATGTGTACAAGCTCCGCGTCAAAGATTACGAAGCGCCCGCAACGGCCGCGACTCAGAACCCCTACTTTCTCCCATGGGCGATGCGCGGGCTGCTGGAGGAGGAGTTCGTTAAGAAAGAGCTGGGCGATGAAGTGGATGAGTTGCTGGGCATGTTCGAGGCGTGGAAACCGACAGCTAAGCAGCTGAAGGAGGTTAAGTTCAGATTGGAGGCTGTGCGCAGTAAGCTCTAGTCAAGTGTGGTGGTGTTTGGAAGTGTGTCGTTGCGTCCCAGCTAAGGCGTTCATTCGCACATGGCAACAGGGTGGCGAGCTTGTTCTATGATACCATGGCGAGGGAGGAAGGGTTTTGATGGGGACTTGAAGATGTATAGTACCTATTCCTCGTTCCTGATCTTCGTTCCTATGAAAAACGCTGGAACCTTCCATACTCGTTCGCCGGATTCAATGGCTAGCTCGCTTTGCTCTGCATTCTCTTCCATCCTTTCAATCTTTCTTTCAATGAATCGTTCACCCACCCTTTCACTCACTCGCCGACTCGTACTCGTACCCGAACCCGTACCACGCGCACACCCAATTCACTGCTCATCATAGAAAATCTCCTTGTGGCGGTGCGTAGCCTCGACAACGGCATTCGCGGCGTTAAAATCTGAACTCTATTAGCCGTGACTTGTTCAATCATTGCTGTATACCGCATATTGCATGCTGCCTGCTGCAGATTGCATATCGCGTGATGTGTAACGACGCCTCAATGCATACGAGAAGAGTACGGAAAGAAAGCAGGACTGAGAAGAAGGATACCATGGGTAAGAGGGCGTGAATGTAGGGAGTGAGGGAAGCAAACACAAGACAAGACATACCAATCCCCGTCCCGAAATCCGTAGCAGCCTGCACCTTGATCGCCAGATTCCCATCCACTTTCCCGATAACCTCGACCGCGTGGCCAACGGCTAGATGTGCGTCCTGTAGTTACACTCATTAGCACGGTCCACTATCCACCCTCCGTTACTTCCCCCACGAAAAAAAGCAGGTAAAGCTTGTGAATACACACCCGGTTCAGAATAACATCAATCTGCCCCCCAGCGTCGATGATGGCGTTTTCGCCGCGCAGTTGCACCACTTTGCCCAGTACGCGCACGAGGCGGTGTTGGAAGGTTGAGAGGTGCGGTTGCAGGATGCGCGGGGTTTGTGGGTGATCCATTTTGATTGATACGGGTTTAGACTTTGGGTGTTGGGGGTTGTGGTGGTGATGAGGTGAGGGGAGGAAGACGCGTCGCGTGGGAAGGATTGGGTTAGCGGCGAACGAAGTCACGTGGTGGGGTTTGAGGATTGAGTGGTTTTTTGGAGCACAAGTTCGTTGGTCGTCGCGACGTTGGGTCGTGATTTGCTCAGTATTAACGTTTAACATTCATTCAGGTATATATCCCACAACACATCCTCCATCTACAACAACGCAATGCCAGTAAAGGCGCGCTTCTCATCCTGGTATATCGTCTTCTTGTTCTTGCCATCCAGATCGCACACATACACGCTTCCACCAAGATCAGTAACGTAAATGCGGTTGTTCCTGCCATCGATCTTCAACCCAATAGCCTCGTGAAACCTCCTCGCAATGACAAACTTGCTCGGCAACAATGCAGGATCGCTCAACCTCAGCATACCCTTATCGTCCAAGTCCACCCTGCTGAGCGTGTTCCCCCACGGCAGCTCGCCACGGTCAGTCCAGTATAGGCAGCTGTTCTTCTCGTCGATCTCGAGGTCGATGGGCTCGGGGAGGCCGTAGAGAATGCACTTGATATCGTCGCGCGACTCGGCTGTCTTGCCCTCTGGCATGGCGATGTTGGCGCAGAAGATTCGCCCGCGCCCGCCCTTTGAGGGCCCTTTCTGGGTCCAGTAGAATTTCCCGCGGGAGGGCGATATGGCGATGCCGACGCACCAGTTCATGGCGTTTGCTTGGCCCGCTACGTATGATGCCGTGCCGCTGTTCTGGGCGAGAATCTCAAGATTGGTACCATCGTAGTTGCAGCGGTACACGGTGCAGCCTTCGCGGTCGCAGAAGTATATCTGATGGGCCTCAGCGTCGAGACAGAGTTGCTTGGGGGTATTGATTTTGCCGGAGTCGATGACGGTGCGCTGGTCGGTGCCGTCAAGCTTTGCAGAGTACACGGCGCCGTCCTTCTCGCCTGCTTCACCCATACATGTCCAGAACACACGTCCGCTGTTGTGGTCGATCGCGATTCCGTCTGGGAGTGCCTGGCCTGAGATAAGGGACTTCGGTGCGGAGCCGTCGGTGCTGAGCTGCAGGACTTCGCCTGATGTATTTCCTGGCTCGGCTGCAGAGAGACCGACGTCGAGGATGATCAGTGTCGGATCAGAGGACAACTTCTCGTGGACTGTTCCGTTTGTAGAAGTATCGTTGTTGGAGGCGTTCTTGTTCTTCGGAGGGTACAGACCGCCTTGGTCGCATTTGGCTCCAAGCCTTCCATGGTCGAGGTATTCTTTCTTGAGATAATCGGTGGTATGCGTTGACGACAGTCCGCGCTCAGCAATGTAGTGGCCCTCGATAAAGGCAACAGTATCAAGACCAACTTGGTCCATCGTCCGACAAGGCTTCGCTCCGCCCTTGATGAACATCTCTGTCCACAAACTATCAATTTCCTCCGCATCGCTGACACCTTCAGAGAGTATGGTCAGAGTTTCCCGCTTGACAGCCGCCCAAAGACGGTTGAAGATGAAACCAGTCGACTCTTTCCTCGCGACGTACGGCTTTGCGCCACTCTCTCTGAAGCGCTCAGAGAGGAAAGGAAAGATTGCGGTATCAGTGAAGCCATCTGTCATGAGTTCTACTACCATGTTCTCGGGAGGCATGTAGTAGTGAGTGTTCAGGACACGACTTTTCGTTGCGTCCGAGATCTCGGCAATCATCTCTGATGATTTGTAGGACGAAGAGTTGGTCGCAAGAATGCAGTCTTCCGATGCGATCTTCTCGAGTGTCGCAAATGTCGATATCTTGAGTTCAAGTTTCTCAGGAACAGCTTCGATGACAAGCCACGCGTTCGCTACGGCGTGCTCAAGGTCTTCATGAACCTGCACATTCCCAGCTGTCGTTGCCGTTGTCATATTCTTGTATGTTGCAATGTTTTCGTCCACATATTGCAAGCATTGTGCCCGTTGCTCTGCACTTGGATCTCGGACTTGGACCTCGTATCCACCGGCTGCCCACGTGCATGCTTTGCGACGTCAGCTTCGACTATTCTTGATGTGTGTATACTACAACGTACCGATGCGGCGTCCAAGCACTCCAGCGCCTAATACGGCGACTGGACGCTTCTCGTAGTTTTTGGGTGGTTGCCACGCCATGGGAAGTCAACAGTGGTGATTTGCGGTTTCGAGATTCAAGACGGCGTTGGAGTCTGGAAATGAGAAATAGCGCGTATATCTGGAATTTGATTTCTTCAGAGCGTGGCACATCTCACCTATATACACCAATTGGCCGATTGTGTCTAAAGCACTACATCTACCGTACTATCCGGCGCTTCCCAGCGTTCACACAGCGACGTCATCGGCTCCTAGTTGCTAGTATATCCCCTCGAAGGTGCACGCATCTCGCACATTGCAAGTTGTCACCGGAGAGATCATCTCGGTATCGACCTCGTACGAGGTATTCGATTGAAGCCGAGCCCATCCACTTGACTTGCACCTCTCCAAAGTGGATGTCAATGCTCTCTGAGGTTGTTGCGCGTACACCGCAAAATTAGGTCGTTGCGGCGACGGACAGCTCCCGAGGTGGGCGATCCTTGCCGATTGGCTGCAGGGATTGCGGAGCCTCATTCAAATTCCATCGTGGCGAGTGGACACTCTCTTTGACGTGTCTGGACGCGCCCTGACGTTTGATGCGCTTGAAAATTCTCGGGGACCATCCCCCTAGCGTCTGAGGAAGAGATAAGGCCGTGCCAACTAACTGGGGTTGACGAGATTGAACGCGAATCCGTCGGTGATGCCCGTAGTGACCCTCAGCACAATTTTTGGGATCTTGCAATTCTTGCGAACATACAGTTGCCATTTTTGTGAAGAGTTTTCTTGTAGAGAGATGGATTCGCTATGCTATGGCGATAGAAAAGGAAAGAGAAGCGCTACCTATGACGTATTGGAACAGAAGGAAATCCCGAATACTGACCGTCATCCTGCTTATTACCACCGAGGACAACCAGATGTTGGAACAGCGCTGAAGATCGCTATGTACGCTCCTAAAAACAGAAAATCTCATCTGACATCTTCGCAACAGCTCCTGGCGCCTTGAAACCTAGTGTTGCCAGTGCTTTCTTCGATGCATTCACCATCCCTGGAGGCCCACAAAGCATGATCTTCGTGTCCGGTGCCGGCGCGGGCAGCTTCTCCTTCATCACGTCCGCCGTTACAAAACCGCTGCCGTAGGTCCAGTTCTCCGGTGGGCTGTCCAACATGTACCAGAGCTTGAAGTTCTTAGGGTATCTCCTAGCGAACGTCTCCAGCTCTTTGCGCAGGAGAATGTCTTCCTCGGATCGGTTGGCCAGGATTAGAGAAACCTCTGTGGTGTCGTACTCATCCTCGCAGATGGCGCGGATGAGTTGATACATGGGTGTAATACCGGTTCCACCAGCGATCATGCCAATCTTCTTGCATTGTCCGACTGTGTGGGTGTAGGCTCCCTTGGGTCCACGGAACAGAACCTCGTCTCCGACCTTCAGGTTTGCAAAAAACTTTCCTGTGAGCTGGCCGTCTGGGTAAACCTTGATCACCAGCTCCAAAAGGCCAGTGTCGAGGTTGTTCGAAGTCGGGGTGTACGATCGAGTGACGGACTTGCCGTCGATCGTGGCCTTGATGGCAACGTGCTGGCCAATCGGTAGACCGACGACATCTCTGGGATCGGGGAGCTTGAAGCTGTATCGAAAAACGTTCGACGACAACTGATCGATCTTGGCGACCTTCAGCGGCTTGAATTCTTTGGCGTCCAAGAACCCTCTTGCCAGGTGTGGGTTGGCTGGTTTGACGTACTGACGCTGCTTCCGACGTGGAGGGTATCTTGTGAATCCGGAGTCTATCTGGGTGAACTTGGCAAGTTGCTTTGCGACAACCGTCGCACCAATTGTGGATATGACGCTGGCTACCGCAAATCCGCCTACAAAAGCACTGTTGCCGCTGGACAACGATGAGCTTGGCAACTGCGGAAGTCTAGAGAAGAGAATGCGTGGCGATGGGCCGTATGTTGATGCGCAGTACACAGCACCCGCGAGCGCTAAAGAGCCTGCAACCGTCTTCACAACAGCTGATGAAGCTAAATTGCTCTTTGCTACAGCGATTGGTGGTACTTGTTGTACGAGTTTGACATTCTTCGAGCGCTTCAGCTTTTCAGGATTTGCTGCAATGCCAATGAGATAGCTGTTGAGGATCTCATCTGCATCCTCAGAGTGGCCAACGTCCGCGTAGGCTTCGGTGGCATCCGCACCAGCAACATCGATCAAAACGTCTGCACCGCCCGGATGATCTCGTACATATTTGGTGACATCGTAGACTGCACGCTCGAGTCAGTTGTCAACTTTTTCATGTGGTTGAGAGTGCGCACCTTTCCCTTGGATTATGACCCAAAGATCGTCTCTGGTGGAATGCGCTGCGACATCAGCCGCGCTGAAAGCGGGTAGTTCAGACATTGTCAATTCGGCAGTGAACTGAGGTACGAAGGTCTTGGGGCAGTCGTCAACCTTGAACGAACGGGATGGATCCTATTATGCACGCCGTTATCTCAAAGCTTGCGCAGCCTCGGTACATATACGTTGCATTGCGACTATCCTTGAGGCGAAGCTCGACTGAGCATTTTTTTGTCTGGGCTGCATGGCGATTTGACCATTTGGTGTCACGTCAGACCCACAGAAGGAGATTAGGGCCACGATACCTCGGTATGCTCCCGAGGTAACGTAGATCGGAGCCTCCGACAACCAATTGGAGACATGCTGATTGCGGGACCATGTAAAAACTACTGACGCAAACCCCTGCCAGGGCCCTGCTAAGCTTCGGAGACCTAATGCGTGGTCGGCCGATGATGCTTGACTTCTTCGGCCTGCCCCATGAGCCCTGGTGTCATATGAACTCACTCAGACTTATATGTTAGCCTTGTCCGACTCAGTTCTCTTCCACTTGCTTGTCGACCACACAACATCAACATCATGCTGTCGCAATCATTCTACCTACTCGGAGAAGCACCAGCATCCGCAAGGACAATCGAAGCCGATGAGAATGCCTCCTTGGACGACCTGAAAGACTTGATTGCATCGCACTTTGCGATTGTCGGTGCTGATGGTGAGTTGTTCTTCCTATACAACATGATCTAGCTAACATGAGCAGGGGTTGGCTTTACTCATGGCGACGAAGTCCTATCGAACGTCAAAGAAATTCTGTCGTACGAAAATGCTATTGCAATCTCAGTAGATGGACATGCAGTTCGCGACGTGCCTGGGCCGAAGGGTCTTCCGTACATTGGCAACTTCTTTGAAGTCTTTCCAGACCATCTCGGCAATCACCAACGTCTTTTCGAGAAGTATGGGCCAGTCTTCCAGACTACCAACATGGGTGGAACCATCTACCACTCTAACGACCCAGACATTGCCGCCATCGCATTCGCCGAGTCAGACTTCTTCACCAAGAAGATCAATGAATCGCATCCGCTGTACGGCATCAAGACACCTGAGGCAGGTGTTTTTCTGGGCGACACAGACACACCAGAGTGGAAGATTACGCACAAGTTCCTCCCTCCTGCCCTTGGCCCCAGAGCTGTACGACACTACGCTCCTACTATGCAAAAGACTATTGAGAGTGCTTACAAAGTCTTCGACGAGCTTGACACCATTGGCCAATCGTGGAACGTATACATCTACATGCTGAAGCTCGGCTCGCAGGCTGTAGCAAAGCTGACTCTGGGCATGGACATGGAGCATTTCGCACACAAGGTACATTTGTTAAGCCAACCCCGACCAAAATGTCACTGACAATACTTAGGACGCTCCTGTGCATGAGATGGTACATCTTATCGCTGAAACATTACACCTGAACAAAAAGGTTACTTCCTACGGCAGCTGGTATGCCAATCTGCCTTTCGGCGATCCTAAGCTGTTGCGAACGAAGAAGGCCCGAATGGAAGTCTTGGTCGAAGAGCAGATTGCGAAGGCCGAGAGCGGTGGTGTTGAAGATCTGCCGCTGCAGGAGGCTGCCGAACGAGCGGCTAACATGGTCGACTACGCTGTCCGTGCTACGGACAACAAGGGCGAGAAACTGCCCAAGACAAGTTTGAGGGAAGCGCTTGTTGTCGCCACAGGCGCCGGATTTACCACAACCTCGTCGCTTCTCTCATGGCTGATCTACGGCCTCGTCACATACCCTGGCGTTCAAGAGAAGCTTTTGCAAGAGCTGGTGGACAACGATTTCAGCGATGAGATGGAGATCACCGCCGATTTCACAGACAAGCTTGTGTACCTGGACCGCTTTATCAAGGAGACACAACGCCGACACAACCCCTCGTTCCAGCCTGGACGAACCGCCAAGGTCGACTTGGTCCTTCCCGGTGGTTACAAGCTACCGAAGGAATCTGTTATCATCCCCGCTCTCCACCACATTCACAACAACCCTGCATTATGGGACAACCCGGCGAAATTTGACCCTGACAGGTGGGACACACCTGAGGTGAAGAATCGCCACAAGGCCGCGTATATTCCCTTCGCAGCAGGTCCTCGCATGTGCATTGGGTTCAACTTTGCTCTGCAGGAGATCAAGATCTTCCTCCCCAAGTTGATCTACAGGTACAAGTTCGTCAAGGATGGCGACGAGGCTGTTGACTATGATCCCATGTTCCAGTTGATCAGACCCATCAACTTGTTCGTACGATCGGAGAAGCGAGCGAAATTACCGCCCAAGACAGAAGTCCAGGCATAAATTTTATTGGGCGCATTCGCTTAGTTGTAGTTCTTTCATATTGGTCTTGTGTTACAGCATAGCATTCTTGGAGTAAAACAGAGATACCTTGATGTAGAAACACCCTATTCATTCATTCCACACCTTTCATCATACTAGGTGCAAACTAAAGGATTGGAATATTTACAACGTGACTAACGCGCCATGCAGGTCAAAACACAGTCATGAATGACGTAAGAGATCAGATGTTAAAGTAGAATTACAGAGTGACTACACAGAGAGATGAAAAAATGTGTTATGCTTTGGCTTCAATATAAGGATCTAGGCATTTTCGTCTCGCTGGTATTGCACTCAATTGCGCTAAAGAGGTAGACCTAATTAGTGCTATTCTTTGGTGGTCTGGTGCTTTGACCCTCGGGGAGTTCCGGTCCCGCGGGTACACGCTTGAACTTTGTCAATTACCCCAAGCATCTAGACGCCCGCAGCTTCATCTCCATCGAGTCACACCGCGGAACAACAAGAGTATTTTTTAGCTCACGTGATCGTGAAGGACGGTCACTAGCTTTGCCACTTCAGCCATGCCAGCACAACGTCGTCATCGCTCGTCGGTCGCTTGTCAGAATTGCAGGCGCCGTAAGGTGCGGTGCAGTGTCACTGTTACAGGCGTACCGTGTTCGAGTTGCATCCAGGACCGAACCACATGCGCCATACAGGAGATCAGCCATGAGTTGTAAGGCTGCTATCGACGTTCCGCCTGCTCCGCGCTGACCGCTGTTCTCACTATTGTACAGACCCACAAATAGCTTCTCGATGTCCGCACGCGAGGCATCACCGGTGAATGTTTCAGAGAGGGTTTCGAGCCATGAGCATTCTGTGACTTCAAGGAACAAAAGTCTGGTCTCATCTCCAGACTATGCACCACAGCAAGTTCCCAAGGATGCTGCTTCTGGGCCATTAGCGTTCAATGCAGCTCCTGCAGTACATGCCAACACTGTCACTCATATCGACCCAGAGCGCCAGAGAGACCTTGATGAAGAGCAAAGTGGCGCTGAACTATCGTATGCTGCAAGAGGGCAAGGGAATTCGAGCTCAGGCACACCTTTTTACACTGGTATGATCTCCAGCGAGGTTGACACAGTCACTGGCTGACCATTTTTCCCCAGGAGAACAACCAGGAGTAACTTCTCTGATCGACATTCAGGAGCCTTTACCAAGACATATTATGCTTAGACCTGTACCCCCAAGTGTGCTGTCATCTGACGATCGCGATTTCCTAAAACGTAAAGGTGCGCTGAAGCCTCTGCTCTTGTACTCTCATCAAGAACTTCTTCGCGCATACTTCCATCACGTGCACCCCATGCTGCCAATACTGCATCTTGCAAAGCTGCAGGAATTCGAAATTCCCGAGTTGATACCACTCCACGGAATGCTTCTGTATTGGAGCATGGCTGTTGTAGCGGTAAATGTAAATTGACCTTGTCCACCACTTCGTCAGCAGCTTAGCTAATACATACGGTCAAGTTTGTTCCGAGCGACGTGTGGAGGGCAGAAAATTTCACGTCAAGGAAAGATATGAAAGATACGATGTACGACCGTGCGAAAGTAAGGAAAATCTCGTAGCAGCTGGGATCTGGTCAACTCTACATTGGCTCACTGCCCGCTTAGTGCATGTACGACAACTCTGGAGAGACCGACAAAGAAGTTCTTCTGCAAGCCGCCCTTCTTTTGTCTTTCTGGCACTCCGACAGAGACAGTCATTCACAGCCATGGTATTGGAGTGGTGAGTTCAACTAATCAACATGCATGTATCGGGCTGACTGCTAGAAGGAATTGCAATCAATTGGTGTCACATTATAGGTATGCATCGCGATCCAGATGCGGCGCGAGTAAATCCGCTTGTCTCTCCTGAGCGCCGCAACCTGTGGCGACGATTATGGGCCAGCTGCTTGTTTCGAGATCGTTGGCTGAGTTTGACACTTGGAAGACCACTGAGAATCCGCTTGAGCGACTGCGATATGCCTTTTCCAGTTCCACAAGATGTCTTGCAGGACCTCAGCATGCTTCCTAACGCGCTACGGGACTTTTACGTTCCCAAGGATCTCAGTATCATGATCGAGCACTGGGTCTTGCTAATTCGACTCAGTAGAGTGCTTGGTGAGGTTCTTTCGCTTTTCTACCAACAATTGGGAGTTCGACCGACACTGTTGCAATTTGATGCCCTTGAGGCTCAGCTGAGGGGATTTTCAATCTCCGAACCTACCAAAACATCCCAGAACCCGCTTGCATTGTTCAGCTACTATCATCTCCAGTTGCATTATCAGTAAGTCACTTTCGCAATTCATTCCGCATTGCGCACCTTAACCCAGTGTAGAGCGACTCTAATAACGTTCTATCGCCCATTTGTATCCACAGTCCCACAGGGCCTACCACCCCAAGCGGAGGAAGCCTGGAGAAGCCGAGTGCGAACTCGCATGGACACCGCTGCAACAAATTCGAACGGCATCGTAGATTGTATGGCTCGTGACGAACTTGTGAGCTTCGCAACTCCAATGACGTAAGTACTTTTGTAGCACAAACTATCTGAATGCAACGAAGTTCTCCTACCGACAACTAGTTTAGTCGTAGTCTCCAAAATTTGACTGACATACCCTAGACCACCGCTGCTAGTACCCGCTATGCATGTCCACCTGTTGAACTGTAAGTCTGAAAATCACTTGACCCGTCGACTAGCCCTCAACAAACTCGAGATGTGTATGGCGGTCATGCGGGAGCTGCAGAAGACCCACACTTCGGCGTCAATCTTTTGTGGGGTATTTGGGGAGGCCGTTCGCCAGCTTGCGCCGGGCCCCCTAGATGAGCGTATCTGGGGTGTTTCCCAGACGAGACGTCTTTCTATGGCGGCGGAATCATTGTCTGAAAATAACCAAGCCTATGCCGTCGATGACTTTTCTTCGCAGACAGTCGTCACGGATGATATCTTGGAGTCTCTGCTGAACGAGACCTCAGCGTACAACTTTTGGGAGTCGATAAATATGCCGGAACAGTCTTGGAACAACTATAAAGGGCTATGATATTCCTTCATCACCTCCTGGGCTGCTCGCTGCGACTTTTTCGCGCTCAAATATTGAGACGGATACCTTATACGCAACGAACATGTCACATTGTTATAACGTAAAGTTTTTCTTTCAGGAAGATTTTATCTTAAATTACAAGCTCGATTATAAGCTACACACTAGAATCGATATACCCTAAGAACATTGAATACGCCAAACACCAAACGCTAACAAAGACGCTAGTGAGCCCTTTTTAGCTATAATGTGGGCTATACAGCCACTTTCTGACTGAAATCAGCCACTGAAATTGTTGGGATAGGCAAGTCGGCCCTGTGTGTTCGTCGTCGGCGCCCAGAAAGATCTTGGACCTTGGTTCCCTGCAAACGATCGAGAACGTTCAAGTCCAGCCCTTCCTGGTCCACAGAGACCACAATTCCATCGAAAGACTCGAGATAATTTTCATTCCAATCGGCCTCTGTGTCCATTTTTGGGCAGAACTTGATCTGTTCTGCATCGACCAGCGGATCAGCGAACTCCACATACGTATCCCATTCGCTCAGCAATGCACGAATGATTGCTATCCCGGGTGAGTTGCTAAGGACAGACTGCCCACGCTTGAACCCTACTCCAACGACCAGAAGTCTCAAAGGATCGGGGCTCATACGACCGCGCTCGACAGTGTCCTCGGCCCGAACCAGTGATTTCATGAACTTCTTTGCAACTTCTGCCGGTCGCTGCCACGACATAGTTGTCGCCTGCTCCAAAAGTGGCATCTCGCATGTCGAGAGAAGATAGTAAGGGTTTACTGGGATACAGTGTCCACCAATACCCGGTCCAGGTCGGAACGGCAGATATCCAAAGGGTTTGCTCGCTGCAGCGGCACTGACTTCAAAGCCATCAATACCGATGGCATCGCAGGCATTAGCCATCTCGTTTGCGTACGCTGCACACACCATGCGCTGGCAGTTTTCGTATAGTTTGGTCATCTCAGCGACCTCGGGTGACGATACGGGGAGCAGATTGGCGAAAACGCGCCCGTATAGCGCTGAGATGGAGTCGATGGATGCCTGGTCCAGACCGGAGACGATCTTAGGAATGTGTTCAAATGCTGGCTCGACGCGACCGGGGTCCACGCGTTCAGGAGACATGCCGACAAGGAAGCCTTTACTAGACATAAGGGGACCGACAAGAGCTCGTGTCATACCTACTGCCACGGAACTCTCAATGACAATGGTTGAACCTGGCCTAGCGCATTGCTCGACGGTAGCAATGGCGCTGCGGAGATAGGTTGTGTCGATTGTCTTGTCCATGTTAAGCAGTGTTGGAACAGAGATAAGGAAGTGAGAGGCTTGGCTGATGTCTGACGCTGATGAAGTGAACTGAATGGGTAGATCGTGTAGTTGCGCGGCAACTTCAAGAAGGCGTTTATCAGAAAGGTCGAAGGCGACGACGTTGTAATGGTGCGCAAACGCTTCGACCAGATGAGTACCGACGTAGCCGACACCAATAACAGCAACAATGGGTCGTGGCTCGGTGAAAGAAGGTGTTCCATGTCGAGTGGTGTAGTCATGACTGAGCAGTTGAGTAGGGGAGTTGACTCCCTCTGGTGGAGGGGATGGTGGCAGATCAACTTGTTTGACTTGCACATGGATGGTAGATTTCTTCAAGTCTTCTAGTGGGGGCGATGAGGGAGGTGTGATCGGTGTCTCTTGGACAGCAACGGATAGCTTTTTCATCTCCGACAGGAAGCCACCTTCGAATGCTTGGTTCGTTCTCATCATTTTGAAAAGAGTTATACAAAAGTCTTTGAGTAATGGGAAGATTAATGATGCCTCGTGAGGTCTGAAATGCTTGGTTGCTCTGCTGTGGACGAATATATTGAGTGTCAGAGCCCGTGGCTCTTATACCTCGCTGCCAGCTGGTGTAACAAAAAGACGAAGACAGCCCGCAGCCATGCCTGTCATTTCGGTGAGGTGAACCATGGACCTGTTCCACTCGGTTCATACCCTGGACAGTAAGTTCGCCGTGTAGTCACGGAGGGTACGCTGCTCAATCTACGGATCCAATAGTCCCAGAACTTCTTAAGCCATGTTCATCGGAGTCCAACGCGGCTGTCACGACCAAAAAGGTCGTAGTCACAGTCATGGTCATAGCCATGTGAATACCCACGTCCCAGTGTAGTTTCTCTTCTCAACCGAAAGGACTAGACTAGAGAGTGTTGCGTTAGTATACCTGTTCTCTTACCACATGGTAGAAGAAGGCTACGGATTGAACCTGACCCAAACTTCAATTCAAAATGACGCAGGTACGCGTTGATGCTACTGATGTTGTCATAGCATGTGTTGTAAACGGGACGGTCGGTGAAGGGAGCCATATGATGTGGGCGGTCCAGACTTACAATGGGACTCGATCATTCTACCTACGGTAACGAACAAGCTGTATGAGAGGAACGCCACGATGAATCGGCCGGAGTTCTGTCACTGGATGTGGAATATAACCATATTGAGTAGCTGCTATTAGCTGCATCTCACCCCAAACACCAATCAAGATATGCCACTAGCTCCGCAGTGTTATGCTGAGCGTCTACAATCTCCACGTTCCGTGTGGGTTACGTTGAGTTCAACAACTCCACGACACTGTCGTCAAGAAAGTAACTTGCTTGCAATGGCGTTCAGAGAAATACGGGTCCTAAGTTCTTCTGGACCAAAACCCGTCTTCTAGTCTTCCTATCGTCACGGAAAATAACGATCGATCGATTCTGTGGAACTACTGGACCTCTCCGTGCAGCTTCGACACTGGCTAAGTTCTCACCCTTCAGCATATGGGCTTTGGAGGAAATTACCGATGACATCTCGGAAAAGAGTAGCTCGAACCATCCTTTCCAAGCTCTCGTTGCTGCGCTAGAAGACAGCGTAAGTTGCAACAAGCTTTGGAGAGTACAATTTCAATAGCCGCACCCGGTCAATTACGTCAAGCCGCGCCTGTTGTTGCCAAATCTATGGCCCTAACCCGTCCGTTTCTACAAACAAATTTTTAAGGTGGTTATTGCCCTAGATTTTTCGACCAAGTCCAGTTCGAACGGCTATGATGAGGTCTGTGCATACACCTCCTGCACAGATGGTCGCGCTTCAGATCTTGCAGACAGGACCATATGCATGGAAGAGGATGGAACTGTAAAACTAGCGCCATCGGATACATGCGACCGAGTACACCGCGTCCTTCAATCATTTACTAGGCTTCTTGTGGTGTTCCTCTCTCCAGACTAACTATATCCGGCGACCTTACACGACGCTTAGCTTTTTTCAGGTATGTGTATTCTGGCGTACGCTAACGGCGGTAGCGTAGAACGTCAAATAAAGGTTTCCCCAAGATCGCCAGATCAGGTAACGCACGTTCTTCATGTTCTAGACAACCGAACTTCGTACCTCCACTCCCTGTACCCGTTGTAGATGACGTCGCTCATAGGAAAGTCCCGCGGCGTACCATGGTAACATGAGTTCATGGTACTTGTTGAAATGCCGTACTATTGACTTTCCCCTTGCAAATGAACGGTTGAGTCAGGAGCTAAGAGAAAGTCTAACTTGCATCGAGCGCAAGATCGGCGATCACCGCTCAGCTCCACGTGCAGAGCCCGACGACCAGACCTGGTCGCTATCCAACGTCTTCTACTTCCCAGTGTCTCGGGACGTGCTCTCGAATCTCTAGATGGATTCTACAACGAAAGATTTTCGCTCATATATCCCTGGACCTTGCACTCTCAGAGCTTTGTGTACCAATATTACTCTCATTCTTTCAAGAAGTCTCACTCACTAAGCATTTGGTTCTTTTATCGTTGCCCTCATCGCATTTTCACATCACCTGCCCAAGCGCGCAATGGCTTCTGTAGCAACCGACTCCGGGCCTTCGAGCCCCAGCAGGCTGTTTTGTATTACAGAAGAAAGTTCGGATTTAGCGATAACGCCTCTGTCAGCCATCGATGAGCCTGTGGCCAGGCCAGCTCCTTGTGCTCTGCGGCAATCCAGTTCGAATTCTTTGAATTCGGCCACTCCAACGCAAGAAGACCCTGACCTCAATTCAAGACCTGTTCTCTCAGCAACCTCAACAAGCTCGACCAAGTCAAGTTCAAAGCTATCTCTGGCTAAGTCGCTTAGATCGCCATCTGCTTCTTCCATCTGGTATCATATGAAGAAGTTGCCAATGGAAGACGGTATACCCCTCGGGTCGAGTGCCGATCCAGAACTCGTAAAACAGTTTCTCGAACTAGCAGAAAAGCGCGCTGAAGCTTTCAAGTCCAACATCCACCAATCTAGGGCTTTTCAAGTTCTGTGGTTTTTTCTACTTACCTGTATTATCTATTTCGGTTTCATCGGCCTTCCGCTGTGGGACGGTATTGCATACTCGATATAGTGAGTTTTGAACAACACCTGAACTGCATACTGTGGTACTAATACATCACCAGCAAGTGGTTCAATGGTGCAACCCATTTACAATATGGATTTCTCACCTTCTTTCTCTGGGGAAGCTGTCTCGCATGGCTTCCTCTTCTGTTCGTAAAGTTCGAAAAGAACGTTGACGCAGACGAAGAAAATGCCAACCCTAGATCAGATGCATCTGAAACATGTCTTCTGATCCCTGCATACAAAGCCGCGGATGCGCTGCCAAAGACAATCGAACACGCTCTCAAGATCTTCAACCCAAACCAGATCTTCATTCTAGCCAACGGAAACTCACCAACTCCCCTCGATAATACGGAGGATGTATGCAAAGAGTACGGTGTTAATCATGCCTGGGTCCCAATTGGCAGCAAGATCGTTGCAGAGTTTGTCGGAGTGATGCTTGCAAAGAGATTCAAGTATTGTATGCTGATTGATGACGATGTCCACTTACCGGCAAACATGCCAATCGTCACGCATCGTATCAGCAGCAACCGCAAACACGGATCTACAGTATGTGTTGGTTATTCTATTAAGAGCACTGGACCGGATGAGACGAAGGGTACGTTCATCCAACAAGCCCAAGATCTTGAATACAAACTCTCCGGCTTGTCAAGACACTTCCAAGGCACATATGGCAGTGCCGTGTTTCCACATGGCGCCATAATTTTGTGGGATCGAGATGCTCTTGAAAAACTGTTCTGGGGCCACCCTGGGTTCAAAATTAGCGAAGACTGGTACTTCGGTCATACTTGCAGAGTAAGCCATGAGATCTAACAACTGCATGAAAAAGCGGCTAACTTTTCATAGTCTGCAGGGTTTCGTATCGAGTTCTGCACTCAAGTCTTTGTGCCCACGGAGACCCCACCCTCTTTGTTCATCCCAGTTAAATCTACTCGTGGTGGCTATGGTGAAATGACTGTCTGGAAGCAGCGGTTCTATCGATGGTAAGTCCACGCAGATCAAGGTAGCCATATGCCTGTTAACTGTTTCGTACAGGAATTTCTTCTACCTGTATCGGCTTCGAGACGATCTAAATTACCTATTTTTTGCGTGGCGACTCGGCCGATATGAATGGGCCACCAAGTTGTTTGTTCTTGCCGAAATTTACTCGACGTTCATCTACGCTGCCAGACCTATCATGCTTCCTGTCTCACTTGTCGTTCAGCCAAAGATGGTCGGCGCGATGACAGGAGGTTTGGTAGCCGTGTACATCTTGGCCGTCATCTTCTTCAATGCAGTACATCTGCGGCGTAAAAAGGAGATGGTATCGTGGAAGGTCATCCCTGTCTATTTTTTGATGAAGACAGCTCTGACATTCGTTAACACGTTGAGTGTGTACTACTCACTCTACGCCTATGCGGACTTCTTTTCGCGTCGACATCCTCGCGTAACCGAAAACTACCCCGCTTTGGTAGCTGCAAAAGAATGCTTAGACGGAGAGTTCGCCAAGAGACAGGTTCAAGTGCAGATCGTATCTGGAGAGGACATTGAAGGAGATGACCTTGTGGAGGTCAGACCACTTACGCCCGTGGCTCTGCGTCAGAGTAGTAGAGTAATCGAGGACCAGGGGTCTAGATTATTGCATACATCAACACATTCAGATCGAGCTTCGTAGTTTTCTGATATTCCTAGGTACCAAGTATTCAATTCAATGCATGTAAGGCTTGCGGCGTTCCAGCTATTACCGTACAAAGCTTCCGAGCGCGGGTCAACGTTTCACTGCAAAGTAAGCTGGATATTTGCTTCAAGCAAAAACTGCTCTCTGACTTTCGGACGCTGCTAATAGTCATTGTGAATGGTGTTGCAGCCTTGGGATTAACATTCCTAGCCCCTATGATCAACAGTTAGAGCTTAGTCCAGTCTCAATGCTCTATGGTATTGTCTCTTTACGATAGCAACTTTGAAATCTTGGCATGTAAGATTTGGAGCGGTGAGGCGTAAACCATATCGTTAGAAGTTTGTGTTACGTTCTAAGAAGATCTGGGTGGTCCCGAACATGCGTCTTACTAGCACAGTATTTTCTTTGTTCATGAACGACTAGTGTGACTCCGCCTTCGTAGCGTACCAACACCATTTACAATCTTGTGTACTAGTAGCATCTCCGCATCTGCTGTCTAGGTCTAGCCAAGTCTCGATAAGCGGAACCCGGGTGATCAGATTTGCCGATTGTTGCGGTGCTCAGCTGTCTTTATCTTGAGCAAGTCCTCAGTCAAATTCTTCATAACTAGGAAATCCCAGATCATTTTTTGCCGCAATGATTCGACTCTTAGGATCATCGTGTCGCGTTATCATTCTTTTGGTTTTATCACAGGCGTACCTAGGCGCCGCTGACTGCGAATGCGGTTACCGCATACCCTATACTGGCAATTCGTCGTCGCAACAGACGGCATTACTTTTCACAGATGCCGTTCAAGTCAACTTTCGCGCGATGCACGACCTGAGCCGTTCACAGGACTGGAAGATCAAATACGTCCGATTCAATTACGTGCCCAATAGCGGCCGCTATGGAAAGCGAGTAGAAGCAAGGAACATTGTCCCGAATCCGCTGGCGAATGTCAGCGCTGGTTGGGACAGTCCATCTTTACAAGGCGTTGGTGTTGATGCTGGCCTGCAGTTGATTGTTCGATCGAATCTATCTGAAGGGAATCTAGTCAGCACTGGCCAGATTCAGTCGAGGCGCGAGGATGTTCGCTTCGGCAGTTTTCGAACTTATATGAAGACCACACCTGTCAACGGTACATGCGCATCACATTTCTGGTACAACAGCGACTCTAAAGAGATTGATGTGGAACTGCTATCGCGTCAGCAGGAGGGTGGTCGAAACCCAGCAAATTTTGTGGTTCACAGCAACGAGAGCGTCGCCGACGGCAACGACGCAAGAAACACGGCTGGTTATATAGAAGGGAAATTAAGATTCGACCCGGCAGATGGATTCCATGAGTACAGATATGACTGGTCAGCCGACGTGGTCAGCTTCTACGCAGACGGTAAATGGATGGGAGATGTCAATCAGTCTATACCCACAGATCCAGGCTACTTTCAGCTGAGTCATTGGAGCGATGGCAACCCAGGTTGGACAGCTGGGCCTCCTTCCCAGGACGCAGTGCTCACGGTGGGGTATTACATGGGCTTTTTCAACTCAACAGATGGATCGCGGATTCAGGACTTCGAGTCAAAATGCGGTGGCGGTCGAGACAGCGTTGCTGTTTGTGATGTGCCGGACTTTTCAGCAACTGCGAAAGCAACGCAGGGGCCGGTGTTCGTTGGAGTAGCTCAAAACAGCACTGGGGAAAGATCGTTTGCGAGCAGTTACCGTACTGAACATCCTGGGCTTTTGAACTTGGCCCTGCTATTTCTTTCAGTGTTTTGGGTTCTTGGTATCTAGATAAACGCACCTAACCATGACGCTCAGCTTTGCTTTGGCGACTCACGTCTCCGATCTCCCAGTCGCAGTTCAAATCGTGTCTACCCGTTCTTAGCTCTAGCCAACAGCTATCAAGCTTTCTTATGTCCAAATAAAAGAACGAGTAGCGTAGTTGGTGGTACATTGTGCTAAAGCGCTTGCCTGCTGGTTCAGTCGGACACCAGTCTGTCGGTCCAAAACTCTGGAGGACGACGAAAGGAAAAACGAGCCGTTGACTGGTATCACAAAAGCCACGAGAGTCACAGTGTACAAAAACAAGACTAGTAAAGTAAGATCATCCTATTGAAACGGGGTAATTTGGCAGCAAATGCGAGTCTCGATTCCTGGTGTTTCTTTCGCGCTTATATCACCTGATGATGAGAGTTGTAGAGTTTCTAATCTTAGCGTAGAACAGTATCGGGCCCCAGTCGATCCTAAAGGGCAAACACACAATTCGCTAGAATCATAGACATATGCAGCACTGCTAGAGTACAGTTGCAGCCTTTTCTTGTTTGACACGCAGAACAGGTCTGCTCCGTTGCGTTGGTTGTACCCAAGAATTGAAGCCTAACGTCAGCAGAAACCGGAAGAGCTTGTCAATGATTGCAACTATGTGGTGGCTGCCAGTCTTGAGGCGTATGTAAGAATACTGCCGTGCAGGAAGTTTGAAGATAGCCGACACCTGGCTCAGTAAATATTGGGGATCCGAGTCTTAATGTCTGACTAGTGCGGCTCGATAAGGGGAACGTGCTAAAAATAGATGCTGGCCGCCTAACGATACTTCTACCCCTTTAACGCGCTTTCCGTATGCAAGTCTCCATTCGCAACTCCCATTCTGAGTCCAATGTGCAATCAAGTCTTGCATCTATCCTGCATAAAAGAAAGTCAGCAATATACCCGTCACCTTCTCGAACGCGAGTCCAACCAGCGGAGAAGGGCGAGAAGACTAGTCGGTACAACCGCTGATTTCTTATACGCCTGGAAAGCTGCCTGCCCCAATTGCTGCCCAACACTTTGGTAGGATGACGCCAACTACAACACTTGAAGATACGACTCGCACGTCCCACTATCAGAGCCGGTATCTACGTCAGCTGCCCCATTATCAGACATGTTTACCCGGAATCCGACTTTCTTGCAACCCTTTTGTCGATACACTCTCCCTCCGACTGCGGCGCATCGCCTTTCTATGCATCATCACGCTGCGCATCATCGAGGCACTTTTCTTCGCCTTTGTATTCTATATGCGCAAACCAGGCTTTCTTGTTCCAGGACTCCTGATCACGCTCGTAGTGTTCTTTATCGTCGCGTGGAATCTACATTTGATTGTGGAGGCGCAGGGGGAACGCCGAGTGCTTACAGTCAGGATTCCGGGTCGAGTGTTCAGCGGATTCTTGTGCGTTTTGGTTCTGGTGCATATCGTCTTGATTGGATTGGAAGTCACTGGCCTGTCGTGGTTTGTTGATGGGACAATCAAAACCTGGACGTTCTGGATACTGGCCATTTGTTTTGTTGCTTGGATTACTGGTGGAGAACCGGAAGAAGGGAGTCTAAGTCTGGCGTAGCAGAGCCTTATGTAAGCGAAGTTGTGTTCTCAAGTATGCAAGCTTGTCTGTCTATCAATAAAGAGGTTCAATGTGTGTAGCTGTCAATGAAACCAGAAGAGTCACAGGTTGTGACTCAAGAATTGTTGTGGATGATTTCCAGAGCCTTCCCTGATAGGACTGATTCAGAGCATGGAATAGGACTGCCTAATAGGAGTACAAAGCTGCCACTGTGAGCAACACCACTCTACATTCCTGCGTAGTCGATAAATCACTCTTTCTAGAAGTGCAAGCATTTCAAATGCACTCTATGGCGATTTTTGGAAGAATTTTCGCGTTCGAGACGTGTATGTCAACATTGTGGCTCTTGTAGTCATGTGCAGGATCACAGGTGATACTTGCGAATGCACCGAAGGCCCCAACGCTCGGAAAAGCTGGGAGAGCAAAGATTATGTTGACACTCATGGAGCTGCAGAAAGAATGGGCTAGTAAATGTGAGTGTGGTCCAAAGAACAGACAACAAATGCAAAATAGCAAGATGTATCGGTACCAAACAGAAAGAACAGGGAGATGAGGGAACGAATAAGAGTGAATGAATGATTGGTCTGCCAAGAATTCTGAATTTCCCAGTACTTGTATCGAGTAATACGTGCCGGCGTCATTTCTTGCATCTTGCATAAACCGCTGTGGCGTCGGACATCCACTTGGCGGCTGCCAGGTACGTCGTCAAGAATCGCGGCCCTTGACAGATAACCAGGATTTTCCATTGACTGTACAAGAAAGCAGCTAGAAAAGGTCAGCAGAGATTATCTCCTGTGCGTTCACAAATCATTGCCTGGATCGATTGGCTGGAGTATACATAATGGTAAGATCCGCGCCGTGGCTTCACAATTCGGTTCAAATTCGGACATCGTATTCCTTGCTCGTAGCTGACTAACCCAATAGGTGTGCTAGGAGCAGTCAAGCATAAGATGATTGAGGATCGTTGCAGTGGAGCTAACAAGAGGTGAACCGCTTGTAGTGAATCTGGGCATGGACTCGTTGGATCGCCCTTGTTTTGGATTTCATTTTGAGAGGCCTTGGAGAACACAACCTCCGAAAGCATGGTAGGCATCTAAGCCATTTTGAGTCCTTTGAGCCAATGACATGAGTTGAGATCTTAGCGTTGTTATGTCTATGCGCGTACGAAGTAATACCTGAGTTAGCGTAGCGCGGCGCGTCCTATAGCCGGCCGTGAATGTTGCTGCGCTGCTTAGATGTCCTATTATATATGAAGATTCGCAATGATTTTTTTTTCTTACAAGTTGAAGTCTTTCGTCACGGTGAGCCAAATATCTCCACATACAACGAGGCTCACTCCTGTGCTAATTATCTTAAGCATCGCTGATGGGCAGTCCGTGAAACCATGTGCGTCTCCGCACGCTGAGCGTCTGCGACAGGTGTTCATAAGTCACGAAAGTCTGCCCTATGGTACAATAGAACAACCGCTTAGAGTTTATGTCCACGACACCTTCAACAGAGACAAGCTACGCCTTCGCACGAACGAGTTCCAGGCTTTTCTTAATTGTTTACCAATGGCAACAGTCTGTTCCGAGGCCCGATCTCACGCCACTACATTGTGTCAGACCCAGCTAGCGATTGTAGATTTGCACTACGATCCCATACTTGAGAGCAACTAGTGCTTCATAGTTTACCCATTTGAGTACAATCTGTAGTGATATGCTATGTCAGAGTATAAAGGGGCTTTTGGATCACTTGAAAGACATTAGAGGACTCTTCTTCGTCGCATTTCGTCCATAAGACTTACTGGTAAGTATGAAGTTTCGTTGACCTGCGTCCTCTTCACTGGGACACAGGTAAGGGACCCACCTACGGATAGAATATCCAACTCCTCTCGGCAATGTTTGTATTGCTTCTGATCCGTTTTAAACTTTAGAAGTGTGGTAGTAATCAGCTCGTGGACCTCGTGTAGTGACCGGGCGACTTGCCGGCATCACTGGACATGTGCGCCAATAACGGACTATAATTCTGGAGGGTTGAAAAACCCAGAGCAGCAAAATTTGTACCCCGCAATGCGCGAATATATAGTCATCTCCACTGAATGGATCATCAGCCTACTGTTCGGTGACAATGGAGGCAATGGGACTTGATACCAATACAAAAAGCTCGGTTGGCTTCAACGTTGGGGCTCAATGCGTGGCACTTGCACTAAAGTTTTACTTGACCTCGACCACAGGTTTGTTGCCTTCCTACTCTTACGCTCGTAGCATATCCTCACTGACTCACTGACTTTTACCGCACGGTTCTTTACACTTTCTCTTTTAGCCACGCTTGATACTTTTCGGTAGCATACTAACGGGCTTTGATAGCTTGATCCCCTGCCCTCAACGCAGACTTTTCGGTATGTAGGCGATTTGCGACTCCTTTAATCCTGAGGTGCTACCATCGAAATTGAAAGTGTTCGGGCCCACGATTATGAAGGGACTTCAGTAGCTGTACACTTCAAGACCTAGGAATGCTTCTGCGCTGGGCCCACTCTGCGTTCAGCGAATGTCCATCGCGGCCCTGCACGGAAAGATACTGGTATCAGACAATTTGCTGCCTTGAACCCAGTTGCGCATATGACGTTGGTCTACTCATCAAAACAAACTATGAATATAGGCAGATAAACAATTAGCTAGTATTTGTAGTTGTCACGTTTTGCCCTGTATGCTGTCACATCGTCTGTTACTTCTACTGTCAAGTAACTACAGCTAGCTAGTTAGGACTTCTTGTTTGTCTATGACGTATATATGATTGTAGTCGTCCGGATTTATAGAGGGTGCGTACATATCACTGGGCGTTGTACAATGGCATTGGCACCTTTCTGTGAACCTGCGGGTGCAGGCTGTGTCTGGCGTACCACTCAACGGTACGGCGCCGAGTATCTGAGCGCGTGACAAGCGACAATAACATAATTGCGTTATGACTGAGTGCGCGTGTGTAAGCTCTTTACGCAACTGGGGTCTGTAGAAGCAGCTTTGGGATGCAGCTAAAGTCAGTATCAGGTTTTGGGAGTACCCCATCTTGCTCGCGCTGATATACCATGAGCCCGGACGAGGCTGATGCAAGCGTGGGCGGCATCAGCGCTGTGCTGGACCCTGTGCTAATGACGCCGAGTGCTTGTCCTTCAAGTCAATGTCACGATCTCAAGCGGCGGAGGGGAAAAAGTGTCCACGAAAGACGTTTAGGGATGGTATATTGAAAAAGTTCGGCTCGTGAAGCTGAGCGACAGCAAAGACGAAGACATCGGACGTGGCTGATGTTTCTTAATCGTTCTTGCCTCGCCGGATCAGCGCCTTTGAGACCTCGATGCGGAGTCGAAGATTCTGTTGTAGCAGGTTATCGGTGACGATCTGCAGTTACAGAGTAGATCGCTGCGGCAGGCACCGCTGCATGCGACTATGATCAGCCGTAAAAGAGAAGGAACGGAGATGCGATGGCAAGGTACACCTCAGCATATGATGCCTGCACTCCGGCACCTCAGCAGCTTCAGGGACGCTTTCATTGCTGGCCGCAATTGAAAACTGCACCGTGCCTAAACGCCAGCATCGCAGGTGCTTGTTTTCAACGAAGCACGACAACACACAGCCATCCGCCTCGGCAATGGCGGCACGATCGAGGCTCAACCCTTCGAATTCAAACCCTCACCCAGGTCTGAACACCCGCGCCAGCTGCTTGAAGGAAATATCTAAAGTCACCCGTGTAGTCTACAGACATGCTGTAGGGTTGTGAAACAGACGAGTTGGAGATGGTACACGCCGCGCCAACTCTAAAAGGGCGCCACAACCGCACCGGTTGCTTTCGGATGCAGGTACCAAAGCCCTGCACCGTGATCAAGCCTGTGCATGCGGCACGGGCTCGCGCTCTCCCTAGTTTTGGCAGCTTTGAAGGTTCGTGTCAGTGCGTGTCTACTCGACCGTCAGGGCTCTTCCCTTTAGATCATTGCGCACGAGCAGAGATCCGCACGCAGATCAAGCGCTAAGCCGAATGGGTAATAGAGATCAGCGCATTGATCTGCAGCCATCCCCTTTCGCCAGTCTTTGCTAATTTGAAGGACCAGGTGTGCTGCCAGAACAGGAAGAGCGACTGTCACCGCGACAACTTTGCGAGGCTCAGAAGAAACACCGATGCAAATGTTTCGAAACATTGTCAATATTTCTCGTTGGTCTGGGTGTGTCCCAAAATAATCAACATGCTCCACAGATGAGCTCTCACTGCCGTATATATTGTATGCCAAAGCAACTCAACTGAGGTATCAACAATCGTTATAGTTTACTTGCCTCTCCGCGTTTTTATCCCGCTTTTCTTCACAGTCTTTCGTTTGTGCTGAGCACTCACAGTCTTTTTCGATACACAACAAGTCACTTCGCATTCTTTATCCATACATTCATTAGCAACAAGTCAAATATGAAGTTCACTATTGCTACCATTGTCGCGTTCATTGGTATGAGCAATGCTCTACCTGCCCCACAATACGGCGTCGATACGACCCCTCCCGCCACCGGATACGGCGACGATGCGACTTCGTTGCCCGCAGTCACCGGCCCCTGCGCATGTGCTGGTGACAGCACTGCAATTGCTACCGGCACTATGCCACTCCAAGGCAGTCAAAAAATCCAGCCTACCGCTCCCGCCTTTGGATCAGGAAGCAGCGAGCCACAAGTCTCAGATGCGTCGACCATCTTGGTACCTACCACAGGTTACTCGCAACCCGGTGGAGGTGAGACGCAGGTTTCCGGCTCCTTCGGCCCAAGTGCTTCCGCCAGTCTGATTTCTGGTGAAGGTTCAGATTACAGCTCTGGAAGTGCGAATCTGGGCGGAGGTCTTGATCTCGGAGGGCTCGTCGGCGGCCTTCTCGGCGGCGGCAAACTGCCAGGTCTTGACATCAGCGCAGGCGGTGGTCTCAACTTGGAGGGAGTCGTAGGTAGTCTTACAGGTCTCCTGAACGGAGGTGGCCATCTTGATGGAACTGGACATCTCGACATCAGTGGCCTGCTCGATGGCCTCAAAGGCTCCCTTGGAGGCATTCCTGGCGGCGTGGAGTTGGGATCCTTCTGTGACCAGCTGAAGGGCGCTCTCGTTGGATCAGGTAACATTGATCTCAGTGTGTTGGTGCCTGGACTTCAAGCCCTACTTAGCGGATCTGGTAAATTCGATCTAGGTGCGGCTCTTGGCGTCGATGTAGGCGGTTTGATCGCTGGGCTCAAGCTTTTGCTCGAGGCCTCTATCAGTGGCTCCGGAGGCCTCGACATCGGCGCCTTACTTGACCAGTTTGAAGGATTTCTCGCTGGATCAGGCCATCTCGACCTTGGCGCCGGAGCTGGCCTTGAACTCGGCGGTATTATTGCCCAACTCAAGGGTCTTCTCAGTGCATCTGGAGCAGTCGGCCTTGATATCAGCGGTGTACTAGGCGCTCTCAACGGCTTCCTCAGCGGTTCTATCGACTTCAATGGCTTGGTTGCGGCCTGTGGAACCCTGCCCGGCGGCCAACTGCTAGTCAGCTTGTGCGGTCAGCTCACGACAATTCTGATTGAACTTGGTATTGATCTCAATGCCATTGCTGGCCAGCTCGTTGCGGTCCTCGGCGGCATTCTTAAGGGATCTCTCCAACTCGCTGGTTCCCTTCTCGTAAATGGGGTTCTCGACCTTAACAACTTACTCAGCGCTGTTGGCAAGGTCGGTGGCGGATTGGCCGCCGACGGTGGACTCTCCATTGGTGGTGGACTGAAGACTGTCGGCAGTCTGGTGGGTGCAAGTGGATCTATCGGGGGATCGATCGCTGGTAAGGTTGGTGGTCTGCTCGGCGGCCTGCGCGGTGGGAAGAGCCAGATCGGTGGCGGTGTAAAGTCAGGTGGCTGGTGAAGCGTCCGTCTCAGTTTGACCATCTGCTCGCCCACCTTCGCCAATGCTGCGTCGCCATGACATCTAAAACGCTATCGTCGGGCAGATGAATCTTTCGACACTGCGACCTGGGCCGAGGACCGACAACCGTCAGCAATGTGTTGTCTTGCAACCCTTGCTGATGCACTGTTGTATCTCTGCCTTCTCCGCCATCTTGGATGACCTCCATTTTCTGCTACCAACCAGATCTAAGTCTTTTGCGAATACTTTCTCATTGCCTCTGTGCTTCGAATCATCTGACGGCAATAGTGCGTCTGCTGACAAGTTACCTGTCCGCGTACACGCATAACTAGTGTATAGACAGGAAGACCTTGCTTATAACTTATTACTCTCTAGTATATTACATTTAATTTTGTTAATTACCTCTGATCGCGAAACGAACAAGAAAGAGCAGCGTGTGACACTACTGGTACCGTTCTTTACGTCTGAAATTTGTGTAATTTCGCCTTAGATTGGAGATAGCTTAAAGGGTGAGCAAAGGTGATGACATGGTTATGACCGCTCTTTATTGAACATAGCAAGCGCAGGAGTTTATCATCACCCCCGCTGTCAAGAGATGTTAGACGCAGCGTGACGATGCTGTACGGTTTTGTATCCGATGTTGTGTGCACGGTAGTAATCGTTTATAAGTCTACCGAGCTAGCTAAGATAGAATAAGACCTAAAATGACTCCCTGACGGTCAAGTGGCATTAGACCAGCCGGAGAAGCCTCAACTACGAAATGAGCGTTTATATTCTAGTGCTCACTATGAGCGTTGTTCCCTGCGTCCCAATCAATGAATGTATATTATGTTGACGACAAAAGTAAAAGCCCGAATCTTGCGAGTTTAAGCCTTGTCTAGCTTGACTTCGACGGTAAACATATCATCATTGGCGTGAAAGCCAACCTCGCGTAAATCCACGGAGCTATCGCTTCGGCGAGCTTTGATCCATACATGTCTGACAAGGAATAGGTATGCTTCGTAAGGCGGGATAAAAACCTCCACTGTGTTTGTTTCTTCCTTGTACTCCGTATACGAAGTAGAGTCAAAAGCTGTGAACTGGTAGTTCAGACTGACCTCCGCCCCAAAACCTTTGATGCCATACGAGGCAGAGATCTCCACGCTGGCAGAGTGAATCATTTCAGTGGTCTCCGTACTGGAAATACCTTTTTTGATCTCCATCTTGTCCGACATTGTCCCCCCACCGTCATTTTGTCTTACGCGGTGAACATACCACGCACTCGACCTGCTGAGTGTGATGAATGGGTCGGCAATGTGATTCAAACTCTGTCTGTCATCTGCTCTGAAGAAAGCAGTGAAAGGGAGAATTACATCACACTGTGCCATTATGTTGAATGTCTGTCATCCCTGAAGAAGATCGTCCTTAGTGAACGGCGGTGTTTTTGAAGGGAACTCATCGAAGTTTCTCGGACAGGGCAGTGCCAGAACCGTGGCAAGATTTGACGCAGGCCATTCTATTTCCTGGTTGGTCCGGGATTTATCGGCACAAATAGAGACCAATTTTGCACCGGTCATAGACAGAGTGGGCTGAGCAATGTCCCAAACGCAGCCATTGAGATTCGCTCCTGAGCCTCCATCGTCCCAGATAATTTTTGGCTTGTATGTCGAATCAAGAACCAGATCCTCTCGAACAAACCAGATGTTACTCTTCTATGGCTCGCTGTAATGTCCCACGCAAATGTCCCCCAGCGAAACGTACCCAGGGGGAGCTCTTGGCCTCTAGAATAAGCTATCGTACTTTCCTCTACTGCTTCTGTCATTCCAAATCATGTCATAGCCGAGAGGATCGGCACAAGCTGAACGTCCCGGGGAATTCAGAACATTTCCAACAAAGACTGTACCCCATTTATTGTCAATCCCACCACAGTGCCATTCTGAAAATGCGATAGACCCCAGAGGATGCATATCACCCTGCGATTTGGCGTGTATCAGTCTTCAGTGTCTGCATCGGAGTTCTTCGTACCACATTATATATAGATTCTAGTAAATATTAATCAAATATAACTAATGGTGGGGGAAACAAGGAGCTCTTCAGAGTGTGTTGGGTTGAATGATTGAAGAACCACTAATCTTCTAAGAGATCAGATAAATATGGAGCATTGGAGATGGGTTCTTCCAGATTCGATCAGCACGTGACAGCCAGACGTCTGATGCACATCTTAGAGGATGTACATAGTTTCAAGACTCATGTCTCCTTCTAGACCGTTTGTAGTAGCTCCTTCAGCAATAAGCTTGGCCTTCTTCGCATTCCTGCGTTTAAGTAGGAACCAGCATGAGCCATAAAGGAAGCCAGCGACGACTGTCAAACCGGCAGAGACAGCATTGCCCTGGATGTATCGCGGGCCTTGTTGACTAGGGTACAGCTGCGAAGATACTACGTTAGATACGTTTGCGATGGAATATGCAAAGGGCATTCCGATTGCGCGTTTAGAGTCTGGCGACAGATTGGTAGCCACCCAGGTAACAGCAAGCGTGGAAATGGGGTAAAGCCCTGGTGAGATCAGTATATGGCTCATCGAGGAAGGTCCGATGTTACTCACCAAGAACAAGGACAAACATTCCAGCATAGCCAGCACCTGGATTTGGTGTTCCAACACAGATGAGATAACCAACCGCGACTGGAACACAACAGCTGACGATGAACACGCCGCGTCGCTTCAGTTTGTCTGAATAGGCAACCTGAATAACAAGAGATATAGCGCCAACAATATAGACAGGAATAGTCATGTAATTCACTTTGAGCGAGGCATACCTGGTATTGATTAGAATGTTCTTCCGAATTCTCTGAAGTAAGATCTCTTACCCGAGGCCAGAAATTATCGTGGGGAGAAAGACACCGAACCCGTTGATTGCGACGGAGGAAGTGAAGAATGCAATGCCTAGGAGCCAGACAAAGGGGTCCGTAAGGGCAATCTTGATCCATTTACGCTCAAAATTGTCCTTTCCTCTTAGCATGAAATCTCTCTGTTTCTTCAGACGCATGGTCTCTTTCTCTTCCTCATTCAAGAACCATGCTTCTTCGGGTGTGGTAGGTAAGAAAGCCCAGCCGGCTCCACATATAACGATGGTGATGAGGAATTCAATGATGAATAGCCATCTCCAGGCCGCAAGTCCGTTGCGCGATCCCATAGTTTGGACTGCATATGCGAATAAGCCACCGAAAGCGCCAGATATGCATTGGGCGAGGTTTGTAGTCATGATGCGCTTGCCTGCCAGCTCCCGTGGGTAGATAGTCGTGAATAGATAGGCAAACGCCTGGGCAAGACCCGCTTCGGCAGCGTTCAACAACATGCGAACTGCGATAGCTTGACCGTAGGTGTTGATGAATGCAGTGCCAAGCGTGCAAGCGCTCCATAGTACGAAGGCAGTACCAATGGACTTGTTAGCGCCCCACCGCTTGACGGCCAGAACCCAGGGAATCTCGAATATAATAGTGCAGACACTCGATAATGTATTGATATTGCCAAACTGGCCGCCAACGAGTCCGATGTCTTCGTCGAAGCCGAATACTCGAGCGTTTCCAAGCTGTCCTGTCTCAGTAATGGTGGAGCATCTCTAATCAAGACTAACTCACGTTGTTCCTGTCCAGAGTAGACAGAACAAGGAAGATGACCGACACGGGCACGACGTATGTGTCGAACTTCTTGCGACAAGCGGCCTCCTTTGCGGGGTCAATATAGATGACTGGGACGACTTCTCCGGATCCAAAATCGACAGAGCCTGCAGCATCGACCACGACTGGTTTCTTCATCTCCGCGGTCGGTTCAGACGCCATCGCTGCAGCCTGACCAAGGACGTCTATGAAGTAGGCTTGATGTGATAATTAGGGAATCGTGGGGAACTGGCTAGGTCTGAATGTAATGTGAAAGTGGTCCCAGCATCCCACAATTATATGCGTGTCTTCTCATAATGTGTTGTCGAGTTTGAACTATGCTCTTATGATAGGCGTGATAAGCTTTACAATTGAACAACACTAAGTTGATCAATATGACGCGTTCGGGTGGATCCGATTAAATCTATATTCGCAAAGCTTGTACGGTGATATTGAAAACGTGGAGGAAGTTTGGGGTAAAGGCAATCATCACTCAAACTGCAAAGCTAGACATGAGTGAGGAGCAACGAGTTACAAGCGGACCAATCAAGGCTCGCGCTTCCCCTATCGCAATCTTACATGGCGATCACCGATCGGCAGAAACCGAACGCCTACCTACCACGCGAGTCCTTATCTAACTTCGCAACCTCGGTTATCGCCGTCGGTACTGATGAGCAGTCCAACCGCCAAAAGTGAAATCCGAAAGACAAAGACTATCGCGGATGGAGTCCGCATCGTGCCCCAGCCCAAGAGCTGGCAGAAGGGTTTCTGCGTGTCAAAGGTATGTCCAGCCATCGTCGTATGCCGAAGATCAAACACTGATTAGAGGTTCAGATGTCGGAGGAGAAAACAGAAGGTACTGATAACGATTGCTGTGGTCGAAGTCTCTTGTTCTGACAAGCGGGCGAACCTGCAGTGTGATCTGAAACATCCCGACTGCTCGAATTGTGAGAGTGCAAAAGTTCGGTGCTTGACTTATCACTTGGGAAAACAAGCAGAAGTGAGCGCAACAGGTCTTGACCCTAGCCCCTTGTATCTAACCATACTCTCTAGCTACCTCGTAATTACGTGAACAACCTCGAGACGGAGCTTGAAAGGCTCAGACAGGAAAACCAAGCACTGCGAACACGCACCTTGTCTACTTCGGTCGGTAGAGAAGACCCCACTACACAGGAATCGGCAATCAGTGAATTTCTAAGTACTCCTACAGACGGATCTGTAACTCCTGGTGGCAATCCCAATCATCTTCAGGATTTGGTCAAAAGTGTTCGGAACGTTGTAGTTGAACCCTCCCAACAGCCACGGTTCTTAGGACAAAGCAGTGGTATCACACTTGCCAGGATGGTCATGGCATCTATTCGAACCGACCACTTGCCGCGACCATCCTCCCAACACAGGTCAAACAATCACAATCATAGCACATCAATGTCTGTACCTGCGGTCACTTCTGCAGCCGAGTCATCCCTTCCACCACGCCATGCTGCGGACCATCTTGTCAAGGTCTACTTCCAATACCGTACCCCTCACCTGCCAATAGTGGATCGATCGCAAGTCGAGAGAGCTCTCGAAAGCGCCTACAGCCTCTCCAACGCTCACCAATCTACCGACGGAGCACGTGAGAGAGATATGTTCACATCCTACATGGTGTTCGCCATCGCCCTTTGCAACGTCCCCAATCCCTCGGGCGGCACAAGTCGTGTAATGCAAAGCGAGGGCTGTTTTCGCTCTGCAATTGGCTGGGTCGAGAAGGCCATCACCTACTCGAGAAGCGACCTGAAGACTCTCCGTGCCGTACTTCTTCTGGCCCAATTTATTTCGATGTGCCCTTGGCAGGGTAGCTTGTGGCATCTGACTGGTATTGCCCTGCGCTTATGTGTCGATATTGGTCTGCATTGGGAGACTGAAGGGCAGTTCCTAGACACAACCCCAGATGTACTCTACGAGCGCCGGCGCCTGTGGTATTCTGCTTACCAGTTTGACCGCGTATTGGGTATTACCCTTGGTCGCCCGTTTGGTATTACAGATGAAAGCACCCAGGTCCCACTTCCGAATCCATGGGCGGCAGCTCACCGACCACTGGGGCCTCGAAAGGATGAGCATGACTTTGATGTTCACCATCAACGAGCTCACAACCACTTATTTAGCATGGCTAAACTTGAGTCTGAGATTATACATGTGCAACAAAGCCGAAAGTGGCCTACTAAAGCTGCTTACCCTAAGCCTAACTTTGCTTTGTGGATGCAAGCTATCCAACCTCGACTGCAAGAGTGGCACAGCACAGTGCCGAATCCGAGTGATTCTCATCCATCTTCAATCTTCGCAAAACAGGCTTATTGGGATTCACTGTTCAACAATTGCATACTTCTTCTCCATCGGCCCAGCTCTAGCGCCTATCGGTTGCCAACGGAGACACTGTTCATCTCCCATGAGGCTGCCTGTAATCTGGTTACAAGCATTAAAATCCTGCAGCGGGAGGGAAAACTTGATGTGCTTTGGAGGTCGGTCCATCAGCTCTTCATGGCAGGCTTGACCATAATATATGGCCTTTGGCAATCGAAGGAGATGCGAGAACAGAACCCAGTCAGCAGTAGCATCTCGACGCTCCAATCATGCGCTTCCACGCTTTCCGCTATGTCGGAAACGTTCCAGGGAGCTTCGGGCTGTCGAGATGTCTTTGATACTCTCTCTTCAGCTACAATCGACTGGCTGGTCACGAAGGACGCGGAGGAAACCCGTACAAGCCGTGCGGATTTCGAAAAACAGGTCGAAGATCTTCTGCAGCAGCTGAACCCCTCTCGGGAGGCCTTGTACATGAACGAGAACAGCGTCATGGACATGTCGGATATGCTCTCGACCAACATATTTTCGTTTGGAGAAATGCTGAGCTCAGCTGCGCAATGGCCCGAGTTCGCCGACCACGACTACCCTCCGGTCGGCATGGAAATGACCCTAGATACCTACTTGGAATTATGACCAGTTCTAGTCAGTTTTGATATCTGGTTCAAATCCAGCTGGCATAGCGATCAGAGGGGGAGGCCCAGTACTCCAAATGTTCAATATGAGTTAATTATAGCAATCTCTGCAAGTAGTCTTAAAGACTTTGGAAATGCTCGTCAACTTGAAATTTTTTCCAGTCACCAGATGCATGAATGTCGTGAGAAAGAGCCTAAACTACAGCAAACCAGAATGCACACACATCTGAAAAGCATGACTACGTTCGATGAACATAATAATCAAGCTCGATGGGTTGGGACAAAAGGGGTGTTGAGAGCAAAGAAGCATCTGTAAGTTTCAACATGCAGTTCTGGCAGTAGTCACAATCAAAGTGCTGTGGCATTGAGATATATTAGGCTTAGAGATCCACAGCATACGAGGTTGCTCTTCGTCTGTAAGGGGCGGTGAGAACAGAATGACACATGCGTGTGAGTCAGCAAATTGAACTGTGCTCCAAGATAAAAGGAGAATATGACATTTTGCTACAAGATTTTCATTGCTTTGCGGCTCGTCTGCCAAACGACAGGACCTCATTTAAATCTTATGGGTGTGTAATATTGTAGTAGGCTTTAGTAGTACACTGTATCGCGGTAAACTGTGGTTGCTCTTGACGTAAATCCCCGTTGAGGTCTCACGTGGCAAATGCCGCATTCTGCGCTGCATTTGCAGGCCCATTGTCAACAATAGCATCATACGGAAGAGGATTATCAACCAGGCGTGCATCAGTGAGTCCCACCTGCCATCTGTCGAAGCCCAACTGGGGTAAAGAAGATGAAGTCCACATGCCATCTCTACGGAAACCATTCGTTACACTGACAGCAACGTCGACTGGAACATTGGGAAAGAGTTCAGCCAGTTCGTCTCGGAAAGTCTCTGCATCATGCTCGAGGACCCATTTTATGCCTTTCTCTAGGGCGATGCAGAACCGCCTTTGCGCGTCGAGAATTTCCGCGGTGATGGTTGCCGTCTCCCGATAGTATACGCTCCAGGGAATGTCGCCCTGTGAGACCATCTCCATGGCAATCGAAACACTGGGATTCTTTGCAGTCATAGCCAGAGCGGAAAGATTGTCCGTAACAAAGTAGTCGCCCATACCGCCTTGAAACAAATCGCCAAGCATTTTTCCATCGAGATCCTGGATATAGTCTATCGACTTTGGGTCAATACCGTTCTCGCGCAGCAACATTTTGAAGAAAAGTCCGACGCTGGCTCCCCCACCCGACTTCATCAAGACTGTCTTTCCGGCCACGTCAGCCAGCTTGAAGCCTTCTCCCTTTCCATGCCTAAGCAATGCGAGAGGGCAACGGTTCGCAATTTGCGCAAAGACCGTATAATCCTGGACCCTGTCGCGATACATGGACGGGACCCATATTCCTCCAAGAGCCATGTCGGCTGTACCATCAGCTAGAGCATCCAGCACACCATCCCAAGGCGTCGGAATATTGACAGTGACATCAAGTCCTTGTTCGCGGAAGAATCCATGTCGCAGGGCAATATATTCAGGCAAATAATTCAGGTTATAGCCAGTGGCAGTGAGATGGAATGGTTGCATGGTCGATCGTTCTGCGACTTTGGGTAAAGCTTGCTGGGCACTATCGGAAATGTAGGAGGATACAAAGATGTAACAACAGTGCCTGATGTATTGTAACACAAGGCTTTGCACCAGGTGTCTATCTAAGACGGTGTTGATCCTGAGAGACTTTGTACTCGCACGCAATTTGGACACTTCAGCGTGATCGTCATTGGCAAAATAGTGCAATCGGAGATTTGCGAAAGTCGATTTCTTATCACTTATCTGATCGGAAAACCCCGATAGTGCGTGGAAATATCTACAATGGCGGACATATCCGACAAGAACACAATCAGTAGAATCTAAGACTGTTGAATTAATTGCGATCGGAGCAAGCCTATGGGAATTGAACATCAATATATGGCTATGCAGAACACTCCAAGATCAAACATAACTCAAAGTTTCTCTGCGTGAGAATCTACGGCAATCATGACTTCCGAATTGTTCCATGAAGAGACCCCTGCGGAGATCAGACATGCGAAGGTCAGCTAGGAGCTCTTGCACAAGCTCGGCTTGCATGTTCACGAGTTACTAACGGAATGCAGGGTCTTCATCTAGTCACAGAGAACACTCCCAATGGCCAGAAGGTACAGATTCTTCTCGAGGAATTAGCAGAGAAGTATAATACAAAATGGACAACTACCATCATGTTCGTGAAGCGATTTTCGTCCGTTGGCTCAGCGATGAGTATTGATGCTGTGTTCTCTAGTGAAACATCTACGAACGAGCAGAAGAGAGACTGGTTCCTTACTCTGAACCCAAACGGTATACTAATTATTCTTTTTGCAAACGTCAGTCGCCAACTTTGATCAGGTCGAATTCCAATCCTTATTGATAACACTCAATCCCCTTCATTCCAAGTCATGGAGACCTCTGCAGAACTACTCTATCTTCTGAAGTTCGATCGGGACAATCACTTCGGATTCGAGGACCCTCTTGCGCAGAGTGAATCCATGCAATGGCTATTCTTTTGGCACGGGTCTGGTGCTCCGTATCAGGGAAATCTCGGCTTTTTCAGCCGCGCGCAAGAGAAAAGCAGTTGTATGTCACAGTATTCACCTAAGCTACAGCATGTTTTTGACAATCCGACACTAACAATCCGTGATCCATCAGTTGCTATTGACCGATTTCGAAAGGAAACGTATCGTGTGTTTGGCGTTCTCGAGCTCCGTCTTTCTGGTAAGTATACAGGACAATCAAGGGACTATCTTGTGGGGAAGGGCAAAGGAAAGTACTCCTTGAGTGATATCGGAGCTTGGCCCTGGGTAAAGAATTGGTCGCGCAGTGGATTTACCGACAGAGAGATGCAGACTTTCCCTCATTTACTCGAGTGGACTGAGAGGATAGCAGAGAGACCTGCTGTTCAGCAAGGAATCAGTCCTAAATACTCATGAGTCCCACTAAACTGAGACTCGGTACTGGCTGTCTTAATGTACTACAGGTAGTAAACGCCAGGAAGCTAGCTTCCAGGCCTAGTTTGTTATGTAGTTGAATGTTTATTTAGTATCCTGTCAAGCTAGTCCGCAGTATCTAGAGTTGGATTCTATAGTGTTTCTACAAAGAGGGCAATTCGTGAATAAAGACTAAACTAGAATCTCCATAGCAATACCAAACCTACTATGCCACTTTCCAGGATCAGCATACTTAGGTACTATGTCCGCAGCTCCATTTGCGACACATGCTTCTGCTACTGTCATTCTTGCGCTATCTACGAACCCGAATCTCTCATACATCTTGACAACGCCTGTATTCTTAGGGTGTACAACAAGCCTCATCCGCGTCTGTATGTTTCTATCGGATGCTCTGCCCATCTCATCCGATGCAAGTTTTCCAAATTCGATCGCTGCTTCGGTAAGCTGTTTCGCGATACCATGGCCGCGGTACACGGGCAGTATGAAAAGACTTGTGAGTTGCCAACGGGTCTCGGATTCTTCGGGACCTGGTTCTGGTTGTCCGGACTCAGGCCAGATGTAGTCGTCGCGCGAGACTGGGCCGATTATGGTAAACGTTCCTGTCCACTCGCCGTCAAGCAAGATCCTTGTTTGTCTGTTGCCAGATGTCGATGGTTCCTCGTTCTTGTCTTTCTCAACTGCGACGCAGATCAAGATCGTCGTACTTGGTTCGGTAATCCTGTTAAGCCACGTCGATTGTGGAAGCCGAGATTCGCTATCAAATTCTGCTGGAAAAGCTTCGGGGGCGACTTTGAGTGCATGGAGCTTGAATGTGCGGAACTTGCTAGCAAGAGCGTGGAGAGTGGTATCGTCAGTATCCTTGGGCAGCTGGATTGTGTCGTACATTTTTCCCGTATTTGTAGACGTGGTCCAACTTGGCTCGTGGCTCGATTTGTGTGTCAGTGTGTGCAAATACATCTATCACGAGCTGGTATTTATAGGCAACGGAAGGGCTCTGCAAAACAACAGAGCTCTGACTCAAACATAAGTCGCCTATGCTTGTCCAGCAATATCCATACATCAGTGGTGATGAGTCAACATTGAGCCTCCACCGGCAACTTTCGGCATCTAGGGTACATGCCGATGTGGGACTCGGCATCACAATAGATTCTATCTTATTTTAGGCCTTTGTTCCCGCAGAGTAACTAACAAAGAACGCAATAAGACTAAATGTATTAACAATTCTATTCCTATGCGTGTAATATTATAAGATTTATAATATATAAATTATTATATGTAGATATAAGTTATTAGAATTATAGTAGTATTTTGTAATATTAAAAAGAGGGTTATATAATAGTATATGAAGTAATCAATTGGTATCTACTCTAAGAACTTAATAGCTAACTAAAACTTAATAAGAGTATAGAGAGTAGATAGTTACTATAGAATATCTTAATTAATATACTTAATTATCTTTTTCTTCTGTACACTAGTAGAAAGTATATCTGCAATTCAAGAGTAAGAGAGATATAATACTTTCAGCATCTGACCTTATTTTCATCTAATTACTAACAGGATTTAACGTCTCTTTATAGCATTATAGCCTCCGCAAAAATGTGCAACCCCCAACCCCCCTCCTTCCCCCCAATCTGGATCATTGAATTATTAACAGACTATGAACCATCAACACAGAATATGAACGCGGGCGCGTTTTTCCCTGCATGCTGTCACCTGATCTCTCACTTCCACTGTTAACAAGCTATAGCTAGCTAATTAGATTCTATCGCTTGTCTGTAACGCATTCATGATTGTTGTCTTCCAAATCCAAGGGGAGTGTGCACATTTTTGCAGGCACCAGTACTATCGGGCCTTAGACCTATGGGTCAGGCCTACACGTTAAGCTAATTCTTCTCCTTCGCTGCCGTAACCAGCTTGCTGAACCAAGTTTCTGCATCTGCAGCTAGGTTGATGGGATTGCCAATCTCTACAATCCCGCCTGTATCTATGACTACCACCCTGTCAAAGTCCATAATGGCATCAAGTCGATGGCTAACCGCTATGACTGTGTACCTTCTGAAGTCCGTCTCGATGATTTTCTGCATGACGCGCTCCGTCTGGACATCTACACTCGAGCTCACTTCATCCAGCAACAGTAGTCCGCCGTCTACATGCTGGTGTGCTCGGACACGCTGTCGAAGTAACGCGCGACCGATCGAAAGAAGCTGCCGCTGTCCAGCGCTTAGTGTTTCCGCACTCATGGAGGCAGTGAGACCGCCTCGCTGTATAACAAAATCCCATAGACCAACTGCTACGAGCACGTTTTCACATTCCGCAGGTGTGGATATGTGGAGAGGATCCAGATTATCCTGGAATGTGCTTCCATCGGGCAAGAAGACAGCTTCCTGAGGCACGGCAATAATTCGCTGGCGCAGGGCAAGCCGATTGATCCGACGAAGTGGCACATCATCGATTGTCGTTTTCTCTGCTGATTTGGCGAGTGGATCAATGAGCTTGAGAAGCAAGCCGAGGAGACTGGACTTGCCGCTGCCGGTGCGCCCGCAGATGGCCACCTTTTCACCCGAACCTATTGTCAGCTGAACATCGCGAAGCGCGAGTTGAGGAGTATCATTTCCTTCGACCTCTTTCTCGTAGCTTGCCGAGACCCCTTTCAAAGCCACGACGCCATGTTGTGGCCACCGCTCAGGAGGAATCACATCCTCGCCGTCTTGATTTTCGGGCGTGACGGTCTCATTGAAAGCCCTCAGACTAGCCATGGCTCCCAAGGAAGTTTCCAGCTTGGTCCAATAAATCACGATGCCAGACAGGTTCTCTCCGAACGTCAACAGACTGTACAAAGAAGCACCCGCAAATCCAGACTTGGAGCGCAGTTGCACTGCCAGCGTTGTCAATAAGACTGCCATGACCATGACTACCATGTTGAGCACCATATTCAGCCACTCTTGGATCATAAGCAATAGATAAGCAGGCTGTTGGCTAGCCTCAATAAGGCGAGCATTTCTTTGTGTATAATCAGGTATGAACCCGAACGCTCGAAGTGTTGCGATGCCCTTGACAGTGTCCAAAAAGTGTGTGTACAAGGGACTTTTAGCCTCAAGGTCTAACAGTCGTATTTGCCGGGAAGTGCGCAGATAAAACCGCTGCACGATGTACAGCAGTGCAGCGAGAAAGGGGCAACTAATGGCAAGATATGCCGACGAGGTGAGCATAACAGCCATCTGTCCAACCGCTTGAGCAAGCGACACAAGCGTGTTGATTGTCGCCTCCGGCAGTTCCGTGTCGATGAGATTTAGATCTTGCGAAAACAGGTTCGTTGTAGAGCCTGTATCCGTGCCAGTGAATAAAGCCAGAGGCGCTCCGATCAGAGTGTGTAAAGCATCGCGATGTATCTTAGCGCCGACCTTCTTGGTAGGTGTGATGAAGATAGCCACACCTAGAAGGAGCAACGCTATCAGAGCACAGACTTGAAGCAAGCCATATATGCCTCCATAGTAAGTGTCCGAGTGTTTCCGGTGTGCCGCACTTGTAGCGTCAGTCCAGATCGTAAGCCAGATGGTCGGAAAAGCGGTGAACGCTCCCCAGAGAAAAGCGAATAGACCACTCGATAATGCTAAGGGAAGCCCCATACTTTGGATGTAGTGTTTATATATAGCTCGCTCACCGACTTGTCGCGCATTGTCGGTGGCCAGGGCTCGCGATACTTCATGCGATGTTTTCGCCGCGACACTATGCTCTTTCGATGTTGGATCTGCCGCCTCGGCGGATATCGATTCACGGAAGTCAATACCTTGGTGAAACCCTTGACTAGCACTCAGCTGGTCGAAGCTGCCTTGCGCAACAATAGTACCGTCTCTAAAGGTAAGGATGTGATCTGCAGCGGGCAAGTGACGCACGCTGTTAGTGCACAGTACTACAGTAGTCCTTCGTCTTCGAAGCAAGCCGTGTGGCCCAAAAACTCGGCCAAAGACTTGTTCTTCGGTTTCTGCGTCGAGCCCGCAGAACACGTCGTCTAGCACAAGCAGATCGGCTTGTACGTACAGAGCCCGGGCAAGAGAAACCCGCTGCTTCTGACCACCCGAAAGCGTGATTCCGTCAGACCCTACATTGGTTCTGTCTCCTTCGGGGAGTCTTGCCAAGTCGTATTCCAGGCAAGTCGCGCGAATGACTTCGGCGTACCTCACTGGATCGAATCGTGAAAAGGACGCTATGTTCTCTCGCACTGATCCGTTGGAGAGGAATGCAGTCTGATCACAGTAGCCAACATGGTTGTAGCTCGTCCTCAGCGCTACCAAGCCTTCGCAGTATGGTATCTCTCCCAGCAGCGCCTTACATAGAGTTGTCTTTCCTGATCCAACAGGCCCCACGACGATGGTGAGTGAGCTTCGAGCTAGTGAGAAGTCTACATTCTGCAAAACGAACTTGCCCGCTTCCCACCCAAACTTGGCATTCCTTACAGCCACTTCTGCTTCAGGCGATTCTTCAGTGTCGACAAGAAGCTTGCGGAAATCTTCGCGTGTCTCGCATTCCAAGAAAGCCTGAATACGGCCCAGACATGCAAAGCCCAAAACAATCTCGGGAACAGCCTGGAAGACCTGTGATAATGGAGTCGTCATTAGAGCGAGGAAAGAAAGACTAGTAAAGATGCGTGAGGTACTGAGGGTCTGCTGCGCGAAAGCAAAAGCTAATGGTGAAGCTATCAAGAGCGGAATGAAACCAAGTAGCGCAGCTGCAATGAAGATGCGACGGTATTGGGCTCCTGCCGCGAGCTCTTCGACACACAGTTTCTGTATCAAACTGCTAACAGGAGCAGAAAGTCCAGATATTTTGAGGTTTTTCATGTTAGTAATGATAGTGGCCGTAAGGCCAACACGGGTCTGCACCCGGCTCATCCATGTCCTCTGAGAATCTCCTGTGAAGTTGATCAGGACACCCAAACAGACGAAACACACAACCACAAGAGCGATTGGTGCAACAAATATAACGCCCAACCGCTTGTACAGCATCCACGCGGCAAGAGCGACTTTCAGGACTACCTCTATAAAAGCCTTGCTAAAGTCTTGCTAAAGTCTTAAATCTCTATGCTCGCAGAATTGTTCCTCGGACCGGCCTGGCATTCCATCAACGGACTAGTCGCCAGATGGAGTCATCAGGTTTTTGAGGACAGGCCAGCTGGGCATGGAGCTTGTCTCATGGCGCGAGGTCCAGAGTAGAGACGAGTCGACAAAACCGATTCGGACAAGGTATGTCAGGGTCTGTGAAAGAAACATGTAGAGAAGTGCTGAGCGGATCGTAGAGTGTGCCTGGTAGTATGTCCGAAGGTGCTGCTATACGGTGGTCTTCCGGAGGGTCTTGCTAGAAGGTGACATCAGCCGCAGAGCAATTGTTGAGCTTAGGTATTCTGCTCGAGCATCCTCGCGAATGAAGACCTGTGCTCTAAGTTGATCGCACTGTCGTCACCCTGTCCAATTTCCCAGCGGTGACGTCTTGAATTGGGTAAAAAGGCAGTTAGACCACCTGACAGCTCTGACTGCAGATGCCAGGTTCTGTAAAACGTGACCTTGGATGTGGAGACGGACGAGATTGGAAAATGCAGGTATTCTTTTAAGTCCGGTCAAACGAATGGTCGCGGGCAGGTAACAGAGGAATTCCATCTTGGGAAAACGACTTTTTTTTCGTCTGCAAACCTATGATCTATTTCTCTACTCGTGATAATACCATCGTAGTTGTTGTCTCTTTACATTATCATTGCGAATTCATCTATAGTAGAGAGTTATAACTAATCATAGTCGCTATTCATCTGACTGAGGTATTCATGTAGTGTTGCGTCTGAGACAATCGACCGAGTTGCGCGGTGACGAGAAACCTTGTTCCGCCTCTTTTTGCGGGTGCACAGTAGAAATTATCATACCCAGAATATCATGCTGCTTACCAGACTGATCGTCACATGAAGCTTTAAGAAGCTCTTGTATCTCAATGTCTTATTGGTGGATGTATTAGTTGCGCAAGTCTTGGCTTTCCCCATACCCCGGGCGCTAGCTACCCCGGACGGTAGCTACCCCGGATGTTAGACCTGGAAACATGGGGTCGAGATTACTCCTGCGTCCTGCTGTGTACGCCACTATAATCTGGCTGCATAACTCGGGACAATTGCATATCTGCCGCGCAGCTCCGTGGTGCCCGCTGGCAATGGCGAGGCATCCTGTAAGCATGCTTGATAACTTCTCCCACGGCTTTTGTCTGCACGAATCCTGCAACCTTCTTCCTCGCCGTAGTAATACGGAATATCCTTTCTTTACGACGGTCAGGTCTCACCATGCGGTGTCATTTATTCTTTCTGTTCAGTGTGCTTGTCATCACAACCACTGCCGTTCAGCAACCACTTGTGAAGTCAAAGGCAGGCATTTTTCACGGCCGCTACCTCCCCGAATTCCAACAGGATCTTTACCTGGGCATCAAGTATGCGCCTAAGCCGGATCGTTTTACGCCTGCCGAGCTGAGTAAAGACTCACCAAAGACACACTTCAATGCGACCAGTTATGGGCTTGACTGTACCGGCTATGGTTCGGACACTACGCGATTGGTCAAAGAAGGTTGGACACGGTTGGGTGAAGACTGCTTACATCTCAACATCATCGTACCAAGGACGAAACAGAAAAATCTGCCAGTACTATTGTGGATCTATGGTGGTGGCTGGCAACAGGGCTCTACAAGCGATCCACGGTGAGCATAACACTCCCCACATCGACGTATCGTGAATTGAACTAACACTCTACAGATACAACATGAGCTACGTTGTTGAGCAGTCTGTACGGAACAATAAACCTATCATCGGTATCTCGATCAATTACCGAATGGCAGCATTCGGCTTCATCTCAAGCCCCGAAATCAACGCGGAAGGTTCACAAAATTTGGGTCTGCGCGATCAGCGCCTGGCGATGCAGTGGGTAAACAAGCATATTCCTTCGTTTGGTGGTGATTCGGGAAAAGTTACAATTTGGGGCGAAAGCGCAGGTGCGTACTCAGTCGGTGACCACATAAACGCATATGATGGTGACAACGATGGTCTCTTCCGGGCTGCGATTCTTGAAAGTGGAGGTGCGGTCGGTGCGCCACTGAATGGGACAGATTGGTACGAAAACATGTACAAGAACCTCACTACCTCGGTTGGCTGCGCAGACTCGACAAACACATTGCAGTGTCTGCGTCAAGTACCATACGAGAAGATTGCGCCTTACGGAAACGTGGGTCTCGAATGGTTCCACGTCATCGATGGTTCATTTATTCCTCGGTACGGTCAGGAGTCTCTTCTTAGTGGCAAGTTCGCAAAGATTCCACTGATACTAGGCACCAACACGGATGAAGGGTTTGGAGTCAATGGGGTAAACACAGATGCGCAAGCCATCGAACAACTATTGACCTCGAAGCGGTGGAACGTTGATGAAGAGCAAGCCCAACGCATACTTGAGCTTTACCCAAATGACCCATCCCTGGGGGAGCCATACGGCTGGGGTAACAGGACCTGGCCTGAGTACGGGCTACAATACAAGAGATATCAAAGTATCGCGACCGATCTGACAATGTACGCGCCGAGAAGACTGTTAGCAGAAAGAATGAGCGACTACGTCGAGAATGTGTACTCTTACCGGTGGGACGCACCCAAGTTCAACACCACGCCAAGCACCATCGGCATCAATCACTTTTCGGAAGTGTGTATATCAGAAGACGGCTTGACCTGACACTTTGACTGATTCTTCACAGATACCGTTTGTCTTTGGCAATACTCAGCAGCAGATCACACCGCTCGGTAACAGCACAGCCAATCTAAAACTTTCCAGCTTGGTCATCAGAATGTGGACGTCTTTCGCCTACGATCTTGATCCCAATGGACATGGCAGTAAGCTATGGAGGTTGTAGCTATTTTGAAGCATGCTCACATACCACAGTCTCGAATGTGGATCCATGGCCACAATATGGAAATAGCACGTCAAACTTCGTCTTCCGCAACGATCGAAGTTATATTGAGAAAGATATCGACAGAGCTGAGGGCGTGGCGTACATCAACACTCTGGTACGCTAGTTTGTTATCTGCGCTTGATCCACTGTTCGTGTTTATCACTCCGCTGGTGAGATCTGTGAGTCGAACTGCTGGAGGTCTTCGTTCGAATCATAATTCGGCATATTGTCGAGTGGAAATACGGTAGCATTGTTAGTATAGGTCTGGGACGTAACAAATAGAACGATACACAAGCAGCCTTTTAGCTGCTGTCATCTATGTAATAGTGAGAACCCCTCAAAATAAGGGTATTTGTTCTCGATCGTTAGTCCGACATGAGAACGCAGTAAAGGCTACATACATACATTCCGAGTAGATGTAGAGTACACCGGCAGCTTCCAGGATAAAACAACCTAGAACAAACATAGCCGCGTAATCCCATCTGCTCAAACGTTCAAGAAAATTTCCAAGTTGCAACATGTCAGCTTCACATCGAGGAGAGTTCGAATGATGTAGAAGTTATGTGCATGTACTTAGTGACTGTGGTCCTTACCTGTGTCATTGGTTGTGGTCTTGAGTTGGTGCCCACTCTAGTTTGAAAATATGTGTTGGCTCCTGAGAAGTATTCTCTTCGATTTCTTCATGAGACTGTGATGCTGTTGCACCATCCTCATTGAAGTCTGGTAGTGTCTGGGCTCGTCGATGCTCCCACTACCCTTTTTCCAATCTTGTACTCCCACGGGTCTGTCTTCATCCATTGGACACGCAGGAGAGCCACTACTTTTGTAGACGCAATATCGAAAGCTTCGATGACGCAATGATCAATTGCTCTTTGTAGAAGAGGAAAGAAGGCGAATCCGATATTGACTTGCTTGTATCGTTGTTCTTGACTCGATCAAGTAGAAGGTACGAGGCCCTTCGTGTCTAAGCTGTGCTCTTCTGCGTTGCGTTCAGATACCAATTTTGTGTGTGCATGAACAGATTGGATGACAACCTGAGGCTTTTGTGAGGTGGGTGAGCAGGGCAAGTGAGGCATCACAAACAGAAAGTGGCTTCTTTGATGTAAACGAAGAATGAGACATAGATGCCAAGAACTCTATCGCTAACCGAGTACGCTCTGAGGAAAAGAAAAGGAGGGATATATCGGATGAAGAATAGTGTATGAGACATGCCTGCAAAACAGCAGTGAATCTGGAACAGAGCCAAGGGTGACAGAACCTATAAGCCCGAAAATCGAACGACTACAATATGTCGAACTTCTTGATGACCATGAAAAGCAGCATGGCGATGACACCCCAAATGCAAGCATCAATCCAGGCCAGCGAACGGTTGGGGCTTTGCTGGACCATCTGTTGCAGAGGCGGAACCGGCACTGTCCTGGTGGGTCTGAGTGCGGGCACACTCGCGATCGCTGACGCCACAACAGGCTCTGCAACCGGTAACTGGAATGCTGCATCTGGGCTTGAAACGTCACGTTGAACTTCGGACTCGACGGCTTTGCTCTTTCCCTTGTCCAGCTTCTCAGCCTCAGGCTCGTCTCTTTTCCCCAGCTCATCTCGATACGCAAGTCTCAATTCTTCCGGAACCTCGTCCTCTTTCCTTGTACCTTCCTGCTCCTCAATTGCCTTGACAGCTTCTTCCCTCTCTTTCATAATCTCGTCGTTGCTCTTCGCGCACGCTGCACAAGACCACTTGCCGCTGTCGCGTGCCATTCTCTCCCTCGCGTCCTTGCTACATTCAATGCCACCCAATTGACCCTTCGCATCGGTATCCATGAAGCTTCTTATCGCGACCAGTGCCGTCCTCACGCCCCATGCCGGCTGCCAAGTTTCTTCATGGTGTCCCGATATACTGAGGCAGATCTCGCGGTTGACCTCGAATCTTCCTGTAGGCGTGAGAAAGCGGAAAGACGGTGGCCGCAAAGGGTACTGTGGCGGCAGTATTATGCGGCCGTGGTAGATGCCGCCGGCGTATGCAGAGGGGGCGGGCGGGCCGCGAATTGTGAAATGCCATTCGAAGATGTTGTCTTCTAAAGGTTCGGCATGGTAGTCTTGCGATGGAGAAACGGAGAGCTCGGAAGCTTCTTTTACTGAGCTGTGTTAGAGGCATGTAAGGGGGGTTGGAAGGTGAGCCAAGCGTACATATGCGCTTGATGGTTGGGTTTTTGGTGTTGAATTGCCCTCGGGTGGACATGGCCACGATTTAAGGAGGAGAGCAGGATAACAAGCACCTTTTACATACAACCGGTATGCAGACAGTTGTCAACTTGGTCGTGATGCGTCGTTCGGCGGCTGAATGCTGGGAGCTGAAACGTTGACGTGGACGTTGCGACTGCGTTGGAGGGATTACCCGCCAGCCGTACCGTTGTAGATAAGAATAAGCTTATCGACGCCCCACCTTCACTCGCTGGCATTGCATTCACTCTGGGGTAGTCGTGTGTGGACCCACCATACCACGTCTGCAGAACGAGTTTATCCGTCTTGTGGCCTTGACGCAGCTTTCTCTCTGTAGAAGAAGTCGCACAAGTGGTCGGTGTTGTAGCCAAAGCACAGTTTCTCATACATCACGCACGCAGCACCGGCTGGCCAAGACAGTCAGTCAGTCAGTCATCTCAAGCAAGGTAGGTCAAGATAGCTGATAGCACGTTCTGCGTGGACCATGGCGGCAGAAGACAAAAACACGAGGCCCCTGTTCATGGTTCCCTTTGAACACAGCTGAGCTCGTCGGTGCATCTGATCAAGGAGCTGCTCGTGGTGCGCTTCGGCGCCGAACAGCCCAACCAGCAGCACGGTCCCCGATCTCTACAAGTCAGCCCTACCCGCTGATCGCAGTGAAAGCTGCCCAGCGCCCCATCCCCATGATCTCCGCGACTCAGCTACGGGAACCCTGACGATCAAGTTTCTCCATCAGCCTCCCCATCTCCCTGCCTTGTTCCGTTTGCAGTTCCATCGTCTCGTCCCGGGAGCCAGACTCGACATCTGCTTCACGTCATGCTCCAGAGTGGCAAATCAATCCCTGACGACTCCAACGCCACTCGCTTGGATCTAGGCCGCGCGCAGCGCCTCGGGACAAAATGACACCATCGACCAATCGAGATCGCACTCCTGGTCTGCCTGCAAGACCCCTCGGTCCACACGCCGCCGCGTGAGCTTGACACGAGACAGGGCTCTTGAGTTTGCTTTTGCGCGTGGGTTGTGCGCATGCGCAGGGTCCAAGGCTTCAAAAGGGTAGCTTTGCCGCGCAGTCTAGTCGACCGTTTGAAAGGACGCTTGAGAAGTGGTGCACCGGTACACAGTGCGCATCTACCAACATGTTGGAGAACGCAAGGGGACTGCCCGTGTCCTTGTCTGGCGAGATCAACACGGCCACTCGGTATGCTTTCCAGGTTCACGTCGAACAGCACCACGTACCTCATAGCCAGCATACTTACTACCTGCACAGAACCTCGCACACCAACCTCAACCGCCTCATCACAAGCCGCCTTCCCCTAGGGCTACCACCACACACCGCCGACTCGACCGCTTACGCAACCGGTCTACTGCATTTCGCGCACATATACCTCACTTTCGAGAGCCTATGGGCTGACCTGATACACAATCACGCACGCTCTACCTCACCGTCCGACCCCTCCATCGATCCCTCCACAAATCACCCCACAACGTCACCCCTCTTGTCCTACCTCCTAGTAAACCCTTACGACTCGCCGTCTTTCTTCACCTCCACACTCGGCGCGCCTACACCACCTTCGTCCCAACTCGCATCGTTTCTCGCCACACTGCGCCCTCGAGGCTTACCACGCTCTGGGCGGCTGAAGAAGGATCTTGAGTATCTGCTTGATCTGCAATCCACAGACCTTGAAGTGCTACTAGCCAAATATCCTGGAGACAAGGTTGCATCATTTTGCACACACATACGCAAGAGCGTGCATGAGAAGCCATGGACGCTAGTCGCCTATGCGTGGTGCTTCTACATGGCCATTTTCTCCGGTGGAAGGTGGATTAGGGCTGGATTGTTGAAAGCTGGTGATGAGTTCTGGCCTCCAAGCAGTGAAGGCGACGGCATGGGACTCAAAGAGTGTGGGCTGTCGTTCTGGCATTTTTCCGGCCTTCATGACGGCGAAGATATCAAAGCGGAATTCAAGGTCAACCTCGAAGCTGCGGAGACACTGTTTACCGCTGATGAAAGAGTGGATATCATTGAAGAGGCAAAGAACATTTTCAAGCTTTGCGCCGAGATCGTCTACGAGCTAGATGATTTGCTTGGATCAGCCAATCCTGCAACTTCCCAGATAGAGGAACCGTCTCCACAGGTTTTCGACAAGACACAAAGTGGGAAGCAAGTCTTCAATGAGCGCCCTGCTGAGAACAGACATACGTCCAGCACCCTCAAATCGATCGCTGCACTGCTGCGGCGTCCAGAATTCACGAGCAGTTTGGTCGCGTTAGGCTGTCTGGTGTGTGTTGCGTTGTTACCGACATTGGATGTTCGTTTATTACAGGACTGGTAGTGCTTTGGTTTGTGCGTTTGCTTGTGTTCGTGTTAAGAGCGATAGACGTGGGCGGCTGTGACTTGTTCTGTTGAGTTTCTGGGCTGTTATAGACGGCGAAGAGCACGATACCCTTGGTGCAGCATATAGCACCGTTTGCTAATCATCACGATAATTGTCTAGTCTTAGACGTCGAAATGCGTATACATGTTGTTATTCTGCCGACCCTGCATATGAGATCATGGCCTGTGCTCGGTTACATAACACACAGTCCAAAGAGGCTGGAGCTCCGATATCTACCTTTGTCTGCTTCACCAACTGATTGCAACTCATCGAGTGATTATGGCAGAGCACCCGTCCTTCACGCTCGCCGGCCTTCGTAAGCTTGCTATAATGTGGAAATGATCCACGTCGTGCTCGTTGTTAACTCCTTCCATAGTTTCGGTCGGCGGAACAGCCGGCTACCTCCGCACGCGCTCAACACCGTCCCTTGTCGCAGGTCTCGTGCTTGGAGCATCATATGGGTACTCCGGTCAGTTTCCTTCTCTCTTGTGATTTCCTGCATAACGCTCACATGATGATAGGCTACCTCATCAAGGAGAACAAAGACTACGGCACAGAACTCGCGCTGGGAAACAGCGTGGTGCTCCTTGGATCTGCAATCCCACGAATCATCAAAACTGGCGGAAGGGCACCTGTGCCAATCGCACTTGGGGCTACGGGCCTACTTGCGACCTACTACTATCAGAAGAAGGTCCGAGAGTTCAGATATGGTGTATGATCACTGTCGAGGCGATTCCACTTGTATTATAGCATACTTTACATCACAATCTTCGCTCCACAGCAACCTCCTCGGACGCTTGCCTCGCTGGTGCACATGGATATTCTCGAAGCGCAACTCTCGTTGTAACTGTCCTTTCTCTCCCACTCTCCAGCACCTAATGCGCGACACAACTCAGCTACGGAACGACTAGCCGCTGCCTTGCTGAGATCAGAAGAGTCTCTCAATGCCGCAAGTAACGGACTCTTCTCACCTGAATTCAGTGTCAAAGAAAAGACAACCATGGAGACAGACAAGTGGTACAGTTAGGCTTGAGGGTCTGATTCGGTATGTTTGCAAACCCGAAAACTCTGGTCATGAACGTACACAGCGCATAGCGCCATATCTCCTCTATTAAGCCCGAAGGATAATCCGAAACACAACAGCAGTCACATTTTCATGGCTGCTGTCGCTTCGAAACAGCTTTTGCATGACGGCAGTCCCTCGGAGGGGGCATTCTGTTTGACAACTCAAGCTTTTATGCTCAAGGTTCTGACCAACACCTCATCGGGCACTATCGGGAGGGCTTTGATTTCGGTGTTCCCATCAAACCCGTGATTGAATTTTCCTTGGGCCTTTTGCTGTACTCCTGTGCCAGCTCCCTAGGATTGGCACCAAAAGGTCAAGGTCAGTACAGCCTGCACTCTTCACATCAACGCACTGACACGTTCCTTCATTCTATGTATATCATAGATTCAAACAAGTCTATCTTTATGAATGTGTCGACGCACTATCTATGTACCCTATGAATCAAATATTCAGGCAAGATTGTAGTGACCAATGTCATTCCTGACTGGAAAAGTACATATGCTAGCGTGCATCTTGCTGAACATTGTTCCACACAACTGATATGGAATCTATCCTCTACCTGTTCTACCATACAATATATATATACCACCACGCGCACCCTTCGCACAGCGAATCACCGACCATGTACTAAAACAGAAAGCGCGAGCATAACCAGAAGCTCAAAGCGACACACAGCCAGTAGCGGAGTCCTCAAGGAAGACGCCGCCGTAGATCTGGCCCTCGTTGAGGTTTGGAGACTGGTAACCAGCGTTCGCAACATCAGATGTACCAGTTGGCTTCTTCAAGATACCGAGCTGGAATTGGCCACCACCCGCAAGGTTGGCGGTCGAGGGGCCAGCAACGCGAGCAAGTTTCGAGGCGCCGGTAGAGTAGTAGATGGTAGTTTGGCTGCGTGCAGTGTTATTAGACCATCGAACTGCAGAAAGTGAGAAAGACTTACTTCTTAGTGTAATCCAACTGGATCGCGAAGTTCTGCCACTTCTTGTAGTCGATCGGGATAGTCCAGAGTTGCTTTCCGGCGCGGTCGAGGACCTTGAAGTTTTGCTTCTTGCTGCTGGCATCGTCGATCAGGGTACCGGCCTGGAACTGGATCTGGTTGTTTGAGTAGTCTGCCGCTTCGTGCCAGACGTTCAAATACTCATGTGTCAAGTTGAGCGGCCTAGTGGGGTCTTGCTTGACGCTGAAGTGTAGCGTCTTGATTCCCTTGCCACCAGGGCCGTCAGACGCGTCTGATGCGAATTGAAGGCCGGCGCGGCGGAATCCATTCTGCTTCTGGAAGATGCTCTGATCTGAGATGGTAACCTCCAAAGCCGTGTGATCGGCGCCGTCGAAGCGTGATGCCTCCTTGGGAAACTTCAGGATCTGCGACCAGGTGAGGTTGTTGCCCTTCACGTAGTCGGGGTTGAAGAGGGCGTTGGAAGTGTCAAAGTAAGTCGGTGTTTTGGATACGTTGGTAGGAACGCGGCCGTCAAAGACGATGGGGCATTTGACATTATCTGATTGCGCGCGGAGGGAGACGTGAGGGAAGAGTGAAGGAGCTGCCAGAGCTAGAGGTGCTGCAAGCAGCACAGACAGAAGAGATTGGGAGTGCATTGTATTAACTGAAAGTGAATGACTGGGGGTAAGCTGGAAGGATGTTTTGAGTTGAGGGATGTGGGCCCTCTCTGGGCTTTTATACCGCTACGGTGGTATACCTGGTAGAGCAATTTTTGCATTTCTTTGCACTCGTCATCTTCCGTATGCACTCTCGGGCCTACGTGTCGACGCGCGCACATCCGGTTCGTTGTTGAAGTGTTTCTGGTGTTGTAATATGGTGATCATAAGTCCTTCATCTAAACAGGCCGTTCAGTCCGTAGTGGATGACATAGGGAATTTGCCAAAGTAATGTCGGGCTATGGTAGCATAAGGCCGACTTAATCTACCTGTGGACTAAGGCGTAGGCGTTCACGGTCCAGGATCTTGGGTAAAAGCCCGGCATTGAACGGTCCGCAGTCCCGACATCACCTGCACGTTCGATCTGGATTCATCGTACGTGTCGATCGGCATGATTTGCTTCCAGTAGGCTCTCTGGTCAGATAGTTAGTCGTCCTTCTCTTGAACATGAGGAATGTTCTGTCGTGATCAAAGGTGCGATCGAATAAGGCCGTAGCAGTCCTCATTTCGGCGTTGCTGATGAGAGAATCGCCGTCAAACAGCCAGTGCGGCCAAGAACACAGGAAGGGCCGAGCAGAAGCGGCAGAGAAAGCAGCAAGCCCAACCCGAATCGCTGCAACCACACCGTGTAAGTATCGTGTTCACAGTGGCATATGCCATTACACATAGCCGGAAACGGAGTTAGCGGCGATACCTCAATTCTCATGTATTCTCAAGTATCCGAAGCACTAAAGCCTGTGTTTTGTCGAAACTGATCATGCAGAGTATCTACGGCAGGGGAATAGAGACGGGGGGGTGGTACCACACGTTGATTCGTGATGCAAACAATGCGGTTGATTAAGTTACATATCCCTTCACGCTTTCCTGGTAATGGATATCATGTAATCGACATGTTGTGTTGCGCCCAGTCTATGTGTGCGCAGAGGATTGTGCATTTCCTCGCGCTACTCCGTCCGTTCTATCAACACATCTGCCATTCGTGAAGCAAATGATAGTCGCCTTCCCATGCTCGTCGCCCTTATTCGATAGTGGTGTGTATCCAGAACGCCATGCATAATCGAAACACCACAACGCCATCGGAATCATTATTCCGCTCTTACTCAAACAAAAGCGTACACGCGTTATGCGCAAAGCGCATCGTACTGTGCGGCACGACATGGCAATCCTACAGCGTCCTCGGGCTGAGCCATGTAGCCTCGTCGCACCCCTCGTAAAACTGCCTTTCGCCCCTCTCGTTGGAGACACCAAAGCCTAATGTGCGGAAAGTCTCTGTGTCCCAGCCAGAAACAAATTCGCCCTGCCCACCATTCTCCTTGTTGACGGCGTCGCCCAATTTGATGTAGCTGGAATGGCGACATACTGTTTGCGAAAATGACCACTGGAGACAGTTGGGGTCGTTGTGGCATTCGGAACCACACATTCCAGCGTTGCGATGCGCTGGGCGATCGTTGGGTACGGGTGCTTCGGAGAGGTTGTCCCACCATTCGCGCGAAGGACCCTGTGCAAGGAAAGAGTGTGTGTAGGAGAGGAGTGAGGAGTAGGTAAATGGTTTCTATCGACATTAGTATGCAGTCAACGCACAGCTTGTGTAAAAGACGTACCAGGTTGTAGGGCCGTGTGCGCTCCCATTTCCACAAGTCCTCCATCTGATCAGGCGACAGCTGGTGTAGCGAAAGCAGCGGCACGCACCATCGATCACGGTAGGTAGTGATCCTTCGCAGCTCGTCGCTCGTAAAGGTGGGGTCCAGAGCTTCCATCCTGTGGCCAGTGGCGTTCTGGATGGCATAGGAGAGGACAGCATCGCCGCGTGCCTCCTCCTTGACCCAACTCTCGAATCGCACGCTTAGTCGATTTTCGCGGGGGACTTCAGTGGAGCCAGGAGTCTTGGCTGGGATCAGCTGCTTCATGAGGCCGTTGGACATGACGATGCCGGCGCCGCCATAGGCAAACCAGCGACCCTCGCTGCCCTTGTGCGGTGCGCCCAGGTAATGTGGCTCAGTGGGGTCCAGCTGGCTGAGCAGGCGGAACAGTGTATCCCAGAAAAAGTAGACGTCCGACTCGAGGAAGACGTACCACTTGGCATTGGGTTTGGATGTGTAGGCCTTGTCGACCATGGGCAGGTACTTGAAGCGGTCGAGCTTGAAGCTGCGCTGCGACTCCTGGATCGTCTCGCCCTCGGAGTGGGCCTTTTTGTGGTTGATGTACGCCTGGAAGTCAAGGTTGTTGACCTCGTAGCTCTTGGGCAGCTCGGCCAGGATGTCGATGACCTGGCGATCTCCCAGCCTCTCTTCGGCCTCGCCAACGATGATGAGGTTCGTGATGCAGCTCGTGACGGTGTTGAGGTGCGCCTTGTTGACGGCCGTTTCGCCGGCGGCCACCTTGAGCACGACCTGGACCTCGCTGAGCAGGTCCTTGGGGAAGTTCTGGCAGTAGTCAAGCTCGATGCTGTTGGCGCTCTTCTGCTCGAGTGGTGGGAAGAACGACTTGGTCTTGGCTTTGTGGACGGGCGGCGGCGCGGCTTGTCTCCGCCCCTTGAGCGTGTATGCGAAGAAGAAGAGAACGACGACGAGGAACAGAATGCGCCCGGGGCGGCGGGCAAGGCGACTCGCCAGCACGTTCAGCGTTGCCATGCTGAGGTGCGCTGCGGGACGTCGACTAGGGGGAGGAGGGAGATGTGCCAGGCGCGGGGGACAGTGCAGAGATGCGGAGGCGGAGGCAGAGGTCGAGGTCGAGGTCGGGGTCACGTGCGCAGACGTGAAGCTGGAAAATGGGACGACGTGTCGACGACGTGCGGTGGGCGGGCGATGCGTACGCGTTGGGTCGAGGGCGTTGAAACTTGAGCGTCGCCCGTCGAAGTTCGGTAAGACCAGAGCGGGAGCCAGCGATGAATCCAGAAAGGCGGGCCGGACGCGCTTACCGTTCCCCGTTTGGGTGACATCTGGACCTCTGCACGCCCTGACACCACCTCTCGACGCCTCGACACCACGACACCTCATCACCTCAGCATCTCATCTGCCAGACCCTCGTCGAGCCGGCTGGTCATTGTCCTGAGAGCGGTATCGAGTTTCCTGGTGATAGCCCGCCTGGTTGGTTGGTTGGATGTATTGCTTGCTGTTGCCTTTCCTTGCGCCACAGCGTCGACACTGGGAGTCTGTGAACATCGAGAGGTGTGCTTTCAAGATGCCTCACTCTTCCTCATCAGACGGACATCCACTGAAGACAGTAAAGAACACAGAATGCGGGGTCACGATGACATGAAGTTGAAGACATGATACGTCACATGCGCTGAGGCTGTGCTGCTGCAGGTACTATGGAACACACGGCACGTGTACCCAACCCAAAAGAAAGGGAACATCGATGCTGGATATCGCCAAATTTCTCGCATACCAACTCACACACCAAACTCCACTACCCTCCCTACCATTCCTACACCACCTATTCAAGCTCGAACAGTCCATTCACAGCGCCGTCCCAGTCCGATCATCCTCGATATCAGACCAATCTGGCAGTGCGTCAAACTGTGCGCTTGACATAATGGGTCCACTCCCTGGGCCTGGAGACCACCGAGGCGCGGACTCCATTGCCGGAGCCATGTTGAAAAAGGACGCACGCAACGTCGTGGGGGCACCGATAGCGCACAGCTCAATAGCCTCTTGGTCATCTGACGAGATGTAGCTGAGGGAGTCTTCGTACTGAGAAGGCGCTTCGAACTGCGCCTCTGTCATGAGTGGTAATGCCTCTTCACTACATACTCTTGAACCGCTGAGAAAGTCTGCGAAAGAATACTGCGATGAAGAGGTCTCTACATGATCGCATGGGCGCAGCCGTGTGAGCGACATACAGCGACGTGCAAATAATGTCGCTCCTTCGTGGGCCGAGCCGTGATTAAACGTTTGCCGCACAGAACGACCCAAATACGATAACTCGTGGGTCTCGTATGGGCCGCCAGGAAACACTTCCCACTCGCGCTCCGCCCATCGCCACGCTTCTTCCTCCTCGTCGTCCATCTCGCAATAGGTAATCTCGACTGTTTCGTGGGCATCAGCGAAAGCTGCAGCTAAACAGCCCCCAATCGCCCCAAGTTCATCCAAAGGCAACTTCTTTACAAAATTCAGTGTCGCAATGTTCACCTTCAGAGCTACGCGTGCAGCAGTCATCAGCGCCCCGTCCATGTATACGATCAAACCTGAGCCGTGCGAGAACTTACACACTAGGGCGTTGAGCCTGTCCACTGTGAGGGTCGCTAGAACCGTCCAATAGTCTAGAGGGCGCACGCGTGCGCCCTGTGACGACGGCGACTGTGAGTGCGCTGAGGCGTTGGATAGCGCAAGGGCGGCTTGTTGAGGGGTTACGGTAGAGTAAGTAGAGGGGATGTGGTGAGGCGACTGCATGTACGCGTCCACCCGTGCTGACGTGCGGCGTGTCTTGCTGGCTGGCAAGAGATTGAGAATGCGCGAACGCGCTGACTTAAACGCTTGCTTGAGGCGGATCATCACTGTTGTTAGATCGTCCTTGTCGTTATGTGAATTGAAGTCGTAGTAGCAAATCGCACCAGAGACAGAACAATTCTTGTGTGCGCAAGATCAGCAACCCGAGTGAAAGATGATAAAGCCGAGTATCTGCGCCACAGTGCACAAACAGTGGGCAGAGGGCCTTCACTTACTATCACTTCACAGCGTTGTCGAGCCCGGTGATGTAAACAAGGGCCTCCGCTTCATAGTGCCAATCTAACAAGGACTTAGACATGGTGTGTAGTGCAGGTGATTACTTGTGCCAAGCTTCTCATTGCATATACGTTGTTAATCCATACATCGCAGAAATACTACTTCTTTTCTTTTTCTCCATCGATCCAGACATCAACCTTCTCATTGTAGAAGCACATATATCCTGCGACAGGTGCACTCTCACTCGTCGGGTATCTATAATACCACACCAGATCCCTATACTCCCTCCCGTTCACCACAACATGGTAGTAATTTGCTCTTCCCTTGTATGGACACAGCGTCTCTGTATCACTCCTCCGCAAGTGCTCCCAATTCACACTTGTGGGCGGAAGATAATGCCTGGTTCTCAGCGTCGTTTCGAGGAGAAAGAGCGGCGAAGAGGAATCTGCGAGCGTAACGCCATCGATACCTACCTTGACGTTACGTGTAGAGTGGAGAATGTCGATGCGTTTGTAAGGATCCTTTGGATGCCCGTAAACCGGAACGTCTTCTTCGAACCATTGATCCATGCTGTGGAAATCGACCTTGACCAGACCTTTCAACGCTTCTGTATCGAAGATGAGAACTCGCTCCGTAACTGCGTTTCCAGCGGTAAGGCGTCCAAAATGCACGCGGCCGTGCGTGCCATCGACAGGAGATGTTGATGTAAAACCGGCATTTGAAAACGCTGACGTTGGAACATAGAATCTTTTCCGTGTAAGATTGAGACACTTGCGAACAGCCCGGTAACACTTACTGTGGAAAGTTTGGGTGTTCCCAGACGTGATATGCTTGCAAAGTGTCTATGACGTATCTGCCGTTGAACAATGCTCGTACGCGCCGCGGTGTCTGTTCGACTCTGAATGGACCTTCTGAGGCAAGTTTCTGTGCGAGTCGCACGAGCCTGTAGCTGTTTGTCAAATCTTGTACTGATGATGGAGCACTGCATGCACGAACGGGTTATTATTGGCCATGGCTTGTATTTTGCGGGTGCTCCTGGATAGTCAACTGGAGACAGGCATTTAAACGAACAGCAGGATAAAATGAACTTGAAGAGGTCGTCCACAAAGACCCTGGTGAAGTCAGCAGCTAACATTGATGATGCGTGCTGATCCGGAAGCTAGCGGAGTGGGGTGAAGCGGGGAAGCTTTGCAATCCTTGAGCCAAAAGCATCTCGATGCGAATCTCGAGCTTTGCAATAATAAGAATGAGATTTAAGGGAGCTCTGATGCAAAATGCAAGTTGACGCGCCATGGCATCGTGCACCGTCCTCTTGTTTGACAGGAAGCGATCACTAATAAGAGTCTCACGTGCAGACGTTCGCGTATCATTGACGATACTGTATTCACATGGTACATTATACGACTGCCAAGTGAATCAGGACCTAATTTGCATATTTGCTAATAGAAGCAGTCCAGGTTGGGTCTGACTTCACCACACGCAGATGCTATTGCCAAGCGTTCGGCTCTGTGTGATGTTCCTACTTCTTGTGCGTAGCTGCTCTGTTAATTGTCATTCGAGAATCTTTGCCAACTGCCGAAAGAGTCTTGGACCATAGACGTAGAGGCGTGGTGCAATGTTGTCAATACTTCGTAGTCAGAACGACTAGGTTGATTGGTTCGCGACTTGACTGTGTTGCGCTGCTCAACGAAAGGTGCAGGCTCTTGCAGCAAACGATGAATTTGCCAAAGGCTGTAGGTAAACATGGCGTGAGGTGGACCCATGCAGCTCATATTGCAAGACAAGTAGACTCATACAGCAGGATGACCGATCATGCTCAATGCCAGTGGCACGAGTCGTACAGCTCCACACAAAAAGCTTTCGGCGGAAACGGTTGGTACCAAACCGGTCAGCCCTAGGCACTAACGGTACCGGCAGCGAGTGAGTGTTGTTGAAACAGCGGGCTTGTGACGGTCCGCCGTCTGGCTGACAGCGTGCTTGGCAGGGGTAGTTTTCGCGAAAGGGCAGAAAAGAAATTGCGACTCACAAGCGACCGCGGAACGAGACTTTGATGGCGCAGCCACCGGTCACGTATGATGTAGGCGTACGGGTAGATCACGGCAGCAGCGGAGAGACGTAAAGGTGGTAGTTTATGAGGAGGCGGAGGTTGAATTTGGCTTCCTTAGGGACGCCCTTGATCGACCTCGCACGCGGCATGCTACCAGTACCACCGCAGACTCAGTGTTCCACAAATACCACGTTGTGTGCTGTTCACGCGACACGCTCGTGTCTGCACGGTGTTATTGGAAGAGCAGTGTGACCCTCTTCTTTTGCTTCGCTTGCTCCACGCAGCACGCCTTTCTCGCCCTTCAATACACCCTCAAACATCAACAACCATGACTTGCTGGCGGCGCCCGCACCGCATTCAGTTCTCGGCAGTGAAGGCCAAGGGCGCCGCTGCCCCAGACCCGCAATGTCCAAGTAGACCAACCTCGTGTTCGCCGTCGCACGAGCGCGAATTGTTTACCACCGAGTTCTTGGGCCCTCTCACGCCAGGTGCATGGGCAGGCTGCCATTTTGGTCATACCCCAGTTCAGCTGCTGTCATGCTTCATCAATCCCGCCTTGCCTTGTCCAGACTAAGGGTAGCGTTCATTGATGGCTTGCAGCAAAATTTGTACCAGCAGCAGAGCCTTCTCGACGTCTGCACAAAACCTTGCTGGACCTTTGCATGCTATTAAAGAATCCAGCGGGAGCTTGCGGTGCCCGCGATAGAAACCCAGCACCCCTGTTATCGGAAGGATGCTTGCTCCACAAACGCCCAGGAACGAAACATCGCGTTCAGGGGGCCTTGCTGCCCTAACCGCTGTTTTGGTGCGGCATGTCAGCATGTTCTAACCTCAACGAGGGCAAGGGAACGATAGATCAGCACTTGCCCAGACCCCAACTCGCCCTAATTAGAAGCATGTCCTTCCGAAACACCAGGATGGCTTCGCGAAGGCTTGCACGCCCAGTACACTAGGCAAATCTTGCGTGGGTCATGGCCCACGCCCCTGTATTTTGAATGGATATAACTTCTGTTCAGCCCGCTGGTACAAGTCCTGCACGAGTTATCGTCCAGATCACCTTGTCGATACTTTGAGTTTCGACACTCCAGCTTGGAAGTCTTTGACTTCTGTACATTCGTTGCCCTACACTCTCGCTTTACTGCGTTTAATATGCGTTCATCAATCCTAATTGGCCTTGCCGCCGGCTTTGCCAGCCAAGCCTATGCTGCGTGCAGCTCTGCGCTGAAGATCGACGACTTTTCCAAGTGGTCCAGCAACACGAATAGCCTGGGCCAATGGGTTAGCGGTATGGTAGCATTGTACTACACAAGTGACGTCCACTGATGATAGCAGACGATGCTTCCATGACCTCGATCTCGGCTGCCAATGGAGTCCTTTCTTTCAAGCCCAAGTCTGGCTCCTACTTCTATGAGACCTTCGACTGCCAGGCTGCTACGAGCAACAACTACAACTCCATCCAGTTCACCATTAAAGGTGTTTCAGGAGGCTCTGGTACCCTCGAGATCCAGACCAAGAGCGCCTGCTCGGCTTCAGCCTATACTTCGTACTACACCCAGTTCACCGGCCTCACTGGTAACACTCAGACCGTCACCATTCCTCTGAGTCAATTTTCCGGCGCCAATGGCAATGCTGTCACTGGCTTCGTCTGGTCCGGATTCTCTTCCACCACTGCCACTTGGCAGTTGAGCAACATTCAGTTCGGCTGCAGCGGCGCTGCGGGTGGTTCCAGCTCCTCTGTTCGCTCCTCCGCCATTAGTTCCACTGTCCGTCCTAGCACTGCCTCTGCTGTTTCGGTCACCCGTACTACCTTGGCTACCTCAGCTGCGCCCACGGGAACCTGCGCTGCTTCTTTGATCGATGACTGGACATCGCAGTCCCGCCTGACCTTTATGTTCTACAACGCACTCACCAAGCCCTCGTCCTCGGATGGCACAATGACCTCCCTCACTGTTGGCAAGCCCTCCAAGAACCGTCTTGAGATCGTTCCTAAGGACACCAGCTCGTACTTCTACTCCCAGTTCGGCTGCTACAACGCTAAGACCAAGGGTCACACTGGTATCTCCCTGCGCATCAAGGCCCCTGCTGGAACCACGTTGTCCGTCGAGCTTGATTCATCCAGCAGCTGCGACCCTAGCGCTGCTCAGGCCTACACCCAGACCTCCACTCAGCTTGGCTGGACTTTCGATGGCACCGAGAAGCTGTACACCATTCCCTTCTCCAAGTTCACTGGACTTAACACCGAGAAGCTTACGACTATCCTTTTCTCTGGTTTCACGAAGACCGTATCCTTTGGCCCCATGGCTTTCTACTGCGGCGCCAGTGGCGAATACATCGTCACCACCACCGCACCCGAGACAGCTCCTACCGCTACTGTTGCTGCCCCCGCTGGCACCGCAGCTGCTTATGTTATCGACAAGTTCGCCAGTGCTGACAGCAACGCTCAGGGCTTCTGGCACGGAGCTGACGATGGCATGTCCCTGACGTACAGTGGTGGTCTCACCATCAAGTCCACTGATGCCGACTACTCCTTTTACACCCAGGTTTCCGGTACTTGCAGCGACTTCAGCAAGTACAAGGGCTCTTACCTTCACATCGCCTACAGTGGCTCTACAGCCTTCACCGTTTCCTTCCAGCAGCACAACAGTGCCTGTAACGCCGACATCGCCCCCTACCCCTTTACCTGGGACTCTATTGAGGCTTCCCGCTACGCTAAGAACGGTCACATCTACATTCCGATTAGTCATTTCAACATCGATCTTACCAAGGCCATCGGTTTCGCGCTCAAGGGTTTCTACACTCAAGATACCGTCAAGTTGACTGTTATGGAGATCGTTCCCTCGGTCCCAGCTGGCTTCATCATCCCCAACGACGAGGAGACTGGTGACCTCGTCTTTGCTTGCAAGCGCCCCAACTCGTTCGCTTTCGCCATCGACGACGGTGTACCGGATCTTGCCCAGGAAGTCCTCAAGATCATCCGCGAGGAGAACATCAAAGTGACTTTCTTCACCGTTGGCGCACCTCTCCTCGACGAGAGCACCAACCTTACCAACGTCTACAAGGAGATGCAAGCCGCCGGCCACCAGCTTGCGCTCCACTCTTTCACCCACCCCAAGATGGAGGGCCTTCCCGACTACGCATCTATCGACTGGGAGTACAACGAGGACATCAAGGCTATGAAGCAGTCTTTCAACCTCGACACCTCTTACTTCCGTCCTCCCTTTGGTACCGAGGGTGCTCGTATGCGCCAGCGTCTTGCCAAGGCTGTTGGCCGCAAGCCCACCATCACCAACTGGTCCGTCGATGTTGAGGACTGGTTGTGGGCTGAGACCGACACCCCTGAGCAGCAGTTGACTGCTTTCCAGCGTGATGTCAACAAGGGTGGTAATTTGGTTGTGCTGCACTACCTTTACCCCTCTACTGTCAGCTACCTGAGACAGTTCATTCAAATTGCTAAGGCAACTGGCAAGCAGCTGATGCGTGTTGACCAGTGCATGATGGACCCCAACGCTCCTGCATTGTAGAGTCGTTAAGCAGAAGGCGTAGCAGAGTTTCGTGTTGAGAAAAGGCGGCGATGATGAGGAAGTGCTCCGGGAAATGTAGATAAGATAGGGCACTAGCTTTTCTCGATCATAATGCAAATCTAATGACACTTTTATGTTGAAGGTGATATCTTGTATCTGCCACAGCAAGAATCTAAAATGAGGTGCAACGCATCTGCCATTGATCACTGCTGTCTTACGCCGTTGATATACCAACTTTCGTCCTTTACGCTTGTGATATGACATCCTCATGTTCGCTAGCCACCCTCTCGATCTTGCCAACTGGATTCATATCATGCACGGGAGGGAATCAAGCCCCCCTGAGAGGATACCTATGTTGGACCTGGAAAACAAAATTCCATCGTGATTAGATATGAAAAGTAGACAGCTGTATTACGCTGTCCAGCTAGCTAAATGCAACATGTCTAATAGTAGAGATATGTTCGAGAACCGCAAAGGGCTCATCCAAAAACCTCAACTGAAGGGTATCTCAAGTTTTCATCCTCATCCTCATCATCCAAAAAAAACAATCCTCTGTCGCGTCTCGATTACCTCCTCACAGGGTGACTGCCGTCCATCTCCACCGGCGCACTCCCCTGCATCTCAAAGACTGGACTCCCCACGGTACTTCCTTGAACCTCGGGTACGTCCCTATACGGACTTGCTGGCGCTACCGACCCAGCACCTGCATTGTACGCATATTTTTCTATCGGTGTTGGAGCCTCCGCTATTCCAGCATGCTGCTGTTGGTACGCGTTCATTTCGTACGGGTTCCCGTCTTCATGTTCACTCGGACTACCACTGGCGATCGGTGCATGCTCCCCTTTCGAACCGGCTTTACGGCGCCGGAACAAAAGGAAACCGATCACACCTATAATGGCAAGACCGCCTACTACCCCTCCAACTATGCCGCCAATGGTGCCGCCAGAGACGCCCTTCTGCTCGGTTGGTTCGGCGGAGTTCGGCTTGCCACTGGCGGTGGAGCTGGCTGTTTCAGAAGCGCTGGAGAGCGATGACGCGGAAAGAGACACCGGGAGAGAGGTCGTGGGTGTTGCTGTTGCTTGCAATTGCGCGATGGAGATGGGGAAAGAGGATGCCGAAGGGCGCGCGGAGCTGAGGGATGAAAATGTGTCGTTTAACTTTGTGTCAGAGAGGTTTGCGACAGGGTTTTCAAGTGTGCTCCAGCATATGTTGACCTGGTTTTTTGTAGCCGTACATTCCTCACTGTGGCCGTCAGTAAGGTTCGTAATCTGTATGTGCGCGATGTTTAAGGCTCAGGGCCACTCTGGGGTCTCGGCGGCGGATGGAGATTACACTTACCGAGACTTCAAGCAGCAAAAAGCATTGCTTCCACTGGAGCACGACTGCTGGCTCCCCGAAGGTGTCTTTTTGCTACCGCCATCGCAAGCTGGTGATCCTTTCCAGCAGACTGCGTCTGTAGCACCGGGCGCGCAGCAATAGTACTGATCGGTGACAGACTCATGCGCACATATCATTGGTGGGATGCACCCAAAGCTGATGCCAGGGCAGACATATTTGGTTGCGTTACTCGAGAAGTAGAACTGGTCGAAGTCCGCCGTGACAACATACGCACATGCGAGAAAAACTGACGACAAGATGGGCGATGCGCGCAACATGATGATGGCGACGACGGTCACGTCTTGAGACGAGAGGGAGTGAGCGAGGTAATGCTCGCGGGGAAATTGAGCATAGAGAGAACTTAAGGCGCGCAACGACGCCTAGGTCTGGCATGGTTATCTCAAATTAGGTCGCCGCCATCGACCTAAGTGGGCCCGAGGCGGGCATAGCAGTTGGGGCTGAAACACTTGGTGTGGCTATGTTGATCTGCGAATTTGTCGAATTGGCCATTGCGGCCTATTCAAGGACATTGAGCTTGTTCCATGTGAGCGACCCCAACAATGTGGCTGTGGATGACTACCAGAAGCCTGGCCTTGGGGAATATGCTAGGGTGTGGGGATAGCAAGCTAACCTAATGTCAAAACACTTCGTGGCCGTGCGTAAGGCGTCCCGTTCCGCAGGGTCTCTTCAAAACACCCGCATGTAGGCGTGCTATTCTCTCAACGCCAAGAAGCATTGCCAGTGGCGATGTAGCTCACAATAAGCTTGTAGAATCCTTTGCTATAGCACCGCTGATGACCTCTGCAGATTGTCGTAGGGAGATTCTCCCTGCAACACAGAGGGAATGTGTTGCACTACGTCAAAATACCTTGGTCATGGGAAGGACTGAGTAGACAGACCTTCAGCTTTACGTTACGATTCGGCTGCGTTAGTGAAGCTGGGGACTTGGTATCGTATTGGGAAGCAGGTAGGAAGGCAAATGTCGGATGATCACAACTACGTCGTAACGATCGTCGTCGTCTGTCGGCGTGGCCGCATCTTCAACATGACGATACTGACAAAATTTTGATAGTTGGACTGACCTAAAGGGATATGGTTCTCGAACTGAATCCAGCATGCATACAAGCACCGCCTTTCGGTAGATTTCGCGCTTGTATGGTCGTAACCTAGTGTCTGGAGAGCTGGTCGAGAGTAAGATCAAGTACACAATGAAAAGACTTCGGCTCTACATCGAAGCTAGGCGTGAAGTATACTGTGTCCTTCTTTGTCTAAGGCCTTGCGTTCGAAACGATGCTTCCAGTCTGATGATTTGAATAATCGGTGAATTGTAGTTCTTCGGGGCATCCCCATACATATGGTACCCCCTCCAGCACGACGCTCATAAGCTGTCCATGTCGACCAAGCTTCCGAGCATGTCCCTCAAGACTTTCACAACGTCACCTTCACCTTCGATCTTGGCATCTTAACACTGCATGCCCCGCCAATCTGATCTCCCACTACACACGATTACTCCGCCGGCTCCATTTCATGTTTCTACACTACGCAACTTTCACGCAAGATAGCGCCAGACGCCGCCCACATCTCGACAACACCTAAACACCTCGCCTGCCAGGTCCAAGCCCAACCGCAGCAGCAGCAGCAGCAGCAGCAGCAGTCGTCACAATGGCCGAGGGCTCGCGTCCTCCCACCATGTCACAATTTGAAGCGATGGAACATCTCAGGCGCTTGAATGCAAAGCTGACTGCGGAGAAGGAGGCTGCAGTGCATCGAGCAGCGAGGCGGCACAGGGATATGATGTATGCAAATCGTCGCGCCGAGCGCGCAGAACAGGCGCTTACAAAGGAGGCACGGGGAAGACGTGACGACCAAATCACTGCAACCACGTTGTTTTGTGCTTACAAAGACACTATCAACGCCCTCGAACTTGGAACCACGAAAGCGCAACGATATGGACCTAGCAAGGAGCAGTTCCAGGCGATGCAACTCGCAAATGCCAGGTTGCAATCTGAGGTTGTGGAACAGAAGAATAATGCAGCTCAACGTCAAACAAAGGCAGAAGAGATTATTCAAGGGCTTTACACCAAGATTGACGCGGATAAGTCGAAGATCAGGATTGAAGCTGCCCACCACTACGAAGAGCGTCTTGCACAAGCAAGGAAGCAGCTGAGTGAAAAATTCTCGCGTAAAGCGCAGGTGGAGCTGGTGCAAACACAGAAGCTGTACCAGGAGTGCAAAGCGGAGAATGAGGGTCTCAGACAAAAGCTCCAACAAGCAACACAGATGGTAGATTGGGAACGCAGACACACGCAACGACAAGCGACAGAGCATATGTTTTTGCAGAGACGACCAACAGGTGCAGGTGCCCAGGCCGGACTTTCGCTCACAGCGCGACAGAGCCCTATTTTAGTCAAGGAAACCAGCAATAAACGCAGGAAGCTCGACTACACGGGGTTTGTTTGCACTAATCAAACATACGAAGAACAAGCTAACTGTTACAGAAATGCTGGTATCACCACCCCGAATCGACAGAAAGGACGTGGAAACTTGACCAAGCCGAATGCCTTAGGTAGCACACCCAAATGGAAAGTGCAGAATACCTCCAGGACGCTCGCAGAGCCCTCACTACAACCGTTGACTCCTAAGTGCCAGCAGATGGTGCCACGACAACAGAATCACTCAAGCCTACACGCTACCCATCCCCAACAGTCGTATCAGTCCCAGAGACAACCACCATCACAATCACCGTCACTACCTCCACATCTTCAGGATATCCCTCAAGCCGAACAACTTTTTTCAAGCTTTATACAGGAAGTGAATGCTCAAAGAGTGAGCAACGGCTATACTGAGCTTAGTCCTCAAGAAGGACTTCCTATCTTCAACAAATGGGTCGCGCAGAAAGGTAGGCAGCAAGTACCGACTTCACTGCTCGACAACACTGCCTCTCAACCTTTTTTACAACACCCAGAATCCTCACCACAAATCTTCGGACGAGAGGAGGGCTCGAGGACCAGTGAGCCGTCATCTTTTCCGCGCCTTGATACACCACTTGATCCACAATCACTCTCACCTTTCAACGCGATGTCGCCATCATCCGTCCGGAACACTGCTGTTACGCCAATGCATCAAAGCTACCAAACATGTGAACCGCAGGAACAGCAGCAGCAGCAACAACTCGGGTATCATCATAGTATTTTACCGTCACCCAGGATACTGGACGAAGGTCTGAACAACGCACCACCTACCCTGCCGATGAATTACAACGCGACCTCACCAGTGAGGTTCCCCAAAGATACAGATCCCACCTATGCGACCCATCCGCAAGCAGTTCCTGGTACAGAGGGCATGTATTTCACATCTCAGCTGGCATCTCATTCTGGCGACATGGCCATATATCCGTCTCCCGAAGATGCAGAGCGCGCCCAGGACACCGATGGCGTCAGTGCTTTAGCAGACTTTCCTGATTGGGGCTCGTCTGCGTTCCAGGGCGGGGAAGTTTCTTCTGATATGGACTTCATGCAGCTTGCATCGACTGACTTCGACTCGCTGGATTTTGGAGCGGATTTTGGCTTCAGTGGGTTTCCAACGACGACTGACATGGGAGTGCCATATCCCTCCTCTACGCAAACAATCCAGCCGGATCCGAATGATAGTATCGATCAACAAAGCCACGTTACTCATCCACAGCAATTTACTGAAAACCATGTCATCGACCCGGCTTTGCTGCTCCTTAACCAAGCACATTTTCCAGCTGGCAGCTTCAACGACAAGTCCAGCTCAAACCACAATCCCTCCAGACCATTCCAGCGTCCCATGAACGAAACAACAACGCGGTCCGACCATATTCCATCCCATGACACTTCACCGTACCCACCCACACCTCGAAAGCGCCCAGCCCCACCACCATCCGACCGCTCAACGCCAGCTCCCTCCACGCAATCTACACCCGCACCAGCAGGCCCACCCCTTGCAGTCTGCCTGAACTGCCACGAGAACTGGTGGAACGACTCCTGCGACGCCGGGGAACCGTGCCAAAACTGTATCGGCTCGGTTAATGCTTGTCAACGTCCGCGGTGCCTCAACTTCGAAAGGGGAATGTGTGGCAGTGCACGGTGTCCGAGGGTGCATGAAGGTGATTTGCGTTATGGGAATGTGGTCGACAACCCGAAGACGCTTAAGAGGATTGGGAAGAAGGGCGAGCAGAAGCCGAGCCCGAGTATGTTGATGTACCAACAGGGGTGAATTGTGGAAAGCGCTTTGAACATAGGACGGCTGATAGTATGGGCGTGGACCCTGGGTTGCAAGTGGGTAGTAGATGGAAGGAGGGAGGAGATCTAGATGGAGGATTTCTGCACTTATGCAACATCGTCATAGAAGAGCACATCTTCCTCGATACCTTGCAAATAAACACAGTGCACATCATCTCTGCAATCAACCCCCACTCACAGAAGCCGCCTAACCACTTCCTATACTATCTATGTACGTCCTCTCCAGATCTGCCACGCGCCTCCGGTCCGCCAAAGCAAGCATGCGATGCATCTCCGAAGCCGGCAGACGAACAACAGAACCCCACTCCAACGCCGCGTCCGAAAAGTCAATCACCTCCAACCGCTGAGCTACATACGTAAGCATAAGCAGTGGAATCTCGGCCGTTGTACACCACTCACCATCCGTCAACCCTCCCTGCCTCCGCGTCTCCTCCCCGCGATCAGGTCGCGCGGGTTTCATCTCCATGAAGCACAATGGATAGCGAGGCTGGCGCCGCATCCTTGATACGATGTCCGGGTACATAAATAGGTAGTTTGATTTCCGGGCGCCTGAGAGTTTCGCCAGATCGTAGTCTGGGGCAAAGAGCGCGAGGAAATCGGCTAGCCAGGCTATGTCGGCGTCGCGTTCCGAGTAGTTGTCCAGCGTTGCGATGAGCCTCTTCGTTATGCGCAGTGCGAAGAGGCCGAAGATGAGGGGCTCGGGGAGAGTGGAGGGTGCTGGTGTTGGTGGTGCGGGAGTAACAGGATGCACGTCTGGCGGAAGGTAGGGGGAGATGTATTGCTGCATGGTTCGGGTCGTCGAAGTGGTTTAACGATGGTATCCAATGTGTTGAGAGCTTGATCTGCTAGGATGATGTGAGCACCTCCAAAGCTGCTGAGTAGGCGCATTCGAATACGTGGTGAAGTGCAACTGCTCGTCAGTGACGATGCAGCAAACGCGCTCGGTAGCAGCAGCCGATCAACAAGCAGCTGTAGTTGACTTTGAGCCAAAGTCTCTCAACTCACCTTCACCTATGAATCTGATAGTATGTGTCACCAGCTGCGGCAAAAACCAAGCTTGCCCACAATCAACCTGGATTTCTTTCACCTACCCGTGCCACAACTTTTGAGCGTACCAATTCCCATACCACAACACTCTCAACCCTTTAACGCGCTCTTCAAACCTCCAATTCGTTTCTACCTCACTCTCAAAACACTCCACCATCCCCTCAACTCAATCCAACAAGATGCGCACCACACTCCCCACCACCCTCATCCTCACCACGTGCACCCTCATCGCCAGCCTCCCCACCGAGCCCAAGCCACCACCAGCCAACCCGCCCCCCAACAACCTCACCGCCAAGATCTCAACCGCAGACACCATGACCTGCCCCAGCGGCGGCAGCAGCTGCGGCGTCGCAAACTTCAGGGACGGCCAGTACGTCTCGTTCGGCCAGGGCGTGTGCATGCAGCTAGGCAAGAACATCGAGTCCATTTACGTCGGCCACTGCTACTGCTCCTTGTGGAAGTGAGTTCTGCATTCCTTGTGCTTGGTGGTGGGCGGGTTCGTTTGCTAACGGTGGCTGCAGCAAGTGCACGGGCAACTCCAAGAAGGATGTTTATGTCGGCGGCATGGTGATGTGCGAGAAGCCGAAGATGGTGGGGGAGTTTGGTCAGGAGGTCAAGTTCATTTCTTGTGGTGGGTTGAACTGAGTCGATTGGCTACGTTCTGCTTGCTGGGTCACTTTCTCTCTATGGAAGTGACATGGTCAGTTGATCGAACATAACGAGATCGGCCTATTGGGTGCGCGCCATGGGTGGTATTGGCGTTCATGATAAGGTGAGGAGGTTGACTTGAGGTTCGCTCATGCTTTGAAGACGGGCAACTTTAAACGATGGAAAGACGTTGGGGCAACCAATCAAACACGTCAATTTGTGACTCCATTCGTCTTCTTCGCCTTCCCTTGTTCGATTCTTGAAAGCAGTACGCTCAAATGAACGGCAGCAGCTGTCACTGCTGTTGATTTACAGCGAAGTTCCACTTCGTTTTGCAGCGGGATGCAGTCCTCAGTTGTTGAGGAACAGTAAGGCGGAGACTACATCTCAAACTCAATACTTGCGCGACGTTTTCATGACCAGATCTATACTTTCAGATCTTGCTGTATCCATGTCCGTATAAGAAGGACAGCCACCACCAACGCCAAACCATGCAAGTCATGTACCGCTCACAGAATCATCTCCCGTCTAGACAGTCTACTGTGTCGCGCACTGTGGGCCAACCTCCTCCTCGTCGTCTTCCCACTCAGCGCCGCCCGCCCGCGGGTCTCCTGATCCGGCACCAAACTCCTCCATGTCGGCCTCGTACTCGACTTCGACCTCTTCGACCTCCTCGTGCTTCTCGCTGGAGACGGTGGCTGCCGGAAGCGCTTCCTTGACTTTCTGGAGCGCGGCGTCGTTCTTCAGCCAGCCGTCCTCGGGGAACTCGATATTAACCTGGAGGTACAGATCACCCTTTGCGTCGCTGCGCTTCATCGGCATACCCTCGCCAGGGATCTTAAGGACCTGGCCTGGTCGCAGGACCTTGCCGTTTGGTTGCTGAACGTTGAGCTGGATGCCCCTGCCGTCAAGATGTGTCAAGACTACCCTGTTGAAGCCGGTCAGAGCCTCAACGAGCGAGATCTTCAGCTCTGCACGCAGATCGGCGCCGGCGCGCTCGAAGGTCTCATGCTCGGCCTCGTCCAGGGTGAAGATGATGTCGCCAGGCTCCTGGTCGGGAAGTTGGTCGGCCTCGCCTTGGAGTACGATGCGCTCGCCTTGTCGTGCACCGCGGGGGATGTACAGCTCGAGGACATTCTTTGATTCGACGACTTTCTTGCCCTTGCACTTCTTGCAGCGCTGCTTCTCGGGGATGATCTGGCCGGAGCCCTGGCAGTTGCCGCAGGCTACGGTTTCTTGGGTGACGAGGCCGGGGCCGACCTGGCGGAGGACCTGCTTTGCGCCTTGGATAAATTAGTCGTAGTTTCGAATGGTAGTAGATGAACATCAAACGTACCGCGGCCATTGCAGACTCCGCAGTCATGGCTCTTGGAGCCCTTCTTTCCACCTGAGCCCTCGCACTGGTTGCAAACAATGTTCTTGGTGTTGGAGAACTTGGTCGTCTTGCCCTTGTACAGCTCCTCGAGGGTGACCTCATACTCTTGCTCTACGCTGCGGCCCTTCTTGGGCACGTTTCTCCCACCAGGGCCACCAGGCATGCCGCCGAAGCCGCCGCCGAAGCCTCCCATGCCAGGAGGCATTCCGCCCATGCCGCCGAACATCTGGGCGAGGATGTCGTCCATGTCTGGCTGCTCGCCGCCGCCACGGGCGGGGTCGAAGGCGGACATGCCGTGGGTGTCGTAGAGGTGGCGCTTGTCATCGTCGGAGAGGATCTCGTAGGCTTGTTTGGCGGACTTGAAGCGGACTTCTGCCTCCTCGCGCTCTTCGACGGCGACCTTGTCGGGGTGGTGTGCTAGTGCAGCCTGTCGTTGCTCGTCAGAATGGCGGGGTAGGCGGTTGAACAGGGCGGGCGGACCTTGTGGTATGCTTTCTTGATCTCTACTTTGCTGGCGCTGTTGCTGATGCCAAGGACCTCTATGGAGGGAGGGTCAGAATGGTGTTGTCAAGTATCTACAATCCATGCATACCGTAGAGATCGATTTCTTCGACGTCGTTCACTGTCGAGTGTCAGTACGTTTCGGAGGGAGCCGGGGTATGGGCATTTACTTTTTGCTGGATTGGGGGGTATCTTGAAAGGTGGGGTATTACGAGCGTAGATATATACAAGGCCAAAAACCGAAACGACGCAACGAGGGTCCAGAAAAGTTGAGGCGCTTCGGGTGACGGAGGCGGAGGCGGTCAGCGGCTGAATCCCAGACGCGCTGATTGGCGGCGCAGTGGATGATTCTGCCTCGGAAAGTTGAGCTACAACATACTACTTCTTCGAGATACTATAGCTTACCATCTACCTCTACTAACTTCAGAATAGTAAGGGAGTCGGTGGCACTGTCGTCGACCGCGGTGTCCATTCCATAATGTCCTTCACACTGCTGCGTCCACAGCTGCCCGCATACACGTGCCGGTCCTGCCTCGTGCGGCTATCGCGAGCCTCACGACGGCCCCTCTCGTCCAAGACAGCCAAGGAGCAGAAGAGCAACGCGGCGCTCCCGTCGACACCAGCGCGCACGCGATTCGCACCCTCGCCCACGGGCTACCTGCACCTGGGCTCACTGCGCACCGCCCTGTTCAACTACCTCCTCGCCAAGAGCACAGGCGGCCAGTTCCTGCTGCGCATCGAAGACACCGACCAGAAGCGCACCGTCGCCGACGCCGAGCAGCGCCTCCTGCAGGACCTCCGCTGGGCCGGGCTGCAGTGGGACGAGGGGCCAGAGGTCGGCGGGCCGTGTGGGCCGTACAAGCAGTCGGAGCGCAGCGCCATCTACCGCGAGCATGCCCAGCAGCTGCTCGACTCGGGGCACGCCTACCGCTGCTTCTGCTCCTCGGAGCGCCTCAATGCCCTGGCCGAGCACAAGCACAAGCTCGGCCTGGCCACCGACTACGACCGCACCTGCGAATCGATACCCAAGGAGGAGAGCGACGACCGCGCCCACCGCCACGAACCGCACGTCGTCCGCCTCAAGGTGCCCGACCAGTATCCCACCTACAAGGACCTGATCTACGGCACCTTCAAGCCCCTCCGCCGCCGCGGCCACGTCACCGAGTCGTCGTACGAAGACCCCATCCTGCTCAAGAGCGACGGCCTGCCCACGTACCACCTCGCCAACGTCGTCGACGACCACCTCATGAACATCACCCACGTGATTCGCGGCAGCGAGTGGATGCCCAGCACGCCCAAGCACATCGCCATGTACTCGGCTTTCGGCTGGACACCGCCCGCCTTTGCACACGTCGGGCTGCTGGTCGACGAGCAAGGCAACAAGCTGTCCAAGCGCAACTTCGACACAGACATCACCGCCTTCAAGGACATGGAGATCTTCCCGGAGACGCTGACCAACTTCGCCGCGCTGCTGGGCTGGAGCCACAAGGAGAAGAGCGACGTCATGACACTGCAAGACCTCACCACCCACTTCAGCCTCAAATTCACAAAGGGCAACACCACCGTCACCTTTGGCAAACTGCACTACCTGCAGCGCAAGCACGCCGCCCTGCGCGCCCAAGCCGGCGGCCAGCCCCTGCAGGACATGGTCAACAACGTCGTCACGCTGCTCACGAGCCCCGACTCGCCCTACGACCCAGCCGACTGGCGCGCCATCACAGGTCCCAGCCCAGACGCCTACATTGAGAAGATCGTGCACGCCGACGCCGAAAACTTCACAAACGCAAACGAATTCCTCTACCGCAACGCCTTCTTCCTCAAGCCCCTGCGGCCCTCCTCCTCCTCCAAGACCCTGACCGCAGACACACCCCCCGATATCATCGAGGGCGCGAAACTGCTCGCCGAGATCCAGCCCGCGGACTGGGACCGCGACACCCTCATGGACAAGGTGCACGCCATCATCGACGGGCGGCCCGAGGGCAAAGCCGGCGCGAAACTCGTCTATCACTACCTGAGACTGGCGCTGACGGGGCAGGAGAAGGGCATCAGGCTGTACGACATCATGTTGATTTTGGGGAGGGGGGAGACGTTGGCGCGGTTGGGTGCTGAGGTGTAGGTTTGTGGCTTGTGTATGAGTATTGTAAAGACGAGGTATGAGTATGTTGTAGAGATATCAAAATGCTGAGGGGTGGTTTCGGTGCTGGGATGTAGTGTATGAGTATGAAGACTTGTGGACTGTGGGATACTTGTCTTGTTTCTTCTTGGATTGTTGGCTCTGTGCCATGTTTGCTATACATACACGCACACGTCTATGTTGTGTTGATGTTGCTCGTCCGTACAGCACTCGTAGTAGCAGCCAGTGACAGTGACAAGGACCTGTGTCGACTCTGTGTGCGCCGAAACGTCGCAGTGCCCAGCCCAGCCATGCCGTGCTCGTGGCTGCAAATCTTCACGTCGTGTAGTCCGTTCATCGACCCCCCAAGATCTCTCAGCTCTTCATCTCCATCTCCACCTCCTGGCTCTCCGTCGCGGGCGGCCCAGCGCCGTGGAAATTGAACACCTGGTCCTTGACCCTGGCCGCCAGCAGTCCCATTTCCTCCTCGCGGGCAATCTTGCTGCCCGCGGCGCCCAGTTTCGGCAGTGCGTCTTTACGGTTCTCGCTCCCCGGGAAGGCGGCCGCGCTGCTCTTGAAGCGCTTGTTGCCGCTCTCCTGCTGCGTCTTGCGCGCGAGGTCGCTGATTTGCTTGGTGCCGTACTCGCGGTTCGTCATCAGTGGTGACGCCGAGAGCGTCTGCACCCAGTACTTGTTCCACAGGGCCTCGAGCAGCTTGGCGTCGAGCGTGGACTTGTAGTGCGAGACTTCGAGCGGGTAGTAGTGGTTTGCGTGCGCGCCAAAATCCTCGATCTTGCCGAGGGGGATCGTCTGGAAGCCGTCGGCCTCGACACCGCCACCGCCGTTCTTCATCGTCGCGCCCTTCTCTTTGTCCTGCACGTAGCTGTCTGGAAATGTGCGGAAGCCGCCAATCTCGACCTTGCCCGCGGACACGGTGCGATCGGGGTCGATGACGATGGCGCAGAAGGGGTCGGAGAACTGCTGCTGCGTCTTCTGGGTGTTGACGTCGATGCCGGAGAGCCAGCAGCCGTAGCCGGGATGGCTGTGGTACCAGCCGACGGCGTTGTCGAGCTGGCCTTGGTCGCGCGCCCGCTGCAGGAACTCGACCATGTACTCGTTTGCCTCGTCCTGGGCGTTGACTCGTGTCTCGGTGCCCTCGACGGGGAGGCGAAATGCGTCAGTTACGACGAATGTGTGTGCTTCGATCTTGCCCATCATCAGGCCCATGACTTCGAGAGAGCCGCCGGAGCGGGCGTGCATGACCATCTTCAGCAGCGCCACGGCGGAGATGCGGACCGAGGTGAAGTAGTGCGGATCGGTGCGCCATGGATGTGCGTTGTCCAGGGCCTTTTGGGCGGGGACAGAGTACGAGTAGAGGGCATCTTTGGTGGGGTCGACGAGCTGCACCGCGTTCTCGAGCTCTGGACGGTGGTTAGCATGGAAGCTCGCGCACGTGTGGTGGGGCAATGCGGGGAGGATGGCGGTGCGGAGGACGGTAAGAGGTGCAGTGTTTGTTGTACCTACCCCAGGTTTTCAGTGCGGCCCCCATGGTTGGGAAATGTGAGGGAGATCGCGTGGCGAGGTGGTCGTTGGGAGTTGACGTCGAGGCGGAGGTGAGGCGGGGAGCTGGAGCTCTGGCGCTAAGAGCTGCGCTGCAGGCTGCAGTCGGTGAAGAGTGATCGACACGACATGGAAGTCAACAACAGTTCAAGTCATTTCCATAGCATGGTTACGTCGATGACAATAATGCTTGCTAACCCTTCGAGCCCTTCCTGCGCCCGCCCTGCTCCTCCCAGCCCATCTGCGCATTCATCCTGCTCGCCTCCTCCTCCATCTTGCTGACCCACCGCCTCGTCAACTCGTCGTTCTCCTTCTTCAGCCGGTCCTTCTCTTGCTCGGCCATGTTGAGCTGCAGGTTCAGCGCGACCATCTCATCCTGCACCTCCTCCACGAAGCGGCCCTTGCCCTTCAGCTCCTCCTGCCTGTCCTTGCCCCGCCGTTCGAGCTGCGCTCTGTGCTTCTCGAGCTGGGCGATGCGCTGCTTCTGCTGTGCGTCGGACGTCTGCAGTGTGGCCAGCGAGGTGCTGAGGCTGCTCAGCTCGGCTTCGAGGCTGCTGCGTGTCTTTTGGGTGGCAGCCAGTTCGGAGCGGAGTTGGACGAGTGCTGCAGAGGAGGGTGTGTCTGGAGGGGCGGGCGAGCCCTTTAACCTGGCGGTGCCTGTGCGGTCGCTGGTCGCGGTGTTGTTGTTGTCGTCTGTTGATGTAGACGCATTCTGAAGTGCTTGTGCAGCCGTGCGGTCGGCCAGCTTGGTGTCTGGAGCCCTGTCAGCGCTGCAGCATAGCATCGTGAAGACACAGTCAAGACTAACAGGCATGAATGTACACCTCGTGCGCCCGCTCGCGTGCATCACGAGCGTCCAGCGCGGACAGGTACTCGGCGAGGGCGGTGCTCATGGCGGTAGGTGGCGCAGCGTCGGGTCTCGTAGTGAGCGCGCCAGCTCTCCCGACCGCATGGTGGTGTTGGGTCAGGCAGGGGACGGGGCCGTGGTGCGGAGGAGCTGCCAGCGGGGTGCATCTGCGTGGCTCGGTGAGCCTCAAGCTCCGATTCGCTGCCGTCTGTGCTTGTGCTCGAAAAGCCTCCGTTGATGTCGCATGGACTACTCGAAGCTTCTGCGGCCATCATCGACATCAATACTGCTTCTCTCCCCTCGCAATCAACATCTATCCACCTCTCCACGAGCGCCCGCCATGCCGCCCACCCACCACATCTCCAGCACCTCGCGAGCCCTCTACCGTGTCTTCGTCGCCCCAAACCTCCGCACCACCACCAATGGCATCCCCATCCAATTCGCGCCCGCCTTCGCGCCCACCTTCGGGCCCCCCTCAGCCACCGTCACGCCGCTGAACCAAACCCAAGTGCGCACCAAGACCTTTGTGAGGAAAGACACGCGCCGCCACGCGCTATCCGACTACTTCACCATCGACGCCGCCATCACCGCGCCGCGCGTAAACTTTGTCGACGCCAACGGCAAGTTCTTCGAGGACGTAGCGACCCCCGACGCCCTGAGCAGCTTCAACAAAGTCACCCACCACCTGGTGCAAGTCACGCCGGGCCAGGTCGACGAGTTCGGCACCCCGGACCCGGACCACCCCCCCGTGTGCCGCGTGGTGAGCAAGATCGACCTGCGCGCCCAGCACGAGCGCAAGGTCGACGCCGCGCGCAAACAGGCAAAGGGCGTCACGGGCCCGCCGCAGAAGAACCTCGAGCTGAATTGGGCGATTGGCGGAGGGGATCTGAAACACCGCCTCAATAAGCTGCAGGAGTTTTTGACCGAGGGCAGGAAGGTCGAGGTCCTGCTCGGTCCGAAGAAGAGAGGCAGGAAGGCGACGCCAGAGGAGGTGGACACCGTGCTCAAGGCGGTTTTGGGCGCCGTCGAGGAGTGCAAGGGCGCCAAGGAAGTGAAGCGGGAGGGCGCCGTGGGTGCAGTTCTGACGATAACGTTTGAGGGGAAGAAGGCCGAGGAGAAGAAGAAGAGTGGGGAGTGAATGCGTAGTGCTGAGATGAACCCACGTTTTGAAGACACATGGCCTGCAGTACCACGCCCACTCCAATGCGAGCCGCAGAAAGGACGCATACGGACGCAACCGCGAACGCACCCGCCAACGCAGATTCGCAGCGCCGCTCCACTGTACCATATCCACTGTAAGAACATGTAAGTAGAACGAGTCAAAACAGGAGTTAGAAGCGAACAGCGCCCATCTATAGCTTGGTATCTGTATCCTACACTTAGCTACATAGACCGTCTACACATACAATGTACAATAATACAACGCTCAAAACCCCCCTCATGCTGTGACGCACCACGCTACCGCTTCTCTTGCACCGGCTGCTCGAGCTCCAGCTCCTCCCCCTCTTCAGCTTCCACGACCGAGTTCAGCGCCTCTTGCTCGGCAATGGCAGTCTCGAGCGCTTCGTTGGCGGCCGTCATCTGCTCCTGTGCTTCCTGTTGAGCCTTCCAGTTGCCCTTGACGTGTGCGAGCGACTTGTTCTGCTTGGCGAGCTCGACGCGCGCAGACAGCAGCTCCAGCTCGTGGCTGTCGACGTTGGTGCGCTGGACGCTAGCCCGGGCCAGCGCTAGCTCGGCGGCTGCGGCGTCGCCTGCGAGGCTGTGGGCTTCGGCGGCGTGCTCCTGCACCTGGGCGGCGAGCAGCGCGGCTTCGTAGATGATGTCCTGCTTCTCCACCTCCAGCTCGCGCACCTCGACGTAGTGTGTCTCGGCGTCTACGCGCGATGTCTCTTCCGCCGTGTTACCGAGCTGTGTCTTGGCTGTGATCTGGTAGTCCAAGGCCTGGATGCGGGGGAAGTGCGAGGTTGCGTTGCGCTTGTTCTGTATGCGTGTGTAGTCGGCAAAAGGCATGCCGGTCCGTTGGGCGAACTGATATTGCTTGGCTTCGGCGAGGAGGTTGTACGCGGAGATCATGAGCTCGGTGCGCTTGGGGCCTTCGGGCAGCGACTCGGCGTAGGCGTAGCGTGTCGAGGCGACGCTCTCGTAGGCGTCTGCACGGGCGGCGTCCATGTCCTTGGGCTCAGTGAGCATGAGACCGCGAAACTCTGGCCAGCCGATCGTTGACTCGAGCTCCTCTGCCGGCGATGATCGGACGAGACGCTTGTCCCAGGGCTTGATGGCTGCGTGTGTGAGGTCCTCCTGGTGTGAAAGCAGGATGTTGTTCAGCGCGGCGCGCTCAATGATGACGCGCGATCCCTCGAGCAGGTTCTTGACGTCGACTTCGTCCCAGAGCAGTGTTCGGTCGCCAGCGTCCAGCTCTTCCAGGGCCATGTCGAGCATGGGCCGCTCCTCCAATGTGACGAGTAGACTCCTGCCCTTTCCGCCTTTTTGCTTTGCCTGGTACTTGAGAATGTGCTCCAAGAGTCGTGTCGACGGGCTCTCAATCTCCATGGCGTTGTCGACGATGATCAGCTCGCCCCTGCGGAAGCGGTAGGAGAGGGCGGTCCGCCATGCGAGGTCATAGACCTTCTTCTGCAGCTCGGTGGAGAAGTCGCGCGGCCTGGGTCCGTGGGAGACACCTCCAGACCGGATGATGGGCGACTTGACATCACCAACACGAGCGCGGCCAGAGCCCTTCTGGGGGCGCACCTTCCTGGCCGAGCCGCGGACCTCGTACCTGTTCTTGGTGGAGGCGGTACCGAGGCGCGTCATGTCGCCCTCGTAGATGACGGCGCGGTGGAGGATGTCCTTTCTTGTGGGGAGGTGCAGGTGGTTTGCGGGGAAGGTGTCGAAGCGCAGGGGCTCGAGCGACGGGAAGTGGTGGACGGTTGCGAGCACCGTCTGCTGGGCGAAGGGCTGGACGGGCACGAAGGCGTGGTCGGGGGCGGGGGCGGAGGTGGAGGTAGAGGTAGAGGTGGTGATGTGGGAGACGGCGGCTCTCGAGCATGACGAGGTGGAGATTGGGCGGGCGAACGAGGATGCAATCGACTTCTGTGCAGCTGTTAGCACACCGTGCCTGGGGGCGGCGTGGGGAGGGCGCAACGGACGGTGCAGCGCGCAGGGAGGGCGGCGTGCCGTGTCGACGGTCGGCTCAGCGGGCGGGCGAGGCCCCTCAGCGGCGCCGATATCCTGGAGGTGGCCATGGCGGGCTGTGTGGGTGCTGGGGAGGAGGTCGCGGTGCGCGGAGGTGGTTGAGGCTGCGAAGTTGAATTCCCTCGCACGGACTTCACAATTCTTCGACACCACCGCTCCCCGTCCGCCCCGTCCATCGATCATTGACCTCGACCCTCGAGCCTCGACGCCCCCACTCGACTCCAACGCTGGCAATGGCGTCCCTCACGCCGTCGATGCGCCACTTCACCACCTGTCTGCGCTGCGTGCGCCAGGTTCCCGTCGCCAATGGCGCGCCGCACCGCCTGCTTTCCTCGTCGGCCGCCGCCCGTGAAGACGTGCAGACCCAGCCAACAGCCACCTCGACGTCTCCCCCGCCGCCGCAGTCTGCTTCAGAGGCCGCCGCAGCCACCGATGCCGCGGTGCCCGAGTACATGCAGAAGTGGGGGACCCTCAACCCCGAGATGGTCGAGAACAAGAAGCAGGAGCGCCGTCTGTTGCGCAGAGAAGGCGTCCAGCCTGTCGGTTCGCGCCGTCGCCGTGCTGCCCTGCGCCTGTCCGCCGCTCGCCAGACCGAGGAGGTCCCCTTCGAGCAGCTGCCGTACCAGTGCTTCCAGGAGGCCCGCAAGGTCCTGCAGGAGGACAGGCAGGAGAAGCTCAAGGCCATCCACGCCCAACAGCAGCGCATACAGGCCACCGCCGCCTCCAACGCAAGCGAGCAGTCCAAGCGCGACAGGATAGCCCGCATGAAGTTGCATCTGAACGACCTGATCATCGCCGCCGACATCAACGACCCCGTCGTCAAGAGGAAGTTCGAGGACGGGCAAGGTACGTAGCTCGAACAACAACGGGCCACGGTCAAGTCTAACACACCCGCAGGCGACATGAACAAGCCCATCTACCGCCATCTCGCCGAGAAGAAGTGGCGCGAATTCAAGCGCAAGGTGCTCGAGCAGCGCGTTACCCAACTTTCCGTCGTGCCCGATCTGCTTGGTTCGCTGGACCTTGTCGCCGACATTGACCTTTCCTTTGGTCGAAAGACAGTCACGCCTGGAGATTTTGTCGAGTCAAACGTCAGCGAGAAGATGCCCACGCTGCACGTCCAGACTTTCACTCCAGGTGAGAAGCTGGTCACCGTTGCAGTCGTGGACGCCGACGTGCCCGTGCCAGAGGAGGATGGTTTCACCACCCGCTGCCACTTCATTGCCTCCAACATTCGCATCTCGCCCAGCGAGACTTCGATCCCTCTGCAGCGCATCGCCGAGGACGACAAGAAGAACGCTCCCGAGCTAAAGAAGGTCGCCCTGCCTTGGGTGGCACCGTGGGCGCACAAGGGTGCCCCCTACCACCGCCTTGCTGTGGTTGTGCTTGAGCAGAATGACGCTCAGAAGTTCGACATCTCCAAGCTCAGCACCATCACACGTGACGGCTTCAACCTCCGCAACTTTGTCATGTCGCAGAAATTGAAGCCTCTCACGGCCACACTGTTCAGGACAAAGTGGGACGAGAGCATGGCTGCTGTCATGGAGCGCGCTGGATTGGCCGACCAGGCCAACATCGAGTTCAAGAGGAAGAGGGTTGAGCCGCTGCCCTACAAGAGGCGGACAGAGCGCATGCGCTAGAGCACTTGTACGATTATACTCAATGTTGGATTAGCGAAAGAGGATCACTGTAAGTATCTGGTGAGTGTACTATATACTGCAGCTTGCAGAAGAAACATCATGTTCGACGATATCAATGTTCGCTGGCTTGATGTGGTGACATTGAGCGTGCCTTCCACTTTTCTCTCACCACTCCACGCTTCCCCCACCTTCCTTGCATAAGTCGATCACTACGGTCTCCAGTTTATCGCTTGCTCTCACTCCATTCCTTCCATTCGTCTTTGGGCTTGACCTCATCATACGTCAATTTGCGGTCCTAGTATTGCCACTGCATATAATAGCAGCTTTCAACACGCACACATCACACACGCTCGCAGGCAACCCTTCTTTTGCCGGACGTCCACTTCCATCTGCTCAAAGCCATCTGCACAGATGCCACCAAAGGCACAGCCTCCATCAGACCCCTTCACGCCGTCCAGCGCGCACATTGCGTTAGCCATCGCCGTCATCAGAGCAAAGCCGCCAGGGACCTCAGCAAGAGGTAGGTGTTCTTCTGCCGCGACCACACAATTACTGACTGTATAGACTACGTCCTGCAGCTGCGAAGCCAAGTGCGTCCTTGTTCAGCTGAGTCGGACACCTGTGGACAGGGCCACTACCTCGATCTCGTCGCGTATTGGAAAGAGCAGTGCCGGAGATTGCAGGACGAATGCGATGGCCTGCGGAGCGAGAACATCAAGCTCGAGCGTTCCAATCACTCATTGACAAGCCGCGCAAACTGTACATCGGATATGGTTTCCATCAACACCATGAACACGTCGAAGAGGAAAGCACGAACGGCTTCGCCAGCGCGGAATGCGAAACGACCCAAGGGTGCCCAACAAGGCGAAAACTCCACGACTGAGACCCAGGAAATTATTGACGACGACTTCAATTTCCTGGATGGGCTAGGACCAGGTCAGTTGCCGTGCGGCTTAAGACTCCCTCGGTGTACTGACAGATAGTGACAGAGGGCACTGACCTGACCGAGTCCTTGTTCATGACGTACAAACTTTGCCGAATAAAGAGTTCAGACGTCGACACGTTTTGCTTCACATTGGTCCGGACCGCCAACGCGTTGGGCAAGGTCATACGCCTTGTCGCTCACAAGCACGGACAGCTTTCGCGACCAGGTGTGCAAACGTCGGGACCGGTATCTCTGGATCAGGATAAGTCGAACTTTGCGCTTGCAATGACCGTTTGCGCGCGGGGCTTCATGGCTGTACTTGTAGGTCTCAGCAGGATGGCTGACATCAGCGATGATCAGCGTCTTTCGAGCCTTGTCGTGTGTGAGCTGGCTGATATGTTCAAAACGGTGCTTATCGCGATGGAATCAGTTGCGCGGCATACCGCTCAGCAGAGACCTTTGGAAGCAGTCGATCCGAAGAAAGCAAAAACTACGATACCCGCTAAGGTCCCGAAAGAATCCGTTCCAGCTCGTGCTTTGGCTCACTTACTCATCGGCTTCCTCGGCTTTCTTGAAAAGACCAATCCGCTACACCAACAAATATTCGACGGCTTCGTCTACCTTTTGCTCGAGCGGGTAGGGCGGCGTTTGTTCTACTGTACATTCGGCAGACATCGCAGTAGCACAGTGGAGGGCGATTTCCAACCATCACCCGAGCCGAGATCAGCAGAAGAAGCTGTCACTGAAGCGCTTGGGACGCGTCTCGAAGTGAAAGCTCTCGTCTTGGTGCTCGAGCGTGCAATGGGCCTTGCACCAAATCACATGAACTCTCAAGCATCCACTGCCAGTCGGAGTCAGAAGAAATTGGGTCGCACTTTGAGCCTCAAGAACTTGCCCTCCATATCAAGAGCCCGACTCAGCCCGCTCGCCAAGGATCGCCTCCAGCGGACACTGGTTGCTTGTATGTACGGCGACAAGATGGACGACGAGTTTCTCGATGTACTCACGAAGCCTATGCCGTCCATACGGCTAGGCTCGTTGCAGAATGTTGCAAGGATAGAAGACAAAGACGTGGAAGACTGGTACAAGAAAGAAGTGTGGCGACTCGTAGGCTGGGACGTACTTGCCAAGGAGAGTGGGTGGTAATATTGTCGAGGTTAGTCAGTGTAGTGAATATGAAATGGTGCGGGCTTTCCAGGTCGTACTTCACTACACCTGCTGCTCGCAATTACAAAGATATTGTCGAATTGAGGCGCACAGAGCTGTAAAGTGGACTGATCGTTTTTGCTGTGCCAACGCCCTCGTTTCGTCGCTCTGTCAGTGCCCCGCGCAAACGGCCATGCTCATCGCCGTGAAGTGAACGTGAAGGGCGTGAAGGACTCCAGCGCGCCTTGGCACCTGCACTTATTGATTGCGACTTCCTCCCCTCTTTCATACCCTCGTTCCTCCACTACTTCTCTCCATCTTGCACCTGCTGCACCATCCTAGCAACCTCCCGCAATCACCACCATGGTCGACACCGACGAGAAAGTGCCGCCCTCAATGCACTACAGCGATGGCGAGCAAGATGGCCGAGCTTCTGTTGACACTGTTTCCCCAGGCGTTGCGAGAATTGAGGCAATTGCGGAGCACCTCACTTCTGCCAACCGAGCATGGATACTTTTCGGTGTTCTTCTCACTGCCTGGGCCTATGGTTTGGACAGCACGCTGCGAGTAGCCTTCCAGCCTATTGCTGTGAATGCCTTGAATGCGCATGCCCTCTTGGCCACAGTGACTGTTGTGCGTGCTGTTATAGGCGCCGCTGCTCAGGTGAGTGATCCCGAGACATTGCGCTGGGGAAGCGACTGATAAGAACCAATAGCCCACTGCAGCCAAGATTGCCGACGTGTTCGGTCGTGTTGAAGTGCTTCTGATGTCTGTTTTCTTCTACGTCCTAGGTATGTGAAAGTCATTGTTTTGATACGTACGCATATCTCCCCACTTTCGTTAGCAATCTCCTGACATATCACAGGCACAGCCATCGAAGCATCAGCCAACAGTCCCGCAACATTTGCCGTCGGCAGCTGTTTCTACCAGATTGGCTACACGATTGCCGTATTGATTGTCGAGGTCATTGTCGCCGACACAACTTCCCTTCGATCCCGCTTGCTATTCTCGTACATTCCAGCAGCGCCGTTCATTGTCAATACGTGGATCGGTGGCGAAGTGCTGGTGGTTGTCAGAGGCACAACTGCCTGGCGTTACGGCTTCTGGGTCTGGTGCATGGCTTTTCCGATTTGCGCCTTGCCACTCATCATCTCCTTGTGGTGGGTCAGCTACAAAGCAAAGAGAGCTGGAGATCTCCAGCATTGCAAGACACCATTCCAAGAGCACGGCGGTTGGGAACTCACCAAAGCACTGTTTTGGCAGCTTGATGCGATCGGCATTATCCTGACCATCTGCGTCTTTGGGTTCCTCCTGGTCCCTCTTACCATTGCTGATGGCCCTGATGCCTCTTGGGGTTCTCCAAAGATTGTCGTGCCGCTTGTTCTTGGAGTGCTATGCATCCCAGTCTGGATACGATGGGAGACCATAGCGCCACACCCTATGGTCCCGTTCTACGTAAGCTGATTCTTGTCACTTAACCTAATGATATTGATGGTCTCCTAGCTACTTAAAGATCGTGCTGTATGGGGTGCGCTTGCGATTGCCTTCTTCCTGATGTTCTGTAAGTTCAAATTTGTCACTCTGGCCTTTCAACAAGCTGACCGTCTTCAGCATGGGGTTGTCAGGGCGACTTCCTCTTTTCCGTTCTGCGTGTCGCCTTCAATCAAAGCGAGAAGTCGGCGAACCGCATCTCTGCGCTCTACAGCTTCTGCTCCACGTTGACCGGAATCTTCGTCGGCATGATCGTATACCGTGTCCGACGCCTTAAGCCCTTCATACTGTTCGGCACGTGTCTTTTCTTGGTCGCTTTCGGTCTCATGATATACTACCGTGGCGGCATTGGCACCCACGCAGGCATTATTGGAGCTCAAATGCTTCTTGGCGTCGCCGGTGGCTTCTTCCCTTACGCTGCTCAAGCCAGTATCCAGGCCGCAACCAGTCATGAGCATGTCGCCGTCGTCACAGGACTATATTTGGCCACCTATAACGTCGGAAGTGCGCTCGGAAACGCTATGTCAGGCGTCATCATGTCCCAAGTCCTATCAGTTCAACTGAAGAGTCGCCTTAGCAAAGAAGCCGCTGATGCGTGGTACGACAAACCACTCGATCGCATTCAACAATTCCCGCCTGGTACAGCGGAGCGAGATGCTGTGATCGATGCATACAAGTACTTCCAGCGAGTTGTCTGTATCGTCGGTGCAAGCGCCTGTCTTGGATTGATCGTCTTCGCCTTCTGTATCCGTAACCCCAGGCTTCCAGATACGCAGTCTCTGCCGTATGAAGAACTGCCACAGAGAGAAGTTGATGCCGAAAAGGAATATGAGATGTCGCAATCGCCCGTACACCAGAGACCCTAGCCGAACTGTGTGCAGGTCGACCGTCAGTAGTCGACCAATGTCTTCCAATCTGGCATTTCGAACACGATCAGAATTCCTGGTTTAGCGAGGCGCACTAGGTGTTGTTGAGTTCTCTCGATTCTTCCCAGTCGGATTATGGGATCTGGGGTGGTCAAGTCGAATCTGCTACAACCCGATGAACAAATCGTGCATCTATATCTATGATGTGTTATGGTATCTGAACAATATCGAGAGCTTCATACTTCCTCTTCAGGTGGCGTTACCAGCCCACCAACCGTGTCATGCATCTTGCCGCACTCGCTCGGCGTCTTCTGCATCATGAATTGCAGCACCATCTCCGCTGCCACTCCTGCGTCGTCATCCGCATCCACCGCCCTCAAGCTTTCCTCCAACCACTCTGGCGTCTTCCTCGCAAAGAACGTCTTGACAGTCTCGCTGTTCACAAACCTGTCAAATTCAAAGTGCCCCTGGAACGTGAGCACCCTTCCCGTCTCATACATCCCCTATCAAGCAGTCAGCGCACGATGAACAACTTCTAAATGGACAACGTACCTGATTAGCACACCACGGCGTATCACCGATAATTGACCACGAGCTCGGCAGCCTTGATAGATTGGGAACCACTACTGCGTCGCCGTGCACGAACTGTAATCGTAGCTGCTCGGGCACCTGCACGCCTCTTTCCTCCTCCCTCATCGGGCACTTTGCAAAATCACTTCGGAACTTTGGATCCATCCTCATCGTTTTAACACCTAGTTCCCACCCCCGCTCGTCCGCATCGACACGCACTCCGTACTGTTTCAACAACGCCTGGCATATCAACTGATGCCCGAAACAGCTGCCGAACCATTTGACCTGCGGATGCGTACGGTAGGTGTCGATGATGTACTGCTCCAGTCGGTGCACCCAGGGTATGGCATCGTAGGCTGAGTTGATGGAGCCGGTGATGAGGATTAGATCTACGTCATCCAGCGACGCGGGGTATTCTCCCTTCCGTGAGTCGTACTCTGTGGAGCGGATTGTGGTGCCTGGTGAACTGCGCTTTGCGGCTGCTGTGAGGAGCTCGTGGAAGATTTGGCCGTAGCTGGAGGCGCGTTCTGTGAAGACGTTGGGGACGGGGATGTCGGTATTGAAAATGGCTATGTGGAGGGTTTGCGCCATAGTCTTTCGGTCGAGCTAGGTAGATTTGATGGTTGAGTGGGTGATGTATGAGTTCGTGTCTTGGAAAGATAAGGCAGCTCTTGAGGTTACCATACACGCCCGCCGAACTCGGGACGCGTACCGGCGCCGTGGATATCCGCCTTGTCGTGGTGGTTGTCATTAGTCATGTTGATCGTTTCGCTTGTAAGACGAGTTCATGGTTTGCGATACAATTTCAGATGTAGTGCCTACAAGATGCGCAAGCCTATCCTGCACAGTGGCCTGGAGTGCTTCTGAAGATGAGATGATCTATTCTTGAGCTAATCATGTCGGAGTCAGATGAGAGTCCGTTCGCCCACCATCCGGATTATTTGGGGACAGCGATTTCATGACTTGAACCCGATGGAGATACGGGATGGCTGTGGTAAGGTTTCGCGATGTGCGGACGGAGTGTGGAGGGTAGGACCTGGATCTGGAGTACTGTACGACAAGGCCCCACTCCAGGAAGCGTGCCGCTTTAGCGTCATCAGGTGGATGCGGGACGTGTACTACCCTCAATGACACACGACAGACTGCCCAGTGCCATCAACCCTAGAGCTAATTCACACGATGGTTGCTCAGGTTGTTCAAACACGTGGCTCTGACCTTTTTGCAGCCCCTTCTTTTTCAGCATGTGCGCTTCACTACTCTGAGCTCTCGTTGTACCACGAGACTCAGCAATCGGATCCGTCACGGCCAGAACCTAAAATTTGGTCTCAATTTCATCAAGACAAACTCTCATCCATCCTTGTCTAAGCCCAAAGTTACCAAGAATCCGCATCTCGATAGTGCTGGGCTGGAACTCCAGTCTTCACATGTAGAGATCCTGAGCTCAACTGTCGATCAAGAAGGACCTCCGAGGCTCGATCTCGCCTCTGCGATTCGCCGACCTCCAAAACCCTTAGAGTTGGGTGTGGTGGTCGACTTGCCAATGCTGACTTGCAACAATGTACAAATATTGATACCCCGCATTCTGTTTGCTCGACAAACCACGCAGCGCCCCTGAGCGGCAACATCGCCGGCGGCTAGGGCTGCCAGTATACCCGTTTCGAAGCACCTCCGGCGATGCGGACCACGTGAATGGATTCGCGACCAGCTAGCTGGCTTGGAGAAGCCGGAGCCAGTACGGCGAGCTCGGTACTTTTATATTGGTGTGCGCGCGAATCCTGTCAGCGTATTTCACGGACCCACTTTGGCATCAATGTAGGTACGCTTGATTCTGATTCGTCTGTCAGTCACTGGTAGACTGAAAGCAGACCCGCCATTCGTCCCATGACTGCTACCCCTGGTGCCTCTAGATGGTGGTTCGCGCTATGATAGGTCGACAGCACTATTCCGAGTATACGATGAATACCTCTGTGCGGCTATTCGATGCTTACGAACCGGAACTGGAGCTGATCTTCGATTCACGACTGCTTGCAAGCTACTTTCGCTAGGGTCCTCTGCACTCACGGAGCAGATGGGTCCTTGCTAATGGAAAAAAGCAGTCACCTGAATTCACGAAGCATTTTCCCAAAAGCCGAGCAACTGCGGGGGCCCTGGGACATGTTGGCTTGTGAAGATACAACAAAAGCAGTACTTAAGATTTGGGGAAGTACGGAAGATAGACAACCAGCTCGTTGTTGTAGTGACCTCTTCACTGCTCCTCAGTAATCTTGAGACTCGAGGAACACTCATTCATCATGAAGATCACCACCATCCTCTCCCTTCTCCCTCTTGCTTTCGCAGCTCCCGCACACGTTGAGAAGCGTGCCGGACCCACAGTCGTTGCACCCTCCCCCCAGGCCACAGTGCTCGGCAAGAGTGCTTCCAACGTAGAGTCTTTCAATGCAATTCCCTACGCCCAACCTCCAGTGGGCCAGCTTCGTCTCAAGCCACCGCAGCCGTTGGCCTCGAGTCTGGGCACAGTTGATGGTACCGGCACTGCCAGGGCCTGTCCGCAATTCTTCTTCTCGGTCGACCCCGCGGCTTTCCCTGCCAATGTCATTGGCACTATATTGAACACGCCCATCTTCCAGGCCATCTCCAATGCTGGAGAGGATTGCTTGACTATCAACGTGCAACGACCAGCTGGTACGAAGGCTGATGCAAAGCTCCCTGTCTTGTTCTGGATCTTTGGCGGTGGCTTTGAACTGGGCGGGTAAGCAATTACCATCCATGATGTCTTTTAATTCCGTACTCATCAGTAGCCAGAACTGCAATGTACGACGGCACGTCGATAGTAGCGGACTCAGTCGCTCAAGGCAAGCCAGTCATCTTCGTTGCTGTCAACTACCGTGTGGGAGGCTTCGGCTTCCTGCCTGGCAAAGAGATCCTCGCAGATGGCTCCTCGAACTTGGGCTTGCTGGACCAGAGGCTGGGCCTTCAATGGGTTGCTGACAACATTGCGGCTTTTGGGGGTGATCCTACTAAAGTGACGATTTGGGGCGAGAGTGCCGGAGCCATCTCAGTCATGGATCAGATGCTGTTGTACAATGGAGACCACACTTACAAGGGAAAGCCACTGTTCAGAGCCGGTATCATGAACAGTGGTTCTGTCGTACCTGCAGACCCCGTGGACTGTCCAAAGGGTCAACTGATCTACGACACGGTATGCTCCCTTTCCCAAACATCCTGAGCCATCACTGACATAAACACAGGTCGTGAAAGCAGCCGGCTGCTCCGGCTCCACCAACACTCTCGCCTGTCTCCGACAAGTGCCATATCAAAAGTATCTGTCGGCCGCCAACTCCGTCCCCGGCATCCTCAGCTACTTCACTGTCAATCTATCCTACCTGCCGCGGCCCGACGGCACCGCCATCACGCAGTCCCCCGAGCTCCTCGTTGCATCGGGCAAATACGCAAAGGTCCCCTTCATCGTCGGCGACCAAGAAGACGAAGGTACCTTATTCGGCCTCTTCACCCCAAACCTAACCACCACCAGCGAAGTAACCACCTACCTCTCGACCGTCTTCTTCAACAACGCCCAACCCGCACAAATCGACCAGCTGGTCGGCACCTACCAGACCATCAGCGAAGACGGCAGTCCCTTCCGCACGGGGCTTCTCAACAACTGGTACCCGCAGTTCAAAAAAGTGTCCGCAATCCTCGGCGACCTAACATTCACCCTAACCCGGCGCGTCTTCCTCGAAGCCTCAGCGCAGGTAAACCCCAGCGTAAAATCCTGGTCCTACCTCGCGACCTACGACTACGGAACCCCAATTCTCGGCACCTTCCACGGCTCCGACTTGCTGCAGGTCTTCTACGGCGTGCTGCCCAACAACGCCGCCAAGAGCATCAGGGGCTACTACTACAATTTCGTGCACAACCTCGATCCCAATGTGGGGATTTCGCTGCCTAGTTGGCCGCAGTGGAGTACGGGGAGGAAGGTGGTCGAGTTCAAGGCGAATAGTAATGCGGTGCTTGATGATAATTTCAGGGCGGATTCGTATCGTTTTCTGAAGGAGAATGTGGCGTCTTTGCGCGTTTGAGGGGTGGGGGTTTGAAGATGGATGAGCTTGGTTTGGAGAAAAGCGTGTCGTCTCATCTCGTGGTTTGATAGCGACAAGGCGTTCCTAACTCGCGTCGAAATACACCTATGCATGCAGACGTCTCTTTGTGCTTCTCCGGTCCCCGATACGCACACCTGCTCGCCGGCCCTCTCAGTCTCGTCTTCGTGTCCCGTTTGTATCGCCTTTGTTCGTGGCTGCACGAGCCGGTCGCGGCGGTGAAAGCGTATTCGTGACTCTTTCGCTCGAGTGCGTGCCTGTTGAGGAGTACGAATGCAGATATTTTCGAGATGAAGGATGGGAAGAGACAAGGATTCAAGGCCTCAGACACATTCAGGTGTATTCGTGCGAGAAAGAACAGAATAGGGTATAGTACACTCAGCAAACGCCTGCGCGCGGGCATTTGCCACGTTATTGATACACGCGCCACAAAGCCAGAGCATCCAGCATCACAACTCCTGCTTCTTCCCCTCCCGATGCTCGTCCTCGCTCAGCTCCGAGCTCGCCGCTCTCTTGACGTGCTCAAACTCCTCGTCTACATCCTCTGTGCCCAACACTTCCTCGACATCCGGCTTCATTACCAACTCAGCCTCCTCTTCGTCTTCCTTGTTCAAAGGCCCCTCGCTCTCCTCGTACCATTGGTTCTCGGCCCAGTCGATGATCTGCTCCTTGGCCACCTCGCTGAGCGTGTAGTAGCCGGGATTGCTGCGTGCGTTGAACATGCCCATGTGCGCCAGTGTCTCCATCTCGAGCTTGTCGTTGCCAGCGGGGAGGAAGAAGTTGCGCAGCTCGCCTTTGGGCAGGTTGCAGAAGGTGCGGTCCTTTCCCGCGACTTTGCCTGTCCAGGACTCGCCCTTCTGCGCGTCGACGGCGTGGCCGAGCGTGGTGTAGATGTTTGCAAAGCCCAGCCCGTGCTCCTTGGACAGCTTGATGATGGCGGCTAGACGCTTCTTCATCTCCTCGGGCCGCGCGAGCGAACCTACAAACTCCAGGTGCGACGTCGCCCATGTCAAGCCCTGCGAGATCTGGTCCTTCTTCATGTATGCGGCGGCGCCACCTGCTGCGATGGCGCCTGCAGCACCGGCAAACATGGCCACCTTTCCGTATCGCTGCCACAAGGGCGCAGAAGCAGCGTCGCCCGTGGCACTGGGCGCAGGCAGCCTTCTGCTAGCATCGACAGCTGCAGTAGGCGTGTCCTTCTGGCCCCAACCGAATGCGCCAGCGAGATTGTTGTATGCGGTGTACGCGGAGCTCGCCGTGTTCCAGTGTTTCTCTGCTCCATGCGCAACCACGCCGGGCGCGATACCCAGATAGGGCGTGTCGAAGGCCAGGATGCCCTGGATGAAAGGGAACATGAGCGTCGAGGTTTCGGACAGGGAGCCGGTCGAGCGGTCCTGAGTCTGCGAGTTCTGCAGCGAGGGGACGGGCTGCTCGGCAATGATGCTCAAGAGCGCCTCGGCGGCGACGATGCCGCCCATGGAGTGGCCGACGAGGATGGTGTGCACCGAGGGGTCGACGGTGGGCGAAGGGGTCGAGTTGGCGACCTCGAGGTCAATGACCTTGTTCTGCAGCCATTCTTTGAAGCGGCCGACACACTCGTGCAGGTCGCCTCTGGTCTCGTACTTTGGATATGTGATGGACAAGATGGTCACCTTGGGCAGCGCATGCTGCAGAAGCGCCTTCAAGTGCGAGGGAAATGTGCCGAACGTGTCGTCTCCGCCCTGGAGTCGGTCAGCCTTGTGCTCGCGTGATGACGTAGTCTGGCACCTGTGACGGCGACGGCGACGAGTATGCGCACCTTGAAGCCATGGATGAAACACAGGAGAATCGTCTTCCGCATCGTTTACCGTCCTCGACTGTGTTCCTGCATAGTGGGGTCAGGCACCGGAGCACAACTTCGCACGGGAGCGCAGGTGATTACGTCGTTGCTGCCTTGCTAGCGATTGGCCCGGCGGCTGGCTACAGGCGAGGCGGCGCGGCGCAGGTGAGTGGCACAGATGGTGGGGAACACGAATGATCGTCAGGAGGTGGAGGTGATCTTCAGGGAGTTCTGTGCACGGGAACTCGGTCGGTTATGTCATGTCTCACAGATCGTGTGTTCACTATCTGCGCACATGAAGATGAGGTGGGGGAAGCAAGGGACAGGCCTGGTTTCAAGTGTCATCCATTCATTCATTTCGAAGCTGCAGTGAGCTACTCTCATATGCGAGAGAAGTCATTCTAAACATGCGAGATCTTGGGGCTTTTGCACCCAAAACTCTACACAGCTTCATCCTCTCAATTCGTACTCGACCGGACAAATTTCGGTCTGGGTATATAGTACAAACATCCCACGTCCTGAACGCCATGCCAGAAAAGACCAAAGATTCGTCATACACCCGTGCTAAACAAAAGAAACGTTGCCTATCGTGGGGCTCATATACACGCCACAAGCAATACTGCCGCCAACAAGGTCGCCAGCGCAGCTCTAGTAGCTCGCAACTGCGGTGCTGCGCCCGTAGCCACAACGTCAAACGGCGAGCCGCCTCCGGAATCTGAGTTTGATAGTTGGCTGTTTCCGATCGGCACACTGGTAGATGCTGCGTCTGTCGGCGCTGCCGTGCCAGTCGACGTCGCAAAGGTAGTGTTGGGGTCAAGGTTCAGCCCGGAAGACGATGTACTCGTAGGTTGGCGTGTGCTTGTCGCTGCTGTGGATGTAGCAGGTGTCGAAGTTCTTGTGCTTGTTTGGAGAGTCGTGCGCGCTGTGGATGAGGGGCTTGAGCTGGTTGCGGCCTGTTGGTTGTTGGGGCACAGCGCGTTGATGCCAATGTTGTTCTGGAAGACGCCAATGATGGACGTCTCGCCGACATCTACACCTGCACATCCTGTCTTGACTGCTGCAGCTATCTTAGCCAGTCCAGCGAGACAGCCTGAGCTGCAGGACGCGCCGACGGCGAAGTCCGATGATACGCAAGCATCGATCTTGGTGTTGTACACGGTCTTGCACTGTGTGGGTAGGTTGTCGATGCGGGGTGTGAAGTTGGAGAGTGAGATTTCGCCACCTGTAGCAGCTGCGAAGCCAGCGAACAAGATGCCGTACACAGCGGCGCCCAGTGAGAGGTTGTGCATTGTGAGGTTTGGTGGGCGTTTGCCGAAAACTACTGTATGTTTGCGCCCGGTGGGTCGAGCGTTTGTGGGCAGATAGTGAAGTCAAGGAAGGCCTGAGTGTCGTTGAGAGAATGTTGCGCAAGAGATGCGTAATGCCTGGTGGAAATCGAAGAGTGTTCGCGCTGAGACCAGTAGTGTGTGGAAAGGTGAAAGCTGCAGCGGGGTCCTGAGACGTGCAGTGTTGCGGCGTGAAGTTTCGTAATGCGTTGGTATCCGGTATAAGTGAATGTGGCTACCCGTTGTTTGCACGTTGCTATGCGGCGGGACTTCGATGTTCTTCCTTTTTCTACCGGTGAAGGTGTGTGGTCGATGAAGGTCAGACCAAGAATTGCTGACGCAATGCTTGACAGATGCAACGAGTCAAAGGGAGGCTTATGTGAGAAAAGCCAATGGTATATACCGGCAGGACCGAGTTCGCGTGCTGCAAGGTGAGAGAGAGACTGAAACACAAAAGAGGGGATGTTCAGTTGCGGCCGGCGCAAGGAAGCTGATATGAAGGAGAGGTTGGAAAGCACAGATAGGTATGACGCACAGCGTCTTCTAAGAAGCGAAGCAGAAAAGGAAAGAGCGAAAGTGCGATGTACCGTCGGTCATTCCAATCTGAGGGTATGATGGACGCACCGCCTCGAAGCCGGCCCAAGGCAATGCTGCGGGTCGCTCGTCTTTAAGGCAGATCTACAGGGAAGCCCGCGCAGGACACGCGACTTGGTCAATTTGGTCGCATATGGTGCCTGGCGGTTGGCCAAGCCCAGGACCGTGTGCTCATTAGGTTTGCGAGGTGCGCTGCCCGTCGCACGTCGGTGAAAGATGGGCGATTCTGAAACAGCCTTGTTGAACAGGGTCTGGCGCGTCCGAGTCGCACGGTGATGCTGACATCACATTGGCTGTCGGAGCGCCACACCCGGTCCTCCCTCAGGTACGCGCTTCAGTTGTGTTGCACAAGAGAGGTGTTGATTCGCACGCAGCGTTAAGAGCTTGCAAAGCTTTGCTCCTGAAGTCTTGTCAATCTTGTGCAGGTAGCTTATACAAAAGCAGGCGCCCTGCGAAGCCACTTTGGGAGGGGTCGAGCTCGTTTGACCGCTTTGCACTGTGAACAATGCTGGCAGCGAGTACCTTGGACTTGTCGAAACGCATCAAACATCCACCGAAATACATCCATCAGGCGTAGTGGTCCAACCTCGATGATCCCAGGACACGCGTACGAGCAGGCGTTGCATGAATGGAATTGTTTCAACGGAACATCTCTCTCCTCAGGTTGACAGCTACAGCTACTCGGCCCCACCAGCTCCACTGAAGTTGACGTAGGCTTGTATAGATGTCTTGTCATTCGGGGTATCATTGTACAACTTTTGCACATCGAATGCCAGTGCCATTCTCACCAGGCGTCGAAGTTGCCAAACCCGCCTGTCTTGGCCTTTTTCCGCGCCGGCGCCACATCCTCCTCTTCGTCTACGTATTCCAAGATCTCATCATCGCCTTGATCAACAATCTCCTGCTTTGCGGCTTGGAGGTACTTGCCCACACCCGATCCTTCTCCGCTACCACCATCGACGGTGCCATCGGCGCGTATTCGTTTTCCTGTCCATGTGGTCTTGTCGTCCGCAGTGCCGCCTTGCTTCTTGATCTCTGCTTCTTCGACATCCTTGGTCTCCTTGTCCTTACGCTCCTTCTGCCACTCTTCAAAGGGGTCGACGAAGACGACAATATCGTGAATCTCAATGTCGTCTACCGGCTTGTCCTTTTCGCCAGTTTCTGCAAGCTCCATGGTTCGCAATGTCGTGTCGAGCCCGCCGACTACGCGCGCGAAGATGGTATGCTTGCGGTCCAGGTGTGGTACCGCGCGATATGTGATGAAGAATTGCGAGGTATTTGTGTTCTTGCCCTTGTTCGCCATGGACAGAATGCCCCTGGTGTTGTGCAGATTGGGCCCTTCGAACTCGTCTTCAAACGGCTTGCCCCATATGCTCTGCCCACCCCTCCCAGTCCCGCTGGGATCTCCACCCTGAATCATGAAGCCCTTGATGTTGCGATGGAAGACAGTGTTCTTGTAGTACCCTTTCTGCGCCAGCTTGACAAAGTTCCAGACGGCTTTTGGTGCATGCTCGGGCAGAAGCTCGAGATTGAGATCGCCGAGGGACGTAGACATGCGCGCGTAACCTTTATTCTTCACTCGCTTCGGCTTCAGCATGTAATCTTCGTCAGAGAGAAGGGCGCGCTCGCCAGAAGTGTGTGGCGTGACGCCGGTCGAGGTGAATGAAGCCGCGGCTTTTCCAGATGTGTAGACTGCGGCGTTGTAGGCGGGCTTCTTAGGTGCTGTTGCTGTTGAGGATGACGTTGCTGTGCCGTTCTTCGACACCGTGGTGACAGCGTTCGATCCCTTGCCGCCCTGCGCTTTTGCTTGCCGGTCAGCGCGCGCCTTTGCGACTGCTTCTTTGGCCTTTAGTATCTTGGCCGCATTGCCCAGCGCATCCTTGTTGACGCCGCTCTCGGAGCCTGGCATAACGGTGTCGCCCTCTTGCACATGCTTGTATGCGCCAAAGTTGCGCGACTCGATGTTCTGCGGGTCTTGCAGTGTGATTATGTCTCTGCGTGTGAATTCATCGTCGCTGACCAGGTCTCGCCAGTTCTTCGCCTTGATGTTTAGCCTCTCCACCGTATCCCACGCAAATACGTTTCCGCTCTTCTTCAGCGCCACAATGTGCGTGTTGTCTGTGAAGACCTTGTATGTGACGGGGTCGACATATTCGCCGTCTTCGTTCTTGGCGAAGTGAAGGGTGATGAGGTCTGCGCGCTTCAATGGGGTGCCGTCGGTGGGGTTGGTGTCGGGGTGTTTGGTAAGCCAGGTGAGGATGTGGGTGAGGTCAAAGATGGTGCCTGTTGCGGTACACACGGGGTCGGTGAAGGGCTGCAGCGAGACGGCGCAGTAGTTGAAGGGCAGGCGCTTGAATGTCGACGAAAGGCCCGCGGCAGAGGCTCGGTTTGCGCCGTTTGCGCCGCGCGCATTGCCAAAGGAGTCGGCCGAAGACCACTCGGAGTGGGTGATGTAGAGCTTATCGGTGCCTTTCCCCATGTTGCGATGTATCAGCAAGCCACGACTGCGAGCGTGGAGAATGGATTCGTGAAAGGCACCAACAAAAAGTTCAAGACGCGCCGTTGTTCGCGCCAAGCCGTGACGCCACAATGCGCCCGCGATGCCTGCTCGCGCCGTCCCTCCAACACCACGCTCACGATACGAATATGCATCCAATTTTACAAAAACTGACCCTGCGCAGAGTTGATCTTATTTCAGACTCTCTCATGATCTGACCGCCACTCTTTCACCCTACATGTTTCGTTGCTAGTCACAGTCGTCGAGCAATTGTCTGGACGTTTATGCTTTCATGTACCCTCATTCCGTCATTGCTTCACATGCTACAGCTCTGCACTCACTTCATCATCCGTCTCCACTTTCCTGTATATCAGAGACAGGTGGCTTCGCTCGACGTCGTCCATCCAGTCCTCAAACCCATCCACGTCTCCTACAAAGTACAGGTATCCCACTTCAGACGCTACAACGCTTGCCATACGCTGCAATTCAGCGCTATCCTCTGCCAGTCTCACCTTTTGCACATCTGTACCGTTCATCTTTACGTTTCCAGCCAGCTCTGATAAAGCCAGCGAGCTGCGCGAAGGCTTGTATCCTTCTGCACGCCGCGTATACCGATTAGCGCGGCGCTGAGCCGAACGTTGACCGTCTTGGATTTGCCTGTAGTGATGGCAAGCATGCGAGGCTGAAATTGGATTCGCAAAGAACTCAGCGTCAATGTCGAAGTCGTCAGGCAGGTCATATTTGCGCCGAACTGCTCTCTCGGTTTGGCAACGATCTTCCCATGCTCGCCTGTGGACGTCCGAAACAGATCTTGCTTCTCGATGGCTCTGTATGAACTCGCGCAAGTACGACGGGCGCTTTGCCTTCGCCAAACGTGGGTGTTTAATGCTCGACGTTGACTGAGGAGGTGTATTGGGCACCAAGATCTGGACAGCTACAAGCGCACCTGGCCGCTCCCACCAGGCCATCCCAGAGTTGGTTGCTTGCCTCTTATCGACTTCACATGGCTCCTTCATGACTGCGCACGCCTTGCAAATGGGATGCAACAACGGACCGGGCGGAATGAGCCCACACTGAGCCATAAATCGCTGGTGTGCTGCCACCCAGTCTTCTTCTGCCTCTTGGCGCAACTGGTCCCTCTTCTTCGTCTTCTCTACTCTGGCTGCTGTGATCGTGTGTTGGAGGCGCGCAACGTTCCAGGCACGATCGCGCATGTACCTAGGCGCATCCGTCCCTCCTTCTGCTTCCAGTCTTTTCCCTGTCGTCTCCACGTCCGCTTGGGCTGTCGAAAGTACGCACTGAGGGCACCAAGGGGTGTGAGCGGGCAATGAAGGATGTATACTGTGTTTGCACCTGCTGGCCAGTTGCTCGGTATGGTCGAAGGGCATATTGCAAATTGAAGTTTCGAGTTGGTGTGAGGACGGAAGGTCCAAGTATCTGGAAGGAACATACTACCTCACCGCAAATGCGACGTTACTTGTGTGCGTAGTATTAGCGACAGGAGCAGTGAAAGCAGACAGCACTGAATGCGCCACACATGGAAAGGCTACACGGCCTAGAAATATACATGGCCAACGCAGTAGACGATGCGCATTCGCATAAGTCTGCCTTCACCTTCGCCACAGCGACTTTCACCAGGTGCGCCCGCATTTGTGACTGTTCGCCTTCACCTCAAATATTTCAACTATTGTTCAAGAGCAAAAAGTCCGGGCGGCTCAGCCCATCTCCAAATTCCACCCCAAAACCCTCAGCCCGTTGGCGCTTTCGGAGATTCTATCGAATCCTAATTCACGACTCAAGATCTCGTCAAGGTCGCATTCCATACAATCCCCGACGCCACCTTTACTTTTTCCACCTTTCTCTCTACCAAACGACATGTCGTGAATCGAAAACGTGAGTCGGCGTCTATTCACTGGCTGCTCTAGCCTGGACGGTTTCATTGCGCGATCAGCTCACGTCCGCGCAAAAGTAACGCTATAAACATGGAGCGTCCCATAGCAATACAGCAACGGACGACATCCTTCAACCCTGAAGCCGCCACCTTCAGTCCAGTGTTTAGCTCTCCCATACCGCAGATCACTGAATCACCCTCAGTCCTGTCACCAACAATATCTCAGGCTGCGACCCCGGCCTTCCCAATGGAACCAATGTTCAACTGTGAGCGCTTTGAAGCCAGATCCCTTTGTCCGATGCTAATCTTTGGCTACCAGACTCGCCGTTCCAGGCCCCAGAAAGTATGCACTTACATTACGGTAGAGATCATTTGACGCCAGCGCCCGTTTGTCTAGAGGATTTCCTAACTCCTAATACGCAAGCTCTGGTTAAGAAGCTGGAAGGTGAGGGTTATAGGAATCATACTTTGACTGTGCTGACCACTATAGAGCATCCCGATATCCAAGAAATACGAGCACCCCAATCGCGAACACAAGAGACTCCACAGAGCACGCAGGCTGCTGCAGGTACAGCAACCGAACTGCTTCATTTCACGTTTCCGACGCGCCAGCCCCAATCAAACTACAGCGCAGTGGACATCAACGAACTCAGCGCTGGTCTTGGACTTCCGGCCATGAAAGTGGGCGCTAGTGATGATACCCTTTCGGCTGTATCCCAGTGGTCTCGACGTTCGCATGCGCATCCCGGGGCGCTATATGGTAAGCTGATCGGCTGGGCATTGGATAAGCCTCTGACCGCCAAAGACCTTGCAGAATATCTACAAAACCCGGACTCCAACTCCCCATCAGTAGCGCCAGCTGCTGCGTCTCCACATTCCACCACGACAAGACTTCGCCAAACCACAGAGGCAACCCCCTTACCACCCGGTTTTGAACCCTTTCACAAACTTGGGAATGCGCGAAACGCCTTCTGGACTAACACAGAGGCTCCAGCCGAAACAACGAATGTCCTAAAGGGTTCGTCTAAGTTTCAGCACCAGCATCGCCGCAGTTCGAATTCCTCTGCTTCCTTTCGACACCAAAGACAAGACTCATCGAACAGAAGGTATCCTCGACGCACATCGCGAGCGAAACGTATGGATCAAGGGCCCATGCCCTCGTCGGCGGACATCTACCCTGACGATGCGAACTGGACATCACCTGCACCAATATACGAGGGTACTGACTATGTGTCGTACCACGACCAAGCCTTCGAGCAACCACAAGTGATTGTCGACAATGCCTTCAATTGGCCTACACCTGCTCAAGTGTACAAGCCCGAGCCGGCACCCACAACAGCTGACGTCAACGAAGCCGATACTGACGTCCTCGCCCTAATGGATGAAATACCGGTGCCTTCGCTGAATACACTTGCGAATCTTGGTGCCCTGCGGGACGCAAACGGGATCCCTGGTCTTGACTTTCCTTGCGATTCTCGTGCACTCACTCCAGCTCAATTTGATGGGTCCCGGTATGGAATGAAGTTCCATGGCATCGCGCTGGGAGACGAGTGGGAGCTGCCCATGGTCGGCGACTTTGCAAAGAGCGAGGCTTTCAGGGTTCGGCCTAGGGAACATGATGGTTGGGGAGGTTGGGAGTGGGCACTGAGGAAGGGTTGGGGTGTCTAGGTGCTGCCCTGTGGCTTACATTCAAAGTTAGGACCTGATACTCGACTTCCAGTGTGTCATCGAGTTGTCGCACCGGCGTTGGTAACGCTTCACTGAACATTCTTGACTATTGTCAAGCGTCGGCTGAGCTTGAAATATCCACACGTTAGAGCCGTTAGAGGAATGCTATTCTTTCCAGATCCCACCACAATATACTTATATGATCTGTTCCTACATTTATCATCGTACTCCTTGATCATAACGATTTTGACTGCGTATTGTTAGCCAATCAGCATGCCGTCATATGGTCTGACCGTATCACACCACCATCACCTCTCGCGACCCACCCCTGCAGCTCCGACAACTATGGCAATGCGCACACCTATAAGTACCGTAGCAAATATGTGATCTTTTGCCGTAGACGGTTTCGTGAAATGTCACGCACCAACCAATTCGCCTTCATCCTCATCGTCCAAGCCACAATCCTAGCACTCTTTCTCCAACGAGCACCTTTCATGATGTCCACAATCGAACCAACAACCAAAACTCCCTGGGCCGACACCCCATGCACACTCATCACGACCCCCCAATACGCCACCAACAAAACCGACATCTTCACCACCGGCGCAACGCACATGGCACACATTCACAACGCCATTCTGCGCGGCTACAACTCCATCTACAACCAAGCACCCCACGTCCAAGACGCAGACAAAGCCGCATTCGTAGGATACGCAATTACATGGTTCCGCTTCGTCAAATCGCACCACGACGATGAAGAAGCAGGGCTGTTCCCCAAAGTGGCCGAAGTGCTAGGTAGCAGGGATAGCGAGCTGTGGGGCGCGACGCACAAGGAGCACGAGTCTTTTCTCGCGGGTTTGGCGGAGTATGCTAAGTATCTCGAGGAACTGAAAGCTCCGAATGAATTTAATGGCGAGAAGTTGAGGTCGATCATGGAGGGATTTCAAGAGCCGTTCAATCATCACTTTCACTCAGAGATCAGCACCATTGCATCTTTCGCCAATCTTCCCTCAGCACCAGCTCCTGGGTCGCAGGAAGAAGACGCCGCAGCGGCAGTGTTCAAGACCTGGGGCAAGAAGACAGTCACGAAAGCGGGGACGACGGACGTTGTGCCTTTCTTCCTCATGAACTTGGACGCCACGTACGAGGGTGGGAAATGGGCTAATTGGCCGCCGATGCCCGCGCCAGTGAGATGGGGGCTGGTTAACGTTGCGGGGAGCTGGAATTGGGCGTGGTGGAAGTTTGCGAGCTGTGACAGTGCTGGGATGCCGAGGGAATTGTATGCACTTGAGTAGGACGGAGGGTTGGATGCGTAGCTGCTGGTGGGATGTTTGTGCTTTTCCAGTAGCCTTCTTGGATTTAGGTAGATTTTGATCAAATATGAATACTGCTAAGCTTAAGACCCCTCAAGATTGACTCAGTGCGTCAGTGAGGCTAACTCATCACGTATGAATAAGAACTATAATCTGGCTGGAGATCTAAAATTGAGGCTCTTTAGACATATCTTCTTCAGCGTTCTAAGTGCTTGTCTCAAAAGGACTGCAAAAAAAACCGGGTTTGAAACAAAACACTGTGTCATGAGGACAGTGGAAGAAGACTCATACGATACGAGAATAAGAGTGCAATTCGAAAGCGAGGGTAAAATATGAGAATACAAACTAAAAAAGATCCTATATATCAAATGAATAACATACACTTTTTGGATTTGGTCGAATCGTTTCCCTAATGATGATTACGTAAGCTTTCTGCTAGCAGAAGTGCTCTCAAGGGTGTATAGGTGACATCTCCATTAGCGTTGTCGAAACAGAAGCTAAACCCGAGGCCGGGTGCCGTTGTTATGAGGAGACAGCTTCAGCCATATCCACCCTTACAACCGGCTCCTTCACAAGTACCCTCACAGCCACCTTTGCAACCTAACTTTCGAGGCCCGTTACAACCCTCTCAGCCATCATCACAACCAGGCTTTCGAGGCCCATTACAAGACCCACCACAATCATATTTACAACGAATCCCCAGAAGTGCATTACAAGGACCTTCGCAAACAGTCTCGCAACCACCCTCACAAGCACCCTTACCACCAACTTTACCAGCCCCCTCTCCAGCACCCTTGCCAACACCAGTTGCACAAATTCCGTCCGCACAAATAAGAATCTACGTGTATGTAGTTCAATACGAGGAATTTGGGCCCGACGCCGACGACGAGGGTGGATTCAACCGAATCCACAGCATACACAGCACGTAGCCCGGCGCCTACACGGCAGCCGAAAACCTCACCAAAAAGTATCTGGACCATGAAAAAGGCTCCAGGCTCAGAGAAAAGCGCACGGATCAAGATGGGAACTACTACGGATACGTGAAGCTGTACGAAGATAATTTTCTTTGGTCGAAGGCGGAGCATGTTATCATTACCGTTACGAAATGGTTCGTAGACGAAGTTGATGAGCTGAACGATGCGGTTGCAAAGAAAACCGTTCCTGATCCTGTCAATGCAGGAGGTAAGAATAGGAAACGTCAACGGTGTCCCGGAACGTGGGAAAAATAATAGTTGTGTATGCAAACATATTTGCGTTGGGATCGCACGGTGGAAAAGACCCATGGAGCTACATGTTCCCAGCGAGAAGTGGACTGTTTGTCCTGTATATAATTTACGTGTTTTCAATTGCCTTCATCGATCACATCTCTTCCCAGCTCAAAGTTGGATATCTTCGATAGTATAGTGGTCAGTATTTCTGCTTGTCATCCTCAGGACAGCTCGCAGGAGGCCGGGGTTCGATTCCCCGTCGGAGAGATACGATTTTTTGCCGTCATCTGTTCCTTGGTGGGTGGTCGCCGTGACGTGCAGGATCGGAGTGTAGGATATCGCAAGCATTTTTTTGTTGACCGCGTTTGATCACCATTGTTCGTCTCTGTCTTGATAGTGTCAGTCCTACAGAATTGTTTGGTTCAATCCGATCGCCGTAACGTTTCTATCAACGATGAATCAATTTTACTGGGTCTGTTGTGCGCCAGCGTTAAACCTCAGCCTAGCGCCTAAACTATAGCGCGTCGAACATCGTCTTTTATCTTTGCGTTCCAATGGCCATATCTTTGACTTGATTTCAAACTTTCACGTATCATCCCTGCACTCGCCCTGATCTTGACAACTAAAGTCAAGGTCTTCTCAAACTCCACATCACAAAGCTGAATTTTCCGTTCTCCCTTAGTGCGCCTTCCGCTGGCTAACATCGATCACGATCTTGCGCTGTACAGCAGTGATAAGAGCGTGCGCCAGCTATCCTCCGACGTGCACCCATCGTACTAGGCTTGGCTAAGCTTGTAGATGGGGGTTGCGAAATGAACAACGCCTACGGCACAGACCGATCGATCGTCCCAGATCTAGAGCTTCTTGCGGGGTACAGTGGTGCACAGCTCATAGATACCTACGCACAAGAACGGCATAATCAATCTACCAGTTAAAATGTGCCTCCAATAGTGCATGCATCGAACCCGACTCTGATACATGTTTCCGGCCTCATCACACAACCTCCTGCGAACACCATGACACGACAGCATGTAGTATGCCCGAGCATCAGCAGAACGCCGTACGTCCTACAGCTTTGGCTTGCTTCAAGATAATCCTGCCGCAGTTGCAGGCTATCACACTGCATTGCAGTGCAGCTAGCTTTGCATGCTGCGAACGAAAGCAACCTCAAGATGGAGCACTGCATAGTCAGCGCAGGAAACGTCGGTGGGGGCGACTCTTGAAAAAGTGACGAGCGAATAACAGTAAAGGATCATATTCTCGAGCTTGCAAGGCCAAGGCAGCTCATGAACGAAAGCACAATGTAAGCATACTGCTTGAGCATACGTGTGGTCTGCTGATCAGGATGTGCATTGCAGTATGCAAGCGCATCCACGTTCATACGACAAGATGCTTGACCGGAAACCCATTGCCATGCTTCAACCTATGCAGCCTACTCGTACAGGACCAGGTAATATGGATAAAGTGCTGCGATAAATACGTCTGTAGAATTTCACAGGCTAGGTAAAAGAGATGCAAGTGTACGCAATGTCGTGCAAGCATATCTGAGATTACCCCATTACGTGCAGCGGCAGCTCCTTTCGTCTCCCGCAGGTCAAGAACGAGGCGACGATCTACAGATTATGCTGAAACCTGGTTCACTAAGGCCATATCGACACAGCATTAATTTCGGATTACACAATCGGTGGAGGCGTGGCGACAGGCAAGGAAAGCTCACCTATAGATGTAACATGGATGTAGATGTAGTTTACTAGGCTACTCTTGCTTCTCTATCTTATAAGCAAGCCTATGTCTTTCCCGCTCGTCCCGCTCAGAACCCAGTCAATATCGTCATTACTTATCGCCAGTCAACCTCGGGGATCGACTCACCGCTTACTCTCACCGATCAAAGCGTAACATAATCTGATCTAATTCTGACCACTCTAGCCCCACGCGTGAAATCAAGCCCGATGTACAAGACCGCCTGTAACTCTGCATGAGCTTCACGACCGCAAAATCGAAGCCAAACCACCCACAGCCGTGCCGTACGATGACCGTGTGGATGCGTCGAGCAACTTTACAAGTGCAACCCGGACAAGTCTTCCAGCCAACAGCGCAGAACCAATATTCCACCACCTCCACAGCTACCTGCAACCAGCGCAGAATGTATACCCAGCAGCCGTTCGAGATCAGCGGCTCGTGCCTGTACATCCTGCAGGATGGCACCATTACGGGAGAGAATGGCATGCATGCAAGTGAGCCTAACCCTGTCGCCATGGCTTACGACGGGAAGGACTTCTCTAAAGCATCGTGGCGCGCTGCTCCTATGGGCAACAGGCCGCTTGTGCATCAAGCAGAAAATCTTGCTTTGAGGGTGCGTGGGGGGAAATGGCTATGCATCAAGCCAATGAACACGACATGTGGACTCATGCATGCATGCATCCACACCTACCCAAAGCCTCACTTCCACCACACAAGCCCAGCCGAACAGCCGCACTCAGCCACACCTCCCTGCGCGCACGCACGTACGCATCTACACAACCGCTCCCCGCCCGGACATGTCCATTTGCATCCAGCAAAGACTTTTCCTGAAGCCAAGCAGGCAGCAAGGCACACATGCACAGCACCCCACCACCGCAGGCTGACCTCGCCCAGCCAAGCGAACGCTTGCGCATGGCTTGTGGAGAAGCCGCCCCTATCCATGTGCATGTGCATGTGCGTGTGCGTCCAGAACGTGCTGGGTGCGGGGGAACAACGGTTCCCGCGCTCGCAACCACCAGCGCGGAACTGAACGCGGGAGCTTCCTCAGCTGCTTCGCTGTCAAGCATTATCTCATATTTTTTTCCTCTCTGCTTCTCTCGGTCCTCTGCTTGAAGCTGCGGACTTGGTAGTTGCTTGATCGCGTGAAAGTGGTAGGTAGGGCGTGTGACGGTTGTTGTCCTGTCTAGCAAACGCGATTCGGCGTAATTGCTTAGTGCATGTGCTGGCAGTTTGCGACAATTGGGTGGACTGCACTAAAGCGTGGAATAGGTGACGGGAACTAGACACGTCGATGTAAATCTTCGGTGCGCCATGGCAACGGCAACACCCGTCCGACAACGTGCAGCTCTCGCTCGTGCGCGCAAAAAAAAGCAATGATGATGACGATAGGTACTGCACGGCACAGGTCATTCAATCGGAAGGTGGTCACTGAAAAGGTCGCATCGCAATCTGACAACCATGGCAATGCACTTCAGTACGGTTGGCTGGTGAGAGCATAAATTCAAAGGCTCGACATTCAAGGAGAAGCCTGATGGTATCATTTCTATGTTGGCCCTTGAACTATTACGTAGCTGATATACGCCCATCTCCATTTATTCCTATACGAGGTTTGAAGCGAATGCCCTCGCGAGTGCCCGGGAAGGACCGAGGGGTGCATCCGGCAATGTTGCCCCTCGTACTAGCCCAACCAGGCCAGCCTGGCCCTAATCGAAGTGAAAGGCAAGGTGTGCTGCGTCAAAAAACTGTCCTGCATGTGTGCGCGTCGAAGCGAACTGGTCCCTAGCAACGGAAGAGAGAAGATCGACAGATGGGCACCACAGTATCCCAACTTAGCCCCCTTCTGGCTGCTCCCCGAGCGCTTGTTGCGGGTAAACAGAGTATGCAGATGCGAATCGAAAGTAGAATCGTGGCTTCGTGGATGTACGGGAGTGACAAAGGAGATAAGGAGAATACAACAGGTGTCAAAATGACGGAGCAATGAAGCTCAGGGAAGAAAAACAAATCTAGGATATCGCCAAAGTATTGCTGAAAATGCCGTGGCCACAGACGTGCAGAATGGTCCATGTATAACCCTGCGCCAGCGACCCTAATAGAACCTCAAATGCAAGCAACGGAAAGGGTATATGTGAGATGCAAAGGTAAAGTAATCAAAGATCACCGTCTAATTGACAGGATCTGAAATAGTGCAATGCTCAGGCATTGATGGAGATAATTTCTCAACCGTGGGGCGCAATCTGCAAAGACGCATCGACGGGAGCGAGGGTGCAAATGATGTAGGCGCGGTGCTGGTGCCTCGATGTGGGTATCATGTCCGAGAAAAATAGATGGAAACAAGAAACGGCTCCTGCCGTGGCGTGAGGTACAACACGGCTTGTCTGCGACCGAAACGCCAGGGACCACCAGTATGAACAATCGTACGAATTTGACATGTGTGATACAAGAACAGCTGGACCTGGTTGCAGAGACGCGTGGCAATGGCCTGGGATGTCGTAATCGTCGTCAGCTGGGTAGGGGTAAATTCTCAGGCGCTTATTGCCGCTCGAACGTGCTGGAGCGACTTATTGAGTCTAGGTCTGACTCGCGAGACTCGCTAGTGATGCGCTCCTCTCTGCGCTTGCTACGCTCGCTAGGAGCCCGACTTATCAAGCGTCTGACAAAGCTGCGTTTCGGATTGGCGTTTATGGCTTCGATAGATGGACTGGCAGGCTCGATGGAAGACCGGCGAGAACCAGTGCGTTCCAGCACCTGCTCTGGCGCATCGACAATGTCCTGCTTCTTGATCTGGCAGAACAATGTCGAAAACAAGTACTGTTCGCCGTTGCTGTCGAACAATGGCAGATGACGGTAGCCCTGTTGAATACTGTTGAGCTTTGCTGTGAAGGTTGCTAGTGGAGCATGATTAGTAGTGCGAGCATCCAGCGAGTTCCAGACAGTCCAGCGCACAAAAACTAGACTTGGGAACCGCGTGCGAACGGTCAACTGCAGCTCGCTGTCAAACACTGGGTTGTACCCGTTGCCCTCGACAATACGAGTTCGCTTGCGTAGTGGGTTGCCAATACCAGAGTGCCCGTTACGCGCAGAAGCGTCTTGCCCACCAACACCGACAGCGTTCGCACCGTTGTCTTCGGCACTGTACATCTCAAACTCAACATAGGGGTTGATGTTGGCGTCCTGGGAAAGCCCCCTGGGGCGAGGTAGCTGTTGGGCCGAGATGATTCTCACGGCGAATTTGACTTCCTTTTTGGGGGCTTTGTTTTGGCCTTGGGTTGGAGTTTGCTCCAGGCGCAAGTCAGCAGGCTTCAGTACGTAGCCTGTACGGTCGTTGCCACTTGCGAACATGGCTTCGTTGAGCTGCTGTCCGAGGTCGTATGTTTGCCAGTTAAGAGCAGCCATCTGTACTCCGCGCCTCCAGAACTTGAGAGGGTCGAAGTTGGATGAGTTGATCCGAAAAGCGTGAGGGTAGACGCGCATGAGGCATCGCATGTTGTGCGCTTCGAGCAGATGCTTCTCACGTGAACCAGGCTTGGTCATCTTCTCAAAGGCACGTTCGTTGACCGAGAAGATGTGATTATACGTCTGCGCATCGCTGGAAGTAAAGTCGGTAAATTTATAGCCTTTGGTGTAGACACCGAGGTCCCCAAGAAGCCTGGTAATGTTGCTTGTTTTGGTCTTCTTTGGCTTTTTGCGCTCCTCGGCTGCAGTCACCGGCGGGCTGTCGCTGTCTTCAGCTGAGCTGACGAGCGCCGAGGTAGGTACGGTGTTGTTGGTCGAAGTCGTCGAGGTACGCGGTGACGCCCAGAACATGGCTGCGCGCTCTGGAGGACTCATCGAAGGTGGGCTCGGGACGAGAGGTGCGTTGGGGATTGCGTTGTCGTTCATTTGGATAGGACGAGACCAAGGCGAACTGAAACTGCGTTCTCGTCTTCGTGTTGTGAGCTCGTTAGTCAGAGCTCTAGCGTCAAGCTCTTCCGATGCAGCCTTGACCTTGATCAAGACCCTGTTCTTCAACTCTTCTGGGGAAGGCAACGTCTGAGACTCAAAGTCTAGAGGCTTGAGGACCAGTCTGTCGCCAAACTCCTCACACATGGTCTTGACCATTGACGCTTGTTGATCAGCAGTGCAATGTACCTCGAGTGACAAGATGAGGGGGTACTCGGACTCGACAAAGGCGTACTTGTTGACGACCTTGATAGTGTCGTGAAACGAGATACTAGTGGTCAGGGTGCGGCCGTGCATAACGACAGGCTTGCCATCACTACCGTCCCAGCAGTCAATTTCGATGCATCGACATCCTTTCTGAAGTGCAGTGATGTACGCTTCTGTGCTTGATTCGCCTGCAACTTGACGTCCAAGAAGATAAGTGTTGTGTGAACAAGAGATGAAATACTCATTCAGAGGACGGTTGAGCTGCAGGTCCTTGTCGACTGGCTTGAGGATGGAGTTGGCAGGCGATGTCAAGAATGTCTGAAAGGCCGGGAAGCTCATCGTCAAAGGCAACGGGATCTCGCTACCTTCTGTTGGGGTCACTTTGGTCTTTGTGGCGCGTGCGAACTTCTCGAAGGTGTTGGTCCAGTGCTCCATGTCCTCGTTGACGTCGATGCCCTGTTCGTGCTGCAAGAACGAGAAGAAGGTGATTTTGTCCATTTCCACCTTCGATCCTGATTGGAAGGATTTGTAGATTTGTTTGATGTCCTTGCGCTCCTTCAAGCGCCTGACAAAGTACAAGAACTGTGTTTGGTTCAGCCGTCCTGTTTGGAGCGTATCGGCTTTATTGAAGTAGATGCGAAGAGTGGCCTCTGTGCAGTTGATGTGCAGGCTGCGGCACAATTCAATGGTGCTAGGGAAGTCCAAAGAGTCTGGAGCATCGGCACCATTGGAGCGCTTCTTCATCTCGCGTTGCCACACAAGCTTGGCGCTCTTGTCTGCAAAACCAAGAAGGCCGGCCATCATGTCAATACGATTGCGGGACACGGATTCGAGCGTTTCCGTCCACATGTTGAACACACCGACGTCAGGTGCAATGAGGTGCATGGTCCTTATGCGGCCTTTGGTTCGAGAAGTGTCTGTGTATACAATTGTGAACCAGTACGGGGCCCAGTTCTCCGAGAGGCCAACTTCCTCACGATAGTGTTTGGCCTCGGGACCCGAGCGAATTTCTCTTACATCGTCAATGTAAAAGCATTTGGACGGTCGAGAAGGGTCCCAAAACACCTTTGCAGATTCTAGATCGAGACGCAGGTTGATTTCTTTCTTGTCTTTCTTGGTGACCTTTCTCAAGACGGTGCCCTGTTCAAGGCGAGAGTTGCGGACCGGGGCTACGACGGTGGAGTCGGGTATGGAGCTGACGCTGGGCTGGGTACTCGAGATGCCCAGGGCGTTGATGGGCTCGCCATAGACATCATCGATGGCCTCCTCCTCCTCGAATGCGTCGAAGTCGGAGATGCAGGCCTCGCCGTCAGCAGCAGTCCTGCTGTCGCTACGTCGGCGCATGATGACGGGACCCTGGCTCCTGTCTCGATGGGCGTGTGAGTTGTTGCGGCGGAAGCGATTGGGAATGCCCTGGGCACCGCGGCTGACCCTTCGAATCAAGCCGGGCCCTTTGCTTAGAGCCTCGGCCATGGCAGAGGGAGACGAGGTAGGGGCAGCTGTCATTGGCGGCGGCGGCAGAAGCGATTCGGGGAGACTGTACGACGGCACGGCTGGAAGCGAGCTCGATATCATGGGCACCATGCCCTCCGGTGTCGACTGGAGGGAGCCATTGAGATAGGAGGGGGTGGAAGCCGGGCTGCCTCTGGAGCTGGGGATGCTGATGGCGGCCGTCATGCGTGCGAAGCTGGGAGACGGCGAGGGCATTCGCGGCCTGGTGAAGGAGTCGCTGAGTAACGACATGTTGGGAGGAACAATGCAAAAAGGGTAACGGGAGGCAAGACTAGTGCTTCTTCATGGCGCAGAGGAGTAACTGAAGGAGTGGACACGGCGAGCGGGCGCCAATGGGGAATAAAAGCAAACGAGGATCAACAGCCAGCTGGGGTCCTAGGTGGGCATGAGCTACGAGCTTTGGTGCATCGTGAGAAGGACGGCGGTAGGCTGCGTTGCGTCTTCGGCTACGACGGTTCGGGGTGCACAAGCGCGCTGGGCGGGCGCGCAGGCAGAGAGGGCAAGAGAGGCAGGCAGGCAGCAGGTCAGCTGGTGAGGCGGTTTCGTGCAGCGACGTGCAGGTGTGCAGGCGCAGATACGACCGGGGTGGTGTATTTTGGGTAGTGGCTACGGAGCGCGGCTCGTGGGGGTTGGATGCTTATGCTTGGGCTTAGATGCTTGGATGCCGGATGCGGTTGTGCGCAAAATCAAGCAGGCCGAAGACGTGTGCTGTGTAACGTCGAGGACGGTTGTTTGCGCAGTAGGCCGGCGCTGGTAGGCGAGGTGGTGTGAGGTCGAGGCGAAGGGCGGGCGAGGGCGTTGGAAAGTGTCGTGACTGTGGCCTGGGACTCCTTTGTAAGTAGTGCGGACGGCAGCGACGGATAGCGCTGGAGGAAGGAACGGTCGCGCTGTGGCAGGTACAGTCAGTCGAATGTCGAGAAAACGGCGACGGGCTTGGCGCGCTTCTCCTGGAAGCAGCAAGGCTCGCTGAAAACTCTTTGCTAATATTACACCAGCACACACCAGCACTCGCTCACTCTGCGCATCCCTTGAAGTGCCCCCTAACCAGGTCGTCGTCGGGCTCCACGCCGCCCCGTTCAATTCGATCCACCTCGGCCACGTTGGACACGCGAGGCCGCATCCTTGCTGGCGAGCTGCTAGCGACGCCCTAGGGTTTGGAGAGCCGCGGGACCGGCACCTGGGCACGCACCCCCAGCAATGAAACGCTCGCAGATGACGTCTGTACCGTTGTTGCAAGGCGCAAGCTGCCAGGCGCAACGAGTGGGCGCCAATCACACCGGCGCCGGACTTTCTCTCCACAGTGCCATCATCAGGCTCCCAGTGCGCTGCTGCCAGCACGCTGCTAACGCGCTGCCAACGCTGCTAACACTGCGAACATGGCCTGACACGTCTGCGCGACACCGGTACACGGCCGTTTGTTGTGGCTCACGGCATGCACCGCCCTGCTGAGCAAGCATTTGCCCGTGCTACCCGTACCAGCCATCATTCACAGCACCCTGCGCTCTGTGTTGTGTCGCTGGCTGTTGCGCTCTGCTCTCCATGGCCGGTTGAGACGGCAGCAGACACAGCGCTGCGACAGAGTCCACCTTGGCCGGCTGTCTGCTGTGCTGAGGTGGCACTGCTGCGAAACAAACGGCCGCTTACTCGCGCGCCTTGGTCGCAGTGGTGGCCTCAGAAACCCCTCACAGTACCCTTCTTGCCTCTCGTCGCTCGTCATTTAGATCCGACCTTGCCGGTCCCAATCTTGCGCAGCAACGCACATGCACCAGTTCGCCAGTACGGTGAGCGAAGTGCCTGACATTCAAACATCATTTGCTGGCTCCAGAGCCGCGACCGCAACCTCCTCTGCTTTCATCTAGAGCGTGTCGCACGACCTCAGCAAAAATGTGACAGGCGACTGTGGCTGTCCAAGTCCTCCATCTTCCCTGCACGTGGCGCGGAACTGCCGTCATGTTGAAACGAAAGGGCGAAGCCGGCACGGCGGTTTGAGTTCTGCCCCTGTCAATCATCCCTGCCCACGCTTGTTTGATGGGCCGCGGCATTCGACGGCGCAAGACAACAGGTTAGGGATACCCGGCCTCAACCACCTCACACGACGCTGCCCAGCACCCTGCGACTCACTGTCGTATCGTGTAAACTTTACACCTGTCCATCATGGGCCCACGAAGCGCAAAATTGCCAACAGCCAAAGCAGAGCCGTGCAGCTGACTGGACACGAACGGCATACCTGACATGCACTCGCATCCCTAATAATGCTGTGCTGCATGCAATTGCACGTGTCTGCAATGCAACGACTCGCGTGATTGCCCGCCTCGTCTTCGAGAAGCCGCCAGCAGCAGCGTTGCTCCCGCCCCTGAAGCCGTTCACAAATCAGACCACACTCCCCGCACATCAGCATCCGGCTACGACCACGCAGCTGGCGGCGGTGTGCCATCTCCTCCTTTTGGCCGCAACCGGCAACCAATCGTCCAACTGCTACTGCCAATTCTGCAGCCAGTCAACAGCCTCAACAAGTCGGTAGGTTCGTCAAGCCACTTGTCAAGCACGTTCATTATCTCTTTCGTATCTTAGGCCCTCGGCAAATGCCGATTCAGCCCTGCGTGTCGATGCACAAAGTGTGGCGTTCGCAAATGACAGGGCACAGCTCAGAATAGCGCCCGCACGTATCTCCATCTGCTCCTCCGTATTGCGAAATTAAAGATGACATGCATTTGACCCCTGACCAAGAATTACAGGGCTTGCGGCAGGACAAAATGAGCACCGAGCTCTGCTGGCTGCGTGCATGCGTGCCGAGTCGTCTTGCTTCTAGCGAAGAATTGCGGTGAGAGGTAGCAAAGTATGCAAGAAATCGCTGTCAGCTCCATAGGTCTGAGCACAACCCCCACACATCTAGGGCGATCAGTCTGCATCTATCAAGGAAGCGAGGAAGATCAATTCAAAAAGTCAGCTCAGCTCAGCTCAGCTCATCTCAGCTTAATTAACGTTTACAGCATCGGTCTAACGACAACTTTCTTCTGTGTGAACCCTAGACCATGACCATTGCTGACTACGTACACAAAACAAGATCAGCTTATTCTATCCACGTCTACAAGGTCGATGCCCGCTCCATCACTATGCGCATCGTCCCTGATAGATGAACCCCGTCCTCGCTGCCAAACAACGCTTCCACCCGCCTGTGCCCGCCTCGAAACATCGTCCCACGCGTGGTCGAGCTGGTCCAGATCACTGCGGGACGTTGTTGTACGACCAAACATGTCACCATCATGAGACCCACAATCCTGCAATGAGGCAGGGGTCGACTGCTCGCCGAAACAGCCATGTGCAGCTGTCTGTTGCCTCTGGCCCTCACCCTGGACGTCGTCCTCGTCATGTGAGTCGACGGGGACCCACGTGGTATAGGGTGGAGCCGCCGGGGTGATCGACCGGAACCCTGAGTTTCGCGCATCTTGTACGTCGTCGCTTATGCGAGAAGCCCGTCCTGATAACGACCTGAACGGTGAGGACTTGATCGGTGGCGAGCTGACAGAAGTGACAGCGGTAGACAGCGGCAGCCTGGTCGAGGCGTAGCCTTTTGTTGCTCGAGACATCATGTCCTCGCTGGTGTCGGTGTCGGTGTGACTATGAATCGTGCCGATTGCAGATTCCGGATCGCTACCGAGTGCAATGGATCGCCAGAGCTTCTCGTGCTCGTTAGTTTCCCTGACCACGTTGCTTCGCAGATAAGGGCGTGCGTCTAGGAGGGGGCGTCCACTTGGCCGTTTCGGGGCAGTCAAAGAGGCGGAGACAATCGACAAGTTGGCGCGCGTAAGATTGCCCTGAGTTGTATGCTGTGGCCAGCTCGTGCGATCAGCTCCTGTGTTCCGTGCAGGATTGTGAGGCTGCGGGACGCTCGTTCCGGTCCCGTCGTCCACACAGACGTGGTCAGAGCTTGATGGGCCTATGCCCAGGAACGTCCTCCAGGGTTCATCATCGACGATGGCAGATGGCTTTGGAGGTCGTCCGAAGCTGGATCGGTGAGTCGCACCGACGTTTTGCAATGCGCGTCCAGTCTCGACTTCTTCGGCATCGATGTTTGCATGGGCACGCTGCGCCTCGCCAGTCTGGTCGGTGGGCAATGCTACATGACCTGCCCTTTGAGAGCCTTGTTTGCCGAAGACTAACTTCAGAGGGCGCTCGACACCCCCGACGTGGTGTGTGATCTGATAGCTTGGCTCATTCGTTTCGCGCGCTTGCATAGACTGGTCTGGTCTGTTCGTCCGAATGGGACCTCCCGCGTCACCCTTCGGCCGTACAGCAAGACCAAGATGTGTGTAATGACCATGTCGAGGCGAAAGGTTATCGTATGACTCCTCCGGCTGGCTGTTCATGGATCTGGGATCAGCAGCAAGTACGCGGCCAGAAACAGTGATACTTTGCGGGGCTTCTGACCCTAGTCGCGTTGCCACTTCTTCTCCCTCCTCATCAAAGAGCATGGAATCGGAATTAGCTTGTGACGCGGCGTCGTTCTTCGATTGCGTCGAAGCAGCGGTCAGAGCATGTGATCCGATTCGGACGCGGATGTTGTCAGCAGCACGGAGAATGGGCAATGCGCCACTCATGAAGGCGTCCCCATGACCCTGGAGCTCGTCTTGACCGGTTCGATGCGCAAATGCAGTAGGGCTTCGACGGTGAGCAGTTCCTCTGCCTTTCGCGCCTATCTTCCTGCGCTTTCCGATTCGATTCTTCTCTTTGACAGACAGGAATTGCAGGTCGACAGGCTTTGAAGGCGCGACACCAACCCAATCGTGTTGTCTCAGCAGCCGCTTCTTGTTCGCCTCGAGCAGTTGCATCTCTGTGTCGATATCTGTCGCTCTCGTTCCTATCTCTCGCCTTTTCACTACCATACGTTAGACACTTCGAAGACAAACCAACAACCTGCACTCGACCAAATGTGACAGAAGATGATCCTAGAACACTAGATTCTTTCGATTTCGTTGCCGTACTTGCCCGATGAAGAATGAGTACTTGTCTTCTGCGGATATCGCGATCTGCGTGCTGTTGGTGAGGCATCACGTTCATCTGTCTCACGTCGCCTCCTAGCTAGATGATCAGTGTGAGGTATCGAGCCTGATGCGGATGAAAGCAGTTGGTGCCCTGATCGATAGTCGTCATCATCACAAAGATAGTCTGGACGAAACGGTACGACAGGCCCACCAGGGTTTTGTTGGAGCTGTGTGCGAGCGCGCGCGAAGTGAGCCTTCTGTCTCTGAATCACGCCTTTGTTGGCATTCTTGGTGCGCTGCAGGCTCCCTCCTGTCCAGTTCATTGCTGAGATATGCGGTGCTTCTCAGGTCACTGGCTGTTCGGTGGAAAGGTAAGTTGAGCGGGAGCGATCAAGACGCGTCATCGTCGCGTGCCTTCCATCTGGAAGTGACCTCGCCTGCCTCACCCTCAGGACCCAACATCAACAGTGCATGTTCACTACCACCACAACTCCGCGCCAGAGATGAGGGGGTTTCAGTGTGATGTTCAGTGATCGACTTGATCGACAATTTTGAGACACTCGGTGAGTCGGCTTCACTACGGTGTTTTCCTGCAGGTTTGCAAACCTGGCCTCCGCAAAAGCAGTGGAGATTCGTGGAGATTCATGGAGAGCGGCTCCACGCTGTCAACCCCATGGAGAATTGGACCCTCTGGGGGTTTCCCTCACACAACCATCACTCTCAACAGCATGTGTCGCTTCCCCAACCGAGTCAAGTATGCAGATCAACTGGCCAGAGTTAACGACATTGCGAGAATTGGGTTCCGACCGCCATGAGTGGGTGATTGTGGGAAAGACCTTCACACCGCCGTCACCTTCCCTCTGGCCTGTGGCAATCGGTCGATGTCGGTCAACGCTGTGTCGTCGCTCGTGTATTTCGGTTATGTCGGCAGAGCAGTCCTGCATGCTGCAGCAATATTTGTATGTAACAACGTTCAGTGCTTCGATCCGTCTGAGATGGCGGACGAAAGGCGCAAGTCTCCGAACAATAACTGTTCCACACTTCTTTGTCCTTCCGCTTTTGGCAGACCGTCGGTCTCTCGGTTCGGCGATGTACCCAGTTATTTTCTGCTTCGCCTCGATTGTGGATAGAAGGAATCTACACCGGAAGTACGCAAGTTGTTTCCCATGCATTGTGTAGACCCACATGGTACTCGGTATTGTTGTCTTCTCTTTCAGATCGCATACAGCGGTTGTCTGCTCGTCAGGATGAACGGCTACCGCCATCACCATTGTTGTGGCTTCGCCACCAGCAATCGATACCACTATATGAGCCTCACCGATCTCACCTGTCAGCGCTGAAAAACGTTATCCGGTCCATACGCTACAGCGACTCTGAATAGCATCGATCCTAAAATACAACATCTGGCTGAGCTTGCGCGACTGCAAAACGATAACCGGTCCATGCAGCGTAGAGTGTACTGCCCAATCAATCAAACATGCAAAGCAGCAGCTGACGTCATACTCGGCGTAAAGGGTTTCGAGCGATGTCTTGTTGTGAGCCCCACTGCATGTGAGATACGGCCTGCCGCGTTATGCATACTACGCAGTCTGACCGGTGTCCAGCGACCCGACATGTGAGAGACAGATAAGAGACAGGCAAGCCGATTCTCCAAGCGGCTGTTGTTTAGTTTACATGTATTTGAATGGGCATGGCAGACTTCGGCGAAAGGCAGGACCGTCCATCGGTGATCAGCTCAAAGTCAAAAGCTGTTAGCAAACACGTGAAGGGACGGAACATCTACCGAATATTGTTCCTTCAGCCTCAGAACAGACCCTGGCCGGGACTTGGCAGCGAGAACTCATACCGGCTTGTTCTCGCCAAAGTAACATGACCTGACGATCCATACTGAGTACAGAGGAGCACTCGATCCGCGATGTGATTGTGATTGGGCAAGATGTGTTGTCCCTCACGGCGTCTCTCGGGCACAGCTTGGCCCGTTGAGGCTCCTTTGGCGATACGCACAGCGAAGGCACTGTGACATCATAGTGCATACGTACTTTTCAGTTTTGCAACACCGTCCCGCGCCAACGACTGTCGAGCGCGGCCGAATCGAAGATTAACTCGGCATGAAGCTGTCATAGGCAGCCGCACTGCATGTCCAGACCGTTGCAGCGCCGCGCCATGTGCTTTCAGGACGGTTTGACGCGATTGATGCCCACTTATTCTCAACTGCGCTGGGAGCAACCATCGAATGAGACATGAGTATCACAGCACCACCGCTGGTGTCATCCCGGACGTGCAATTTGCGACAAGGCGAGGCTACTGGACTCACTCGTTGAACAACGACCATGACGCATCGGCCCTACCGATTGGGGTTTAGTTGAACCCAACTGATAAGCTCTGCACACTCAGGCCGGCACATCGACGTCAAGGTCAAAATTCTGACCGCTATAGTTGCAGTTAAAGTATTCATGAGTAATGACAGAGTAGTAGTTGCGGCATTTGCTTGCTGTATAAACCCATGAGACACCTATCATTTGGACCCATCGAATATACCCACTTCTCCACTCTGATCCTACCCACCTCCGCAATACCCACTGTTTCTCTCCGCTCCAGCGAGGGGTTCTCTACGATTTTCGCATAAGAAGAGTTCGACTACCCGCGAATTGACTTGATCATCACAACCTGCCACCATCACAACAACAGACAACTCTCTTTCGCAGATCACCATCTGCTAAGGATCGCTAAATTCACTTTTCCATCATGTCAGCACCCTCTCTTGTGGTTCCCCAAGCGGGGCGCTATGCGCGACGCCTGTCTTCCATTGAGGCAACTCGCGAGAGTGTTCAGATGGGCCCAACCGTCGTTGTTCCCCCAAAGCACCTGATGGCTCCTTCAAGTGCTTCAGAAGTCGCCACAGGATTCGAGACAGCGAGGCACCGTCTAGACTCTCACGTCTCTACAGGGTCAGGCACATCATCGCCCAGCGGGACGCCTACTGAGACGACCGTTACCGACAAATACGCTTACGCCTTTGATATTGATGGTGTTCTTATCCGCGGAGGCCGTCCAATTCCAGAAGCCATCGAAGCCATGAAAATGCTGAACGGCGAGAACGAATATGGCATCAAGGTACCCTACATCTTCGTTACTAATGGCGGCGGTAAGACTGAGGCCGAACGTTGCATTCAACTCAGCCAGCAACTCGAGATGGAGGTGTCGCCGGGGCAGTTCATTTGCGGTCACACTCCCATGGGCGAGATGGCAGAGAAGTACGGCACGGTTCTCGTTGTTGGCGGTGAAGGCGAGAAGTGCCGCATCGTTGCTGAAGGCTACGGCTTCAAGGACGTCGTCACACCTGGAGACATCATCAAAGATAACCAGGATACGACACCCTTCCGTTCGCTGACCGAGGAGGAGTACAAGAACTCGCGAGCTCGCAACTTTGCCGAAGTTGAGATCGAAGCCATCTTCGTCTTTGCTGACTCTCGCGACTGGGCTTCTGACCAGCAGATCATCCTCGACTTGCTGATGTCCAAGAACGGTCGCCTCGGCACAAGGTCTGAGACGTTTGATGAAGGCCCACCAGTCTTCTTCTCTCACAACGATGTTGTCTGGAGCGCGTCGCACGACCTTACCCGCATCGGTATGGGCGCGCTTCGTGTTTCTCTGGAAGCTATGTACAAGGCAGTTACCGGCAAAGAACTTCAGACAACTGCGTTCGGCAAGCCCCAAATCGGTACATTTGAGTTCGCCACCCGCCTTCTGAAGAGGTGGCGAAAGGACACCCACGGCATCAACAAAGCACCAGAGACTGTTTACTTCGTTGGTGATACACCCGAGTCGGACATCAGGGGAACCAACGAGTTTGACAAGCACACCAAGGAGGCAAACTGGTACTCCATCCTGGTCCAGACTGGTGTCTACCAGGCCGGCACAAAGCCCAACTTCACCCCCAAGGCTACCGTCAACGACGTGCTCGCCGCTGTCAGACACGGAATGGAGCGCGAGTATAAGAAGCAGCTCAAAGAGAGCATGCTTTCCACTGGTGTGATTGAGGAGGACTAAGTCCCTTGCAGGCAACTTCCTTTACACCTTTTATTTCATCGTTTTCTTTTTGGCGACATAGCTTCCGGTGTTTGGGGGTGGCACATTTTCTTTACCAAAGGCAACGGGCCTTGACGAACAGTATTGTTAGACAATCGCCCTATGATACCAGACGAGCAAAAACTGCAGTCACAATGAAATTTAACATCTCATCGTTCGCAAGCTCGACTTCTTCACCATGCAACTGCATCCTGCTGCATCCTGCCTACGGCTAAAACTGTGTATGATCGACAACAGAATATCTTTTGCCTGTCGTACAGTTCGTCGCACAGGTCTTCGTACAATTGCTCACCACAATCCGGCCACCCCGGCACTTCAAGACCTTGATGTTTCACCACAACCTCGGTACCCATTGCCTCAAGTCAACCGTTAGTTTCGCAACACGTACAACGTCGAACCCTGGAGCTCTCAACGTCGAAATTTCGAAACTTCGAAACAACCCCTCAAACCCTCCACTTCATCTCCCACGGCCAGGAACCCTCGCAACACGCAACTGCCGCGCGCTTAATCCTGTCACACGATCCCAGTGTTCGCTGATCCGGGGTATCCATATCGTGTCCCACAGGAAACAGGCATGGGTACCCCCCATGCGGCTTGCGTATGAAGTTTCATTTCCCACGGCCCACCAGCAATCTTCGGAGAATATCAGCCCCTGACCCAGAAATCCTCTGCATTCCCTTGCCTAGGAAGCGACTGGGACAGTGGTATCAAGGCAACTGCGGCTGGTCCACTTGCCTACGGCTCCCCATAGTGCTTGGGGTCCGGGGGACATGGCGGCGTGTCAACATGCTATGATGTTGAATGTTTGACCCACCGCCGGCCGGCCGTTTCGGTACCGCCACGTCTTATTAGATAACGTACGAGGGTGACGAGGCACGGGAGGGAGATGAGAACATTCGAGAATAATGGCGATGTTTGTGGCGCGTTCGGTGGGGACGAGATGAGGTGGATTGTGGTGGTCATGTTTCAGATACATGTCGAGGCGGCCAAGGGCTGTGAGGCTGGTGTGAGGGGATAGCGAAACGTTTGGACTCTCGAGGCGGTCCGGTCTCCGAGGGGTACTCGGCCAAGACCTCAAGTTACATTGTGTAAGGCATCTAGGCGTTGCCTCTCGATGATCGGTGGATTTATGGGAAGGCAAAGTGAGACAGTGCGAAAAGTCCTAGAGAACGGAAATGCACAGATCTATAAGGAATTCAGAGGGTTATAATACACTCTCGGAGCAAGCATGTGGTGATATACGTGAGTAAGCTGCAAAGGTACTATCCTTCACTTTTGACCTACAGCCATGTGTTCTGGCAAAGGAATATTTGCTCTCTCAAAGACTACCATGCAGCGCGTAACAGATCCAGGACTGTATTCTCAGTCAACTGAACCGCGCTTATGCGAGCGGAAGCAGAACCACAGAGTGTTCACGACTAACGTCAATAACGTGTTGCTGCAGCTATGATGTACTGTGTGACGCTATTAGGGTGGCTGCAGGACGCGTCTGTGCTATGCATTTGCATTTGAGCACGTTGTCACGTGATACATGGGCGTTGTTCAGTCTAGAAAAGGAACACAGTTTTTTCTTGCAGTAAGCTGGATATACTATTGGAGGTCATGGAAAGGGCGAAGGCTTGCGGGCGCAGTCGTTTGCGCTTTCCTTGTTTCTGGAGGGGCTGTTGCCAAGACTTTCTCCGACTTCCGAGCGTGCATCGGCGGACGGCGAGCATTTCACTTACACAAGGACGGTTTGGCCGCCACCACATCGACAAGAATACTGCGTGCGCGCAACGACACGGGCGCACAAGATCTGTAAACGCTGGACATGGTGTGAACGGGCAGTTCCTTGGACCCCACGACCCCACCCCCGCCGGCACTCGCTGCCGCCCCGACACTTTTCGCACTCGCCAACTAAATATCGAACCAACACCGAACGCGACTCGAGCGCACCTGCACCCGCAGCACCACAACCGCCACCATGGAGGGCGCCTTTACCCACATGGGCAACCACCTGGTGTCCGACTCGGCAGCCACCATCAACGCTGGCGCCGGCGACGACGAAATCACGGGACTGAGCGCTCGCCGCCGCAGGAACGACGATGAGGACGATGATCTGTTTGACGACGACGCCGAGAGCATCATGGACATGCCCGCTGGAGGAGCCAACGGCCAGCAACTTGCCAAGGAAGAGGAGGAGGTCGAGCTTCCTGCACACGCTTGCGCATACTGCGGTATTCACAACGCAGGCAGCGTCGTCAAGTGCCTGGCTTGCAACAAATGGTTCTGCAGCGCCCGCGGCAACTCGTCGTCGTCGCACATCATCAACCACCTTGTTCGCGCCCGCCACAAGGAGGTCCAGCTCCACCCGGCCTCGTCGCTCGGCGACACCACGCTCGAATGCTACAGCTGCGGCGTGAAGAACGTCTTCTTGCTTGGTTTCATTCCTGCCAAATCGGACACCGTCGTCGTGCTGCTGTGCCGTCAGCCCTGCGCCTCGATGCCCTCACAGAAGGACATGAACTGGGACACCTCGCGCTGGCAGCCGCTCATCGAAGACCGCTCCTTCCTCCCCTGGCTCGTTCCCCCGCCGACCGATCAGGAGCAGCTCCGTGCTCGTCACCTGAGCCCGCAGACGATTGCGAAGCTCGAGGAGCTATGGAAAGACAACGCGAACGCCACCATTGCGGACTTGGAGAAGGGCGCTGGACAAGAGGAGGTCATCGCCAAGGTTCTGCTTCGCTACGACGACGCCTTCCAATACCAGAACGTCTTTGGCCCTCTCGTCAAAATCGAGGCTGACTACGACCGCAAGCTGAAGGAGTCGCAATCGCAGGACAACTTGATCGTTCGCTGGGACATGGCGCTGAACAACAAGCACACCGCCAGCTTCATCCTTCCCAAGCTTGAGCTAGGTGATGTCAAGCTTGCCGTTGGAGACGAGATGCGTCTGCGATACACGGGAGAGCTGCGTCCTCACTGGGAAGGCGTCGGTTACGTCATCAAGATCCCAAACAACCAGTCCGACGAGGTGACAATTGAGCTGCGCACAAAGGGCGACCACAAGTCGGTCCCAACCGAGTGCACCCACAACTTCAGCGCCGACTACGTATGGAAGGCGACCTCGTTCGACCGCATGCAGCACGCCATGAAGACCTTTGCAATTGACGAGATGAGCGTGTCTGGCTACATCTTCCACCGCCTGTTGGGTCATGAGGTCGCCTCGGCACCCATGAAAATCCAGATCCCTCGCAAATTCAGTGTTCCGGGCTTGCCAGAGCTAAACGGCAGTCAGATCAACGCGGTCAAGAGTGTTTTGCAAAAACCTCTTAGTCTGATTCAGGGCCCTCCGGGTACCGGAAAGACCGTCACTTCAGCAACGATCATCTACCACCTCTGCAAGATCAGCGGCAGCCAAGTGTTGGTGTGTGCACCGTCCAACGTCGCTGTTGACCAGCTCTGCGAACGTATTCACCTTACAGGCCTGAAAACTGTTCGTGTTACTGCAAAGTCCAGGGAAGACGTCGAGTCTCCGGTCGGCTTCCTGTCCCTCCACGAGCAGGTCCGCATGAACGACACAAACGTCGAGCTAAACAAGCTCAACCAGCTCAAGAGCGACGTCGGCGAGCTGTCCAGTCAAGACGAGAAGAAGTTCAAGCAACTTACTCGTGCAGCCGAACGCGAAATCCTCAACGCGGCCGACGTCATCTGCTGCACTTGCGTTGGTGCTGGAGACCCGCGCCTTTCTAAGATGAAGTTCCGCACAGTCCTTATCGACGAGTCTACACAGTCTGCCGAACCCGAGTGCATGATTCCTTTAGTCCTTGGTTGCAAGCAGGTCGTACTTGTTGGTGATCACCAGCAACTTGGACCTGTCATCATGAACAAGAAGGCTGCTACTGCTGGACTGAACCAGTCCCTTTTCGAGCGTCTTGTCATTCTGGGCTGCTCTCCAATCCGCCTCCAAGTCCAGTACCGCATGCACCCTTGTCTGTCCGAATTTCCTTCGAACATGTTTTACGAGGGCTCACTCCAAAACGGTGTGACCATGCAAGAGCGTGTGCGTCGCGATGTTGATTTCCCCTGGCCTGTTGGCGATAACCCTATGATGTTCTGGTCCAATCTTGGTGCAGAAGAGATCTCGGCCAGCGGCACGTCTTACCTCAACCGTACTGAGGCGCAGAATGTCGAGAAGATCGTCACTCGTTTCTTTAAGGCAGGTGTACAACCCAGCGACATTGGTATTATCACCCCGTACGAGGGTCAGCGCAGTTACGTTGTCAGCTCCATGCAAGCGACCGGCAGCTTCAAGAAGGAGAACTACAAGGAGGTTGAGGTCGCTTCCGTCGATGCCTTCCAAGGTCGTGAGAAGGACTTCATCATTCTGTCTTGCGTTCGCTCCAACGACCACCAGGGCATTGGTTTCTTGAGTGATCCTCGCCGTCTCAACGTCGCCCTCACGCGTGCCAAATACGGCCTCGTCATTCTTGGAAATCCGAAGGTTCTTAGCAAGCACCCGTTGTGGCACTACCTCTTGCTCCACTTCAAGGAACGCAACTGCCTCGTCGAGGGACCTCTGTCCAATCTGCAGGTCTCGCTTCTGCAATTCAGCCGTCCTAAGCAGACCTACCGCGGACCCCAACGCTACCAGATGGCGTACCAGCATGCAAATGCCATGACCTCCGGTCGTCAAGGCAGCTACAACGGTGGCAAGCCGACTCGCCAAGAGTTCAATGACAATGGCTCTATTGTCGGTTACATTCCCGATGATGTGTCTTCGGTGCACTCTTCCGCTCTCGGTGGTGTTCCTTCCAACTACCCTCCCATGTTCTCGAACTTCCAAGAGTCTTGGCCTCTTCCCGGTCGCAATGTTCAGGGTCCTAGGGGTCAGAGCAGAGCACCACAGAGCGTTGCCGGCGAATCTATCGCTGCGAGTGAGCTGACTGACACTCGCAGCGACGCTCCTGGTGGCATCAGCCTGTCCGGGTTGAACCTCAACGACTACAACAAGCCCACGTCACTCAGCCAATCTGATCGTCTGAACCGCTTTGTCGAGTCGACACGCCAGGGTCCCAACATGGGCGGTGGATTTGCTGCTGGTCGTGGCTTGCGTAACGGTCTCGGATTTGACGACGACGATGCTCGCAGTGTCTCTACTGCATTCGCCAGTCAAATCGGTGGACCTGGCAACTACGACTGATTGCATTTCTGATAGCACCTCAGGACCATTCCCTCCGAAGGTACACGACTCAAGTCCGACTCAAGTCTGAACTCCGCAAAAGGACCATGTCAAGCCAGACAGTACGCGCTCCGAACGTACGTCAGGTCACCGGCCGATCAAAGCTGGATCAAGGGCTTCAGACATCATGTTGGACTCAGCCTACGATGCAGCGAATATCGATAGCAACGCTCAGCGGACCAGGACTGCCCCCCAAGCCATCAGAGCTGTTTCTCAGAACAGCTCACTCGCTAGGTGAGGGAACACATGGCCTGGATTATCGCCTTGACTTTGGTGCACGCTGGCCATGCTTGGGCGAACTGTAGGGAAAGCATCAGACGCTCAGAGCTGGCAGCGAAAGCGTCATGTCGAGGCACATTTTTCTTCTTCTTCTTCTTCACGCCCTCCTCGACTTGTCGTCAGGGTTGTTCGCACGAACATGTTTCACGCAAGGAAAATTCTATAAAATCATACTGCACTGCTAGTCTCACCAATACACTCGTTCCGCTTACCACTGCGTTCGCTGCTGCTGTGTGCACTGCAGATGTGTTGGTGATGTGTCTGTATATATCGTGATATATTTGTTCTGTGCCTCTCCTCTTCTCTCTCTTCCCTCTCTTCTCTCTCTTCCCTCTCTTCTCTCTCTTCCCTCTCTTCTTCTCAACCCCCATCCCCATCCCCATCCCCAATCCCAGATCCCAGATCCCGAATCCGAATCACTCGCCTCCTCCCCAGGGTCTGCCGTTTTGCTGTGCACCGCTATTCGCTGCTGTTGTCCCTTGAGTCTGCATCCTAAGTGCTACCATCGTAAGTGATGTGGTGTGAATTGAACTGTAGGCGCTGCTGCTGCTTGTGTGATGGGTGGGTGGATAGGCGGATAGATAAAAGGTCAGATGGGTAGATGGGAGGCTGTAGAGGTATCTGCACTGGACTTCCATACAAGGAAGGTACTCGGAGATTGCTATGGTTGAGAGTAGAGATGCTGGTCTGCAGGGGATGGAGAAGGTTTGTAGGTGTGGCATCTGTTGAGGAGGGCTTGGGAAAGAGTCGAGGAGTGTGTGTGTGATGATTGAAATTGTGGTATATGCATATATCCAACCCGCTAAATGAACGCTTCAATCGAGACCGTGCAAATCCACGTCGCTGCCAGACTACGCCGTCGTCCTCCCTACCAAATTACTCGGGTCCTCCTCTTCGACTCGCTCCGGCGTGGTGCTACCGCTCTTCTCCAGCTCCTTTGCGCCCTTGCTTTTGCTGCGCAGTCGCCCCCAGCTCATGCTCCGCCTGTTCTGCTGCTTTTCCTGCTTGACGCTGTGGCTCCAGCGTTTGCGCATGGGCGGCCGCCGGTCGTCGAGGCCGAGGAGGGCTCGTATGTCGGAGACTTCGGCGTGGCCTCTTGTTGTCTTCATCCTGTGCACCCACGTGCAATCGCCGTTCTCGAAGAGGAACTCGCCGCCGACTTGCTTGAAGTCGCCGCCCTTGAGCGCTTTGCGGCCCGTCGAAAGGCCCTGGAATATCGATTGCACGCTGTTGATCAGCACGTTGGTATGCATGTACGCGGGCTTCGAGCCAAGGTCGAAGGTGCGTGTCATGCCTAGGTAGTCGTAGATCTTGCGCGTGGGTTCTGCGTAGATGGGGAACGGGCAGCCTGTCGCTTCGGTGTACATGGGTATCAGCTCTGGACGGCCGCAGCCAATGACGGTGATGGACGCTGGCGTAGGGAGAGCGAGAAGGTCTTCGGGGGTAATGGACGAGGAAAGCGTGCGCAGGTACTCCTGGCAGTTCTAGTAGAGTTCAGCATTTAGTTCCCATACTGCGCGAGGTGCAACTCACTCCGCAGAAGAAATGTCTGATGAAGATGATCAGCTGCCGGGGCGCAACACCTGATGCATCGTAGAGCTCCCTGAACGGCCGGCTCTTTCCCGAGGCGTCAAGAATGAGCAGGTCCTCGACCTTGCTGAGGTCCTTCTCGCTGGGCAGGTCATTGTTGACGTTGACTGTGCCTTCAAACTCCTCCTGCTCCTTCTGGAGGACTGGCGTGTCGCTGGCTGGCGAGAAGGGCGGTGTTGCGTAGTCATGGGTGTCTATCGAAGCTTTGGGCAGCGTCTCGCGGCCCGACGAATGTGGTGGTGAGGGCGGTGCGGCCGCGGTCTGTGGCGCGGGTGCAGATGTGGGAGCCGTGGTGTCCAAAGTCGCCATGTTGGGTATCGGTAGTGCGAGATTTGCGTACGAGGCACAATCTCTGGCGCGCAGTCGAGAAAGTGGCCGTTGACCTGTACGGAAGCTGTGCTTTCCGGAGCTAGAAGGGCGTGTGAGGACGATCGCTAGTAAGAAGCTGAGCAGTCGAACCAAGAGTATACGAGCTGACAGTGCAAAGCAGGAAGAAGATGAGTTGTATGCAGTCAGCAGATTGGAGTACATGTACGTGAGACTCTGCGATCAAAGGCAAAACTTGAGGCTGCTCAGAAGATGCGCAACAAGTTTCAAGATGCTTCCGGCGCAGGAACACCGCAGCGACGTCAGCGGCTATTGAACCCTGGAAATTAGTGGCCGCTGCAGTCTTAGCCCAGGGGGGGAACACTGGGGAAGAGCATGGTTCTGGCTAGACATTTCTTGGCCTGCCCATTGTCTGCAACCTGACAGAAGAGCGCTGCAAGTGTCGGTGAGGAGACAAGGCGATGATGACAGCCGTGCCTCAGATGCGTCTCAGCTGCAGGGTCTGCGAAGGATGACCAGGGTTTGGCGCTAATCGACGCGTAAGCGAGGCCAGCATCGCGACTTCCTCACTCCCATGTCGAGTTCAGCACGTAGATTGGAGAACACGATTTCAATATTGTTTGGAACGATGTGAGCCAAACACCAACTGAAGAGCACTGTCTTAGTCAATACACACCGCATGCCCTATAAGCCAACCAGTCAAACTTTCCAACCATTGGCACTCCCCATCTCGCGCCTTCGACTCGCCTTGATCCTCTCCACAGCCTCAGCGTACCTCTTGAAGCCCGGGAAATCAACACCCTGACTATCCCTCTTAATCTGCAGTGCCTTCTCACCAGCCAGGACCCCCATCTTGAAGTCTCCATTAAGCTCGCAGACAAGCGCAATATCGAGGAATCTGTGTCTTGTTAACCACCCACCCAACTCAGAAGTAGTAAATGGAGGTAGAGTAGACTTACATCCCAGCGAGCCTCGCGTCCCAACACCCCTCTTCTTGCAGCAGGACCGCCATCTTCAGCAGCTTGCTCACGAAACCCTCCTGCTTGACTCCCTCAGCCAGCCTGACACCTCGGAGTAGTCGAGTCTCTCTATCAAGCTCCTGGAGCTGAAGTCTTCTCTCCGCACTCTCGAACGCGAAACTAGACTCCTGGGGTCCTGATTAGCATCGTCCCTCTCAACATCCCCACCAGGCTCCACAATGCACTCACATCATCCTCATCCCCACACGCCGGACACGCACACACGAACCCATAGTGCGCTAGCTCCCACGCCCTGCGCCTTTTGTCAAACTCCCCATCGCAGTACGACAGCGTAATCTCCTCGCCCGCCGCAATATCGCGCATAGTATGTATCGTCTCGCGCCCAATCGCGCCGTTCCAGCTGAAACACGCGTTGGGGTTGCACGCGTGGTTGAAGCGGGACGCGTGCGCGAATACGCCCGCTCCGTGGCCCTGCTCCATGCAGTTGGTCTGGAAGATGGAGAGGAGGGTTGCGTGCGGGCTGGTGCGGGCGGCGTGCTGCTCGGTGATGCGTTGGCGCTCTGGTAAGGGCACCGAGGCGTGGATGGTTGAGGGCCAGGAGGAGGTTGGTTGGCCATGGCCGCTGTGCAGTGTCTGGTAGAGGTTTTGCTGCTCCGGGGTGAGTGACGCGAAGGCCTGCTCGATGTCTGATGCCATGTATACGGCTCCTGGGACGCTGAGGAGTGGCGTGTCTGTTAGGATTCGTGTGCCGCGGAGAATGTGCCGGAGCGCGATGCAGCCGTAGCCTTTGCCCGGGAGAGCGCGGACGGTGTAGCAGTCATTCTCTGCGGTGCGGTCAGTGGGGTTGGTGGTGTGAGTGCTGGTCTGGGAGGCGGTGCTTACTTGGAGTTACTGGCACGTTGTCTGTGGGAGCCACAATTCCATTGTTCAAAGTCGCCATTGTAGAGTTGAGCGTCGAGATGAGTGTCGAATGTTAGAGTCGAATTGTTGGATCGTTGAAGATTGTCGATGGTAGCCTACAAACTCCGAGATTAAGGTGAGAGAGAGCGTTTGCTACAAACAAACCGTCACCTGCAGAGCGGTGAGACTCCACACAAGCCTACGAATCTCTCTCACCTATGTTTTACACCAAGAGCAATCTCAAAGACGGCAAAAACACCTATCACAAGAACCACTGGATATCAGTCGCAACTAAATACTACGTAGAAGAAAAATATGAATGTCGCAAATGAATTCCCATCAGCGCCGCGCTGTGCCCAGTATTGTACAATAGCCCACCCATAAATCAATGAAAACGTTTGTTGTGATGCAGGTCGTCAACGTGCAAGAGCCGTACTGCGTACTTTGGCTTCCACCATCCTCGCGCTCCTCATTCAAACACCGCCTCAGTGGACGCCGTTTGACTGCGGCATCGCCTCTCCGCTGTGGAAGAAACCACTCCTGTTACTCAGCCCCCCAAATGCCTCTTCCTTCGGCGTAGCCCACACCTCTGGACTTGCCACGTCGCTGTCCTCAGTGCCTTGCCTCCTTGCCTCATACCTCCCCGCTCGTGGTGTCGGCAGCATGTCCTCGCTGCTTCGATGGATGCTGTCCGGACTGGGCGTGGGGTAATTCGGACTTGTCGCTGCGACAGTTGATCGGTTGACGAGTTTGTTGACCAGATCGTGTAGCGCCGAGACTTCGTTTTGCAGGGCGAGGACGCGCGATTCGAGAGCGAGACGCGCAGTGCGTTCTTCAGAGAGCAACGCGTGCAGGGGGGCGAGATCCTCCTTGGTAGGTTTCTCGTCGCTGTGCGTCAAGGGAGGGGATGGCGGGCTGGACTCGTAGGCGAGGTTGCTGCTCTGAGACGCAGGGAGTGGTTCGCGCTGGTGAACGCTGACTACGGAGACGGAGCGCGAGGTGCTGCGTGTTCGTGTGCGCAGGTTTCGAGGCGCATTTTCGAGGATGATGGTTTGACGGCTGTTGTGGGTTGAAATGCGGCGGATTGAGGATTCGAGACTGTGGATGTTGTCTTCGAGATTTTGGACGCGTTCCTCGACTGAGAGGCGTTTGGGACTGCGAGATGGCACAGGTGGGCCTTCGAGCTGCGCAAGAGTTTCCTTGTGCTCATGAGGGCTGCTCGGTTCCAAGTTGCCGAAGTTGAATGCAGATACAGGTGGATGCTCAGGCGTGGCCCAATTCTGCGCTCTCGATGCAGGCTCAGGAGTGCTAGGAGTCTGTGCTGTGGGTGTAGGCTCATTTGGCGTAAGCTCATCCGGTCCTACAAGAGTTGCGCTCATCCCCTCGTGGATCGACTCAACCTCCTGCACGCTAGGACCTTTCGTGTGAACGCTTCGTACTGTTTCCACTGTTCTAGCAGTCTGCGGCCGAGTGTTCTGGCTGTACACGCTGGCCGAAGCATAGCTTTCCCTCCATGTCTTGATCACATCGTTCCTAGTCGTACTATTGTCGTTTGAGAAGCGCGCTTTAGCCAATTCTCGTAGAGCGCCAGCACTCCTTGATCTGCGTCTGTCTCCAAGAGAAGTTCGAGCAGCGTGTGATGGACCGGACAGTGCTATGCCGATGCCAGGCGATGGTAAAGGTTCATCCTCAGTTTTCTCTTCCCAAGTCGATAGTCTGCCACGCGGTTCGTCAAGGCTGTGCCGCTGTGCCACGTCGCCCGGTAGGTTTGGGAGCGTTGCTCTGCGGGTACTCGGATCAGGTCGCTGGAAGTCGAACCTCAGGTACTCATGTGGCGGACTCGCTGGAGGCGCATTGACGTTCATGGGATACGGCAGATGTTGACCCAACGGATGTGGTGGCTGCAACTCTTTCACAGTCAGGTTCGAAATCCGCTGTGCATTAGGTATCGGCGGCTCTTGTGGTGCCGTCTGTGACTTGTGCAGCAGGCCAGGATCCTAGTCAACGTTAGCAAAAATGTCTCAACAAATGCACCATTGCACCTTACGCTATGGTGGTAGCTATGCCCTCGGCGCACAGGCTCTTCATTTCGCTCCTGTGACTCTTCTCGATCTTTGCGCCCAAACATCTTGCGGAAGACGCCTCTGATCCCGCTCTTGCGCTTCTGCTTCTTGGCGGCTGCCGTGTTTGCGTGGGAGATGCTCTCCGGTGTCGCTCGAAAGGGCGTTGGTGGTGTGTGAGATCTTGGTTGGAACACGCTTTCGCGTTGTCCTGCAAGTGTTCCGTCTGTAGGATGCATGCCCAATGGTGATCTCAATGGGGACCTTGCTGGGTGTTGATCGTGAAGCTCAGCTTCCTGCCGTGCCATGTCCCTGTCGTGGCTTACTGTCTTCATTGCTGTCTCTTCCGTGGCGTCTTCTTGCCGTAACGTTGCTTGGGAGTTGGGGACCTGTCGTATTGTATGCGCATGTACGTCGAAGACTTCCTCGGGCCTCATGTCGCCTCGCCTCTCAGCAAACTCCCTCTCTTCCTCATCATTCAATGGCGTGTCTTCCTCGATTGGAATTGGTCCACTAATCTTAAGATTGCCTCTGCGAATAGCCTCCACCTTCCAGCTTGCGCTTCTTGGGCGTTGCAAATTGCCCTGCGCACTCATTTTGGCGGCGAGGGAATTCTCTTGCAGGTGCATGCGCAGCAGACATGCGTTGCTCTAGTAGAGCAAGCTATAAGCAGTAGCTGCAGATGACCTTATGCGGACGAGATTGCGGTGGTGCAGCTGTTGCAAGGTGTATCCCGGTGCGTAGAGTGGTACGAACCGCCGTTTCCCAGCATCACCAGAACAGGAAAGTCACGCTTAGGTAACTGTACATTAAGAAGGAGATGCCAATGCAGCGGGAACGCTCAACAGAATAGAAAATGTCGACGCAGGGCTTGGAGAAGGGAACAAATGGGCAAGGACAGTCTATGTACCCTAATTCTGCTGCGCGCGCGCTCACGTTCAAAGTCAATGGGGCAGATTTGACGCGCGAAAGACGAGCTAAGAATAGTAAGCAAACAGAAGAAGAGGTGCGAACGAGCGACAGAAGTAGGACAACAGACGTCAGGAAGATTGAAGGGGGTGTCTGCAGGAATAAGTATCAAACAGCAGCGCCGTGTAGCAGGGGGGTACGGGTTACGGGTGGGGGTAGTGTCGCGAGGTTGGAAGAGGGAGCATCGCCGGCCGGTATCTGCGACAGCGTCTTCTCTAATAGCAGCACGACGAGGCGGCAGAATAGTACCGGGGCCAGCGTCCGGCCGGCAAAATGCGTGAAGAGCTGTTTGTTCAAGCCGCTTGGGGTTCATTCACATGGGCGTAGGACGGTGCGAGCCTTCTCCAATCGATGCCTCGCACGGGCATGCCCTGGGTCGGTGGTGCGGATACCCACCGGTAGCGGTAGCGAGCGAGGCGCATGCTATCGAAGTCTGAAACAAGACGCTTCGCCTGAAGCAGCGCGGTGCAGAAGTCGTCGCGCGCCTTTCCAGCAGTGGCAGCACGGAGCTGCCCCCAAAGCATCGACGTGGCGGGCCAGCCATGCCCTTGACAGGTTCGCGTTGCCATTCGCGTTTCGACGAGATTCCCAAGAGAGCAGCGTGAATGGCGCGGGCGCCGTCCTAGCGCACGTCAAGAACCCTGGGTCTGCATGCGCTGGAGGTTTGAGGACGTGCATGCACATGCACCGACGCGCCATGGCCGTGTCTTGGCCAGCCGCCAGCCCCAGGCACAAAGTGACAGCTGCGGCTTGCTGCTCAACTGCATCTCATCGCTGCGCTTGCGCGACGAATAATGCGACTCGTGAGCGAGCTTGTCGTGTTGGTGGGTGCGCTGCCTCTCGCCTCTCACGGCCGGCAAGAAACGTGGCAGCACGGACGGGCAGGGCAATATTGGGGCTCAACGCTCGATAGCACTGGCGTCGACAACCACGACTCGATAGCTTCGACGATGATTATACATGGGCGGTGTCGCCGTCGAGGGTGGTACGATGTCGAACCAGTGCTGCTATTGACATGTTTCTAGCGCACCATGGCTTGAAGAGGCTTTCAGACAACCTCGAGCATAGTGTGTCGGCTCGTCGCTGCCCCATAGGCTCTTTACTGTCTGCAGGTCATCTTTAGCGCCTCTGCATCGCTCACCTCTCCATCACCATGCAGCACACAGCAGAACCTCGCCTGCCTGTCGATGCACCGTGTCTGGCTTTGCACCGGTGTCCTTGACAGGCTTGACCCTTCAACACCACTCTCCGCTGTCAGATGGCCCATATCCATCACCACCCAACGCAATTAGCTCAACAACGGTTTAGTCCCCGCCAAGGCAGATACCCACCTTCATGCAGCATCTCGGCCTGTCTCGCTTGTCCTCGCCTCTCTCAACAGCCTCGTTCGCTGTCAATCCCCACTACCATCTCCATCAAAACTACCCGGCTTACCCCAGCATCCACTTGATCTCGCTGGCATCCACTTCCTCTGACCATCATGCATACACATCCTCTCGCTGTCATGCATCCACGTACACATCCGCTAGATTCGGATACCGCAAGTCAGCTTTCTCCTCGAGGTACTCCATCCACTGCTTGAGAAACACAGTGCCCCTGAAGAGCACATTAGCAACGTTCAATTCGTCAAGGCCTGCATTATGTCGTGACCAAGCGGAAACAGCAGTGAGGGGTAGGCCAACTGTGGCTTGCAGCCCCCCGTCCATTTCGGTTGGGGCCATGCATGCGCCTCCTCTCAACTGCGACCTCTAAGTTTCGGCTTTACCCTTCCAACCGCCTTCTATACAACAACAGATACAGTTTGTGAGAGAACAAGGGAGGGTATACGTACTTGCTGATCGTGTCCGAATCCCCAACCACGCAAAGATGACGTTTCGGCCTTGTCATGGCAACATTGAGTCTCCTCTTCTCGCCGAGGAAACCGACTTCGTGTTCAGCATTGCTGCGCACCGTGCTCACGACCACGGCTTCCTTTTCACGACCCTGGAAGCCATCGACGCTCCCCAGCTCCAGCTGCGGGTACTTCTCCTTGAGCAGTCCAGAGAGAAGTGCGAGCTGGTAGGTAAAGGTCAGCATTTTGCGTGGAAAGACAAGGATCCCTGAACCCGCGACCGGCCCGCGTCTGACGATCTACTCGACCCGAGATCGCGAGTGCGATGCATGATGTTGGGAGATGAAGAAGAGGGGCGATCTTACCTGCGCATTATATGGTGTGATGACTGCAATATCCTCTTCCTTGACACCCGCAGCGATCAGCTTGCTGACGTGCATCTTCACGAGCGCAGCTTCTGCCTCGTTGCTCTTGCTATCGCCCAGACTCATGCCCTTCCCCCCTTTCCCAATGATGCCCTCGTCTTCAAGCTTCTCCGGGAAATCCCCGCCTTGCGTGTCCCAGAACACGAGCGGCTCTCGCGTGTCTTCCGTGTCTTGCACTTCGTACGGTAAGCCCGTGAGCAGGCGCGCTTTGACCGAGTCGGCGGCGATGAGTTGCGAGTCGTAGAGTGCGTCCGAGGGGAAGCGCATGATGGCTTCGTGCATGCGGTATTGAGTGGTCAGCATGCGTTTTATGCTGGGTCCGTGAAGGGCGAGGAGGCGATCGAAGAGGGTCGTCTCGAGGGTTTTGCTGATGCCCGACGAGTCGGTATCGACGGTGGTTATCGAGGCGTTCTTTGCGGCCTTTGACTCTTTCGAGTTGAGTGACTTGATGGTGGGAGGTAGCTGTAGATGGTCGCCTGCAAGAACGAGCTTATTCGCTTTGACCCAGAGTAGAGGCACCCAGCACTGAGCTTCAAGCGCTTGACTGGCCTCGTCTACAATGACAACATCAAACTCTTGACCCTTGAGGTGGAACCCTCCTGCGCCGTGGAGCGTAGCGAGGACGACTTTGCTGCCGCCGACCAAGTTGTTGACGCACCCTCTCTCTCGCTCTCGGTACTCTTGTCGCAGCTCCTTAAGCTCGTTGTAAATCTGCCGTTTCTCCCTGCCATTGCGTGTCTTGCGTATCGACGCCTGCTTATCGTCCATCTCCTTACGCACGTCTTGGACCAAGGCCGCTGCCTCTGACGTGCGTGTAAGAACGTCGAGAGAGTGGTTCAGTACAGAGGGTAGAAGACGGGCTGGGTGGCCGAGGCGGACCATGTTGACCTTGTGCGAGGCTAGTCGTTCGACGATGTTGTCTACGGAGATGTTGGACGGACCGCAGACCAGGAGGCGGAGGTTCTTTTTGAGTAATTGCAAGATTAGCTCGATTAGAGTGTGCGTTTTTCCTGTACCTGGTGGGCCGTGTATCAGAGCAATCTCTCGAGATGCTAGAGCGAATCTGATGGCCTCTCTCTGGCTGTCGTTCAAGCTTGGGTCGTTGAACTCCAGCTTGTGCAGAGGGTTGGAGGGGTCGTTGAGATCTGATGGAAGAGGCGAAGGCGAGTCTTGCCCGAAGAGCACTCTCATGAAGGGCGTGTATTCCTGCTCTCCAAACTTCTGTAGCCTGGTCATGGTTTGGTTCATCCTGTCACGTATGAGCATGCACCGCACGTAGACAAAGATAGTTGTATTGCTGCGGCTGCGTACCTCTTGTACGTAACGTCATTTGCCAGTTTGACTCTATCTCAAGTATCAGCCTCGTGGCGGTATGCCCATATGCCCAACGTGTGACTGACATCCACAACTTGCTGCCGCTCGGCACATCTGCGTCTTCCTTATCCAGCACCATTTCGATGTTTTCACGCCGCACCCTCAGGACCACGCCCTCTGCGCCTTTCTTCTCCAGTTCTTTCTTCTCCGTCTTTTTCGCACTGCCTGCAGGCTGGTCTGCCACGGCCACAATGTCTCCTACTCGAATGCCATGCTCAGGTATCTCCGGTTTGGCGCCTTTCGCGACGACGGCAGGATCGAGTGCAAGCTCTACTATAGTCTTGCCGCCCATTCCCGTTCGTACCGAGGAAACATTGAGGTTCAAGATGGCGAGGCCACCGCGGGCAAGCGCAGTTGGTGTGTGCGACGAGAGGAGGGCGTCTGTTTCTGAGAGCTCAGCTTTGAGTTCAGCATCGAGCAGCGCAAGCTGAGAGGTGGCGAAGGCTGGTATGTCAGTGAAATTCGGCATAGCGATCAGTGTCTGTATGATTAGTGTGGTGATGTAGGAGAACTGCAGTGAAGCTGTCGTTGTGTTTGTGTAGCTCTGGTGGGGCTGCTATGACGCGCTCCACACCTCCCAGGCACGAACGATGCCTATGTCTTACAACTTTGGGCACTGGGTGGCTACAGAATCGGTTGAGTTATGTGGATTGTTTCCTGCAATTTGCAATGCTGTGTTTGGGTGACAGATAGCTAATAGGCACGTAGCAAGCTGCAATGACGCTCGTGGAAGCTTCGAAGTCGCAGCAACGCGCTAAAGCTGCTGAATAAGTCATGCTTCGTACCTCTGCCATCGACGAATCTACACAGTACCAAGAAAAGATTACGCAAGTGCGCCTTCCAACAGAGGAGGATTCAGACGCAACCATGTGACGGAGAGTCGGGAGCTATATCGCAGACTCTTCAAGATACCGGTATGCCTCCCGGTGTGGTGCGGATGCTCGGCTCCGTGGTCGCCATGGACAACAGCAGAGACAAAGCTTTAGATGAGTTGAGTGTCCGACATGTTCGAGAAGATGGAAAGTAATCGAAGATTCTCCAAGTCCCACCATCAATTGCACCAGTAGATGAAGTCTCACATATGCCTAAGACGGTGATTTGGGAGAGGTGCAGCTGTGTTCCTCAACCAGAAGGGGCAAGTTAACCCGACGCCCTCCACCTCGACGCGCTTCCAACGCGCCCCCATGTGGTTAACAAGCCCCGAGCGCATTGCTTGACCAGTCCAATTGTCATCACCGGCACTTGGAAGCGCAGCAAAAGCGCCTGTTCCGAGAGCGGCGCGAGCTTCAGCCTCTTGACGCGAGCATTGCGCGAAAGCTGCGACAGAGGCCGAGCCTCAGCCGCGAGTGAGGGGCTGCCGGCGGCGTGGAGGGGCAGATGACGGTGCCGTGAAGGCACCCCACATCTTCGAATAAAAGGACGGGAGCCCGTCCAGAGCCTGGAGTAGCTTTGACTAGTCTTCCCCTCTTCTCCTCCTTTTATCTTTCTTGTCTCTCACGCCGGAGACTCAGCAAACCCTCGAGATACCCTTTGAATTTACAGCAACGCCACGATGCCCGCCGATACCGTTGGCAAGGTACGTCAAGCTCCAGCCAGCACAACAACAAACAATTGAGAACAAAAGAGCTGACGTTTGCGTAGACTATTACCTGCAAGGTGCGTTCTGAAGCTTCTCGTTTCCCAGCTCTCCAATGCGTCTGCTCAAGGAGCTGCGTTGCTCTCTGTCTGTGACGGCATCCAAAGCTTGGCGCGTGCGGATCCGCATACGAGTAAACAGGCATTGCGCAGCGGAAAGACGCGGAGACGGACCTTTTTGACAGTCCATGCAATTCAGATCTTCGTACTGACTGGAACAGGCCGCAGTTGCCTGGGAAGCCGGCAAGGACCTGTCCATTGAGGATATTGAGGTGCTGCCCCCCAGGGCCAACGAGGTCCGCATCGAGATCTACTACACCGGTGTCTGCCATACAGATGCCTACACACTATCCGGCAAGGACCCCGAGGGTGCCTTCCCCATCGTCCTCGGGCACGAGGGTGCTGGTATCGTCGAGTCTGTTGGCGAAGGCGTCACAAACGTAAAGCCCGGCGACCACGTTGTTGCTCTCTAGTACGTATACCCAGCCAGTGAAGCACTGGTACCTGCTAACAGCTCTCAGCACACCCGAGTGCAAGGAGTGCAAGTTTTGCAAGTCTGGCAAGACCAACCTGTGTGGCAAGATCCGTACAACCCAGGGCAAGGGTGTCATGCCTGACGGCACCTCGCGCTTCAAGTGCAAGGGCAAGGACCTCCTCCACTTCATGGGAACCTCCACATTCTCCCAGTACACTGTTGTCGCCGATATCTCCGTTGTTGCCATCACCGAGAAGGCCCCCATGGACCGTACCTGTCTGCTCGGCTGCGGTATCACGACCGGTTACGGTGCTGCCGTCATCACCGCAGGAAAGGGCGGTGTCGAGGAGGGCTCCAACGTTGCCGTCTTCGGTGCTGGCTGCGTTGGTCTGTCCGTCATCCAGGGAGCCGTCAAGAACAAGGCCGGCAAGATCATCGTTGTCGACGTCAACGACAGCAAGGAGGACTGGGCCAAGAAATTCGGCGCCACCGACTTCGTCAACCCCACCAAGCTCGGCTCCCAGAGTATCCAGGAGAAGCTCATCGAGATGACCGACGGCGGCTGCGACTACACATTCGATTGCACAGGTAACGTCAATGTTATGCGCGCTGCGCTCGAGGCCTGCCACAAGGGCTGGGGAGAGTCCATCGTCATTGGTGTCGCTGCTGCTGGTCAGGAGATTTCCACTCGTCGTACGTATCACCTTGTTCAAGACTGACACAGACAAACCTGCTAACAATCCTCACAGCCTTCCAGCTCGTCACCGGCCGTGTCTGGAAAGGATGCGCTTTCGGTGGTGTCAAGGGCCGCACACAGCTCCCCGGTCTCGTCTCTGACTACCTGAACGGCGACCTCAAGGTCGACGAGTTCATCACCCACCGTCAACCCCTCGACAAGATCAACCAGGCCTTCGGTGACATGAAGGCTGGCGACTGCATCCGTTGCGTCGTCAACATGCGCGAATAACTACGCTCGGGCCCCCAGGACCAGTTCTCGAAAGCTCGGCTTTAGTTTTTCTTCTCAGTATTGTGTTTGCGAATGCTTCATGATGTCATCGGATGTCTTGGAAAGCGAGAGGCGTATAGTACAGGAAGATCAAGCGGATGCGTGGCGTTGATGATGCCGGCGCTGAGAGACTTGGCTTGGGTTGTGGTGGGCGCAAAGGTTTATGGTTTGATGTAGACTGGTACGAATTAACAAAAAGTTTACACTGTCCTGTCTTGCTAGGTCGTGCATTGAGATCCACATGTGTGTCCTTCACAGATACGAACGGTCGAGATTTCCTCACAAAAGCCTTGCCCTCGACCTACTCTTTCTTATCCACAACCACCCACAGACATGCCTGGTTTGTTCAAACATCAAATTCGAAGATCCGTGAACTGCTGCTCTGCTCCTCCAGCAATACCCCAAACCCCAAACACACCCCGCCATCCCCGCCTGCATCCCTGACCCCTCCCTCAATACGTCATTCCGCCTCTTCTCCACTTCCTGTCCCGTATACATGTCCGTAATCATACCCATCCATACAACAACAACACCGCACTTCCACACGTCTCCAGCAACCATAACAAGCGCTCTGATGATGTTCTCTGTGCGGTAGATCAACACATGGGGTAGCTAAACACTTTGGCTTTTATTTTATGGTTCTTCTTGGGTGGTTTGAGTGGCGAGGATTCGGGGTCTGGGGTGGGTTTGCAATGGACTGAGTTTAGGGTGGGATGAATTGTCTGGGGATGAGATGAGATGAGATGGGAGTGTGCTTGGTGTTTTTGGGGCGGGGTGTGCTGTGAGGATTTAATAGAGTGGTATGTGATGGGTGAAGTTGAGGGGTTATAATAATTTCTATCTTCTTGGACATATTTCTCAGATAGTATCCGCTTTGATCACACTGATTCGTTGTGTGGGGTTCGGAAACACGTCAGGTCTTGCTGCCGTCACTCCAACCTCTTCTGGGTGATGTGCTTTCTGAGTGAATCTGCCAAATGGCTACCCGAGCGCAGAGCTGTAGAAAGTACCACAAGATGGAAATTTTCTTGTCTGATACGGGGTCTGCCATCGAACAATGCGTATGTCACGTAGATCAGGAACAAGACGTGGTTAAGAGAGGCATTGTTCTTTCTCCAGCTTCTGGTTGGGATAACTACGCATAAACAGTCCATACTAGCAGTTTCGACATGCAGATGGTAACTTGTTGTCTAGGGCTGTGTTCTACTCCTCAAGTCCTCCGCTCGAGCTTCTGCATCGTCTCGAGCTTGTCCTCAATCTTGTCGTTCCAAGCTGCTCCGTCACGACTTGACTCGCCTAAGCTGGCGGTTCTTGTAGCTTGTGTAGGTGACAGGACTTTGTGTCGAGTCCGGTACGATCAGTAGAGTCATGTCGGTGGGCATGGCCGCCTCGTCGGTGGTTTCTTTTGCTGGCTTTCTCTCTGAAGAGGGACACACAGATGCCCAGATCATAGGTTGCGACGAGTGATGGCTAGATGTCGTGGCTGCAGTCACACATGTCGAACTGGTGAGGCCTTCGTACCTGCGTGTACTGTCGTTTTGATGCGTGGACATGTTCGTGTCGATTGGTGGTAGGGTGATGTAGCCCCTGAGTCCAAGCCGACAAGCACAGCCATTGGCAGGTAATCGTTGCAAGGTAAGAAGTGTACATGCTACCGGCCTTTCTGTTTCCGGCCGGATTGCAGCAGCCCTGTAATGTGCTGCGCGTTTGCACGTTTGCCTCCACCCAACAGACGGTTGGCTGAGTCGCTGGTCCATTCGTAGGTCTTGCGCAGGCGGTACATGGGAATTAGGTAGGTACAGTCTTGGGTAACACCGCAGACCACGGCCTCCAGGGCTCAAGTAGCACTTCCAGAACGTAGTATCTTTCCAAGCATCCAATGCGAGAATTGAAGAGCAGGCATTATCATCGATGCCACTATCCTGGATATTCCTTCATGGAGCTTCCAGAGTAATGTCTCTTGAATTTGGTCCGCGCTCATCTCTTTGACTTCCTCCAGCTGCTCTCTTAACCGTGCGGCCTTGCTGGGGAGTTCTAGTCCAAGGAACAGATAGAGGCCGACGATGATGTATTCCATGATGACTTGCCTACAGAATATTATCAGCAAGAGATCAGTGTTCGAGACATGATTGGCGAATACGTCAGTACACAGGGAGAAAGACAGTAAGAAGGTGATTTTGCCAGCCGGATGCTGAGTGACGGTAACTGATAAAGTGTGACGGTGAACGGGATGGCGTTATTGAGGCAGGTACGTACATGCACAATTGAATCTTGACATCGCCAGAAATGACATTGAATCGCATCTCAGAGGTTTTGTCGACCCAGCTCTCGAATGCGAAGCACGTCATGTAAACGATGTCGACAACGAAGAAGGGCAGACTGAGAACGACTGTAGTCAGAATTTTGACTTCTTGAGAATCCGCCAGATATAGACGAGCAGATATGACAGCCGTAGCCCAGATGAGGACTAGGAAACAAGCGATGTATAGACTGATGCCTGCTTTGGTTGCTTCGGTTGCTGCGTAGGTCGGACCGTCGCGGGAATCAGGATCAATGCCGCCAGCGACTATGAGGATAAATGAAATGACTAGAGGAACGTGTGTGAAAAGTAAGATCCATTGCATGCGTCGTCCTTTTGGCTTGGTTGTAGTGTTGAGTAGACTGCTGGTTGACATGAACAGTGGCGTGAGACCCATGGAAGTGAGAATGGCCACACCGGAAGAGACGGATGTGTTAGGAACGTCGGAAATAGGGTTAAGCTGCGTGGTTGCCAAATCCATAGAAACCTGCACAAGCCGGCATACACAGAGTGTTGTTAACCAGATCCATGGCCAACTCCGCCCCAAGCCTTGGCGAAGAATCAGGTAAAGCGATATTACAAGGTAGATGAAGAAAACGATGAGAGTAACGACGTTGACGACACCTGGAAATTCAAGCGGTTGAGCCATCGGTGCCGTCGACAGAGCATGGTAGACGTAGTAGGGGAAGGAAGATGCGTTCGAACTCATTTCGAAGGACTGCTTGGCTGTGCTTGGCGGTTATCACGTGCCCGAGCAAGACCCCTGCGGCGTGTTTGGTGATAACGTCCAGCGTTCACCAGGAACTTTCGTAAAGCCAGCGCACCACCGCGAAGGACTTTCTCTGCACATCGCGACTTCAATAAGACATGGTTCTGCATCTCCGAATGCCACCAGAACGTGCAATCGACGGAGAATGATACGCGTCGAATATGAAGTTTGCCACTGCTTGGCGGCTCGCGGCTATGCTAGCCACGGGCCATTTGTCGGACGTCATCTTGCACTCTGCATGTTTCCCTGCCTAAAATCCCGATCAGCGTGTCACCGTCGAGTGTTTAGCCGATACAGGTGGTTTATTTGGCCCTCCAATCAGCAATTTGAACCTGTTCGTATATTTTTTTTAACGACTTTGGACAATACGAAAAACGTCGTATTCGTAAGAAGAGGTCCTTGCTTGAGATCAAACAGACTAAAAACCGCTCACGCGTCTGGCAGCGAGCGCTTGGACGACCCACTACGATCGGACAAAAGCTTCAGTGGATGCGTCATGCTTCAACTGTAATCAGCAGAAGCATAAGGAACCATTCAGAGGCGCGATGACAATCGTGACTGTCATGAGATATCGCGAAGTCAAAACGCCCATATTTATCTTGGACTTTTTCTATGGCACAGTTGCATGCGATGTATTGCATTGCCGACTACTCTCTGCGTCTGCATTCGTAAGAAAATGACCAAGCTCTTACGGTCCTACAAAGTCCCCAACGGATAAGCGCTGTTTATGTTCGTTATATTTGGCACAATCACCGGCACACTTCCGTAGTGCGGTACCTCCACCACCTCCTTGGCCCAGGCGGGTGCGTTTCTGACCTTTATCAACTGCTCAATTGCATATCCAATACCCAGCAAGTTTTGCTCCTCCCAAGGTCTGCCTAGGATCTCCATGCCAATAGGCACACCAACGGGTGCATCTTCAGTTGGTGTGCTGAAACCTACTGGTACCGTCACAACTGGTGCGCCTGTGAGCGCTGCCAGGATGCCGTTGCGCCCACTTTGTGATGGAGAACCAACCTTGACAACAAGGTTCTTCTGCTCTGGGTAGATGATCGCGTCGACGTTGTTTGCTGCGAAGGTTTTCTGCAGCGCTAGGGTGAGGTTACGAATGCCAATTTGACGCTGGATGTATGTCTCGTTACTCGTCGAGGAAACAAGCGCGGTGTTGACATACTCATACTGTGATGGGAGAACAACAAATTCGCCACCAGATCCATTTACTGCTTTACGAGAGTAAAGTTCGTTAAGCGTTATGGGATGTTCGCCAGAAAGTGATGGACGCTGGAGATACTCATTCATCAGCTCGCGGTACTCGTAACGCTGAACATCGAGTGCAGCTTGGATGGCAGTCGCGTCGTAAATGGTCTCATTGATTGGGATCAACGTCACATTCTCGGCTCTTAGTTTAGACATCAACGTATCCATTGCGTTGTTGACAGGTGTAGTTTCGCTTGATCCGGAACGATTGAAGAAACCATTGAGTACACCCAGTCGTAAGCCGCTGAGTCTAGCAGTCGACAGCACTGTGGTGTAATCGATATTCCGTTTAGATGATGGGACAAGCGCTGTTGCGTTGTCCGCAGCATCGTAGCCTGTGGAGGCCATGACTGTTAGCGCTGCGGCGACGTCCTTGATTGACCTTGCGATGGGCCCAATTGTATCGTGGGTGTAAGATATGGGTATGATACCAGTACGAGTTACAAGGCCCCTTGTGGGTCGAATGCTGCACAGGGAGTTGGCTGATGCTGGACTTCGCAGCGAGTTGACTGTATCTGTACCAGTGCCGAGGACACAGAAAGAAGATGCAACAGCTGCCCCTGTACCTCCAGAACTTCCACCGGGGGTGCGCGTTGCATCGTAGGGATTGATAGTTTGCCCACCCAAGGAAGACACGCTGATTCCTTCCAAAGCAAGCTCATGTAGATTAGTCTTGCCGAGAATGATGGCTCCTGCATTCTTCAGAGCCACTACACTAGGTGCATCTTCAGTTGGTTGCGACTTTGCAAGTGCTAGGCTGGCCCCTGTAGTTGGCATATCTGCAGTGTCGTAGTTGTCCTTCAACAAGATGGGAATACAGAAGAGGGGTCCAGTTGCGTTTCCTGCTGAGAGCTGCTCGTCAAAGGCATCTGCAATGCTCAGTGCATTAGGGTTCAGAGTGATGATAGCGTTCGTCCGATAGTTGTGGGCTTCGATCCTGGCAATAAACGATGAGACAACTTCTCGACACGTTGAGAGACCAGAATAGAGCGCATGATGGACCGAGTCGACTGTTGCCTCGCGAGCGTCGAAAGGTGTGGTACTTATTGCGGCCAATGCTTGGCTGCACATCGCGGCAATGAACAGTCTGGAGATGGACACCATGCTGGAAGATGCCAGTTCAGTAATGATTCGGGGGCTTGAATGCAGGCCTTACCACTCCTGCAGCAAAGAGCTACTTTATAGGGCCCAGCTTGCAGCTTGTAAACCGATGGACATAATATATTCTGCGGGCTGCTCTAGCTGTGCTTGGCTTGCAGCGTGTATCGCGTTGCGTACGTCCGATCGAGTCCAGTCAGACATGTTGATAATGCGTATCGCTTTTGCCAGCTTATCATGGTGGTCTTGCGAGGATACCGATGATCGGGATGACGTAATTCAAGTAGGAGTCTAGCACCTTCCTATTACATGCAGACAAGCGAGGTTGCCTGACAGCTGATAATGCTGAGGGATGTTAAAGAACATCGAAGATCAATGGCTGAGGAACTGTTAGAGATAGATAAATCGCGTAGTTGATAGAGGAACCATATTAGGAGTGACGAGGAACGATCATGAGAATCCAGAGTAAGTACCTGCAACAGGGTGAAGACTAGATTGTTGTTTGCCTCTGCATGAGTAAATCATGAGATGACGGTGTGCCTGTCAGGCGTTGCGCTCCAAGAGATTTCAGATCGCCAGTTGCAGTTGACTTCACCTTTCGGAAAAGCTCAATGGAGACATGCTGTATATATGCGCAAGAGCCAGTCAAGAGTAGAGGGTCATTCAGGAAAACATTCGTTGCTGTCGCTTGCTTAGTAATAAAGACCCGAGTGCACTCCCTTTGTCGAAGGTGTTCAGCATCTCTTTCTGGAAGGTTGAGCGCGAAGGAATTGCAGGCGCGCAGACAACAACTTCTCATCCGTCACGTTTACAATGTGGATTCAAGCGTGGTGTCCGGTACTTGCTATGTCTGGCGAATTGATGCAGCCAAGCCCCTGGCGGTTCTTCCGAGGCTCTGAGCCTCACCGGAACCTTTACAACTTAATCGAGGGACTTTTCCGTCTCGACGAATTCACTTCTCGCACCATGAGCCACAACCGTCGCGATATCACAGTCCGGAACACGGCTTGTCCGGGACGCAAAGCTTCCCCAGAGTCGCTCGATTGGGTGCCTGCGCGCTTGTGAAACCCTCGATGTGGCACCAAATAAACTTTCCTCCCTACTTGGCATCACGAAACCCAACCCCACACATAGCCGTGTGGATCGCGCATCATCAACAATACAAACTCGAGCCTGAACTAGTTCTTCTGGATGTCTCGCATCCGCCGAGTCATGGATGTGCTTGGCCGTAAGAGTGTTTGCTCTGTTCAATCGCACGGGTAAGGCGAACACAACGTGAAAGACAGCTAAACGACCTGTTAATTCGTCATCCCCGATTAACCACATAGTTTGTGGCTCTTTATGTGCGCCCTAATTTGGACTCCGTCTCGACGTTGTTCAGCATGTCACTTCAATATTCAAATTGGCATTGATGAACAGATTCTCACCACTTTGGTTGTGGAGTTCGACTCAGCCTCATTCAGTTTCACTAGCCTCAGGGATCGATTTAAACTGCCTGCCAAGCTTTACACCTTGAGACAGCCTGAAGCTTAGGCATCGTCAAAGGTGGCGCTAGGCGTCAACACAGGTCTGCGTATCGGATAATGTTGCTGGTGCTTGACTTCGACCATGTTCACTACACGGCCGACTCCTTGTCGCCTGTTCCTTACAAGTCACTGTCTCACACTACTATGTCGTCGACGCTCGTAGGTCCCCATTTGTGACCAGTCTTGTTCGGCTCAGGGTATCCCGGAGCAACATCATGTCAAGCCCCACTGAAACAACTGATAGGTTTGCTCTGATCTACCGTTACTTCATACACGTTTCGTACATCTTCGGTACAGTCAAACTTCAGGCAGAGTTTGCATTCTGGGGCCTCACTGCCTGCGACGAAACTTTACCTCAACCTCCTCTTACGTCTTGGCCAAAACTTCAACGCCTCACCACGTCCGGACCAACAGTGGCCGATGCAAGTTTGCGGGAAGTCGGAATCAAGTCTGCTATAGCTCAGCCATCGCAATCAAGTATAAATCAGGGTAGAACCACGGCAAGAAGAAAAACATCAGCACTCAGGTTCCCAACCCAGCTTCTCCAGTAATCACTACCTCTCTTCTCTCTAATTAATAACTCCTTCACCCGTTTCACTTAATCTACCTATCTGACCGGTTCAGACTATATTCATATTCAAAATGTACTTCACCAAGTCTTCCGTTGTTGCCTTCAGCCTTCTGGCTTCCTCTACTCTCGTGGCTGGCCACGGTGCCATCATCAAGGCTACTGGTGATGCAGGTGGTGCTGGCTCTGCCATTGGTGTCGACCCTACCACTCCACGTGACGGAACGAACCGCAACCCCTTCCAGCAGGACTCCACCCGCTTCCGTGGCGATGCTGCGGCCACATGCGGTGAGACTCTTGGTGGAGGTGCCAACGACATCCAGGCTGGTACCGCTCAGGTCATGCAGCTAAACGGCGCCACCCTTCCCCAGGTCTCCGCCGGTGGCTCCCTCAGCATGACTGTCCACCAGGTCAACTCTGACGGTGCTGGTCCCTACAAGTGCATGATCGACGCCACTGGTACCGGTGCAAACTGGGTCCCTATGACTGTCACCCAGAACCTCCCGGGTAACGACCGTGGCCGCAACAAGGACACTCAGCTGCAGGACCAGCCCCTCAACGTCCAGATTGACGCTGCCCAGACCTGCACTGGAACCGTCGCTGGACAGAGCAACGTCTGCATGGTCCGTTGTCAGAACCCTGCTCGTGCTGGACCTTTCGGTGGCTGTGTTCCCGTTCAAATGGTAAGCCTTAGCCCATCTCCTACTTTTGCAATCTAGATGCTAACGAACACACAGGCTGGTGCCGCTGGTGCTGCTGCTCCTGCCACCGCCGCTGGTGCTGCTGGAGCCGCCGCTCCCGTCGCTGGTGGAGCTACAGGTGCTGCACCTGCTACTGGCGCTGCCCCCGCTACTGGCGCTGCCCCCGCTGGTGCTGCTTCCGCTGCAGGTGCCGCTGCTCCCGTCGCCAACGGCCAGACCACAGGCGCTGCTACTGGATCCAACATCGCCTCGACCCCTGCTCAGCGCCGCAAGAACGCACCAGCTCTTAGCCAGGACGATCAGGAGGAGGAGCTTGACCTTCTCGAGGACGAGTCTTAGATTGGCCACCGAGTCGTCGACCATCAAGCTCCTTGGCTACCTCGAGCTTCAATGACAACAATCACGACACGATGGATGTAGCGCAACAACTGAATGGTGGATCTCATGACTAATATATACACCAAACAATGAAATCATTAGTACGAAGGGTTGGAGGATAGGGTGCGATGAAGTCCTGCTGGTCTGTGACCAGGGGATAAGATCAAGCATGAGTTAGTGGTAGATGGCAGAGGGGAGTGAATGCGTAGAACCTGGATTGGGAACCCTGGTCTGTTACGATCTTTTGAGTAATATATATGTAGTAGTCTTTATTTAACACTTGTCTTTCCATGTCTTCCTTTTCACTGCCTGCCAAGTCCTACTTGACATATCGTTCCATCGTCAACGCTGCATTTCAGTGACATGAGGATTGCTCTAAGGCCCAGGAATGAGATACAATCAAGCTAAGCTTTGATGTGCATTGTGTGGTGTCCTGTTGTAATTGTTCATCATCATATGGGTTTGGACTACTCCCACACGCGTGTCAAAATTACAGATGTTGCGAAGGCCAAAGTCTCATCACTCAATGATGGTTTTTAAAAAAAAGCGTCTTTGAATACTTTTCCAAACAGCGATCTAGCGGATTGCATCCTACTGCACCTGAGAGCCACCAACAAACCAAGTCTGTACATGTGCACCACACAATCCTTCTCATAACACCGTATACACAACTTTTGAACCATGACTTTAGAACTTTGCAGAGTTAGTAGCAGGTGTTCAAGAAGTATATGATATAATTAAAGATACTTCAGCCTGCACATTATTGGCTGCAGCTCGTATTGTTGCAGAAGCGTGAATGCCAGGTGGCTCGTTGGCGCTCTCATGTGCAGTGAATACCTCACTCATCATCGGGAAGCGGAATCGAGCAGCCTAGGAAAGCCAGTTGTCATGTTCAGGACTTGATTACAATTGATCATTACTAAGTAGCTTGTAGAGACGGTATATATGGAGCAATTTATACTAAGACGAAAAAGAAAAGCGCACAAAAGAATTGCAAATCTCTTCAACCTGGCCTCAAATGCCCGCCAATGATAGCTTCATATGACACTATCATCTTAGTGGAACTAGCTTTTCTTCAGTAGTAGTAAGGCTTGTTAGGGTCTGTAAGGTCGAAAATAACGGCGCTGTGTGGCTTCGCACCACCACGGTTCGCGAACTCGGAAGGGAAGTTGATGCTTCGGTTGAAGCTGAGGGCACCGTTGGGCAGGATGTCGATCCATTGAGCCTTGAAATCAGCGGGTGTGTTGACAACACCGATCTCGCCAGTCTGTACAAAGTAATCGGTAACCAGAAGGTTCTTCTTATCGGGGCTGATCTTGATGTAATGGGGTCCAACAATGCCCTGGTCTTCGTCCGGGTTATCGAGACGCTTGACGTTACTCAGATCGGAAATGTCGAGAGCGGCCACGTGATTTCCAAGAGTGAGCGTGAAGTAAGCAAATTTGCCATCGTCAGTGATGTCGGAGTAGATAGCAAGGTTATTACGGGCGCGTGGGCCGAGGTCGAAGAGGAGTTCTGCGACGCCCTGATTGCCGTTTGAGTCTTTTCGGAAGGGGTAGATAATCCAAACTTGGCCAGGTCCAACGGCAGTGGCGAGGGCAGCTGACTCTTTGTTACCCGGGATAAACTTGATATCCTGGATGCCTTGACCGTCAGGGATAGTGATCGTTGAGATAATTGTACGCGAGCTGAGCTCCCACAGGCGAAGGGTATTGGCCTTCTGGATCCCAATGGCAGAAGCAGGCTTCAGAATGGTGAGAGGAACAACGAAGTCAGATGTTAGGATGATATTCTTGTTGAAGTCGATACTCAGACCGTGCGGGCTGAACTGCTCGCCAAGAATATTGAGGGTACCGGCAACATCCTCAGGCCATTCGTGAATGATGTTGAAGTCAGCATCGGTCTCGACAAGGCGGCCAGGAGAGGTGCCAACAGCAGAGCCCATGTATGTAATGAAGAAACCACCGTCGGGCTTAGCGCGGATTTCATCTGTTATGGATGACAGAAGGGCTCGGTTGCTCTTTTTAAACTTCGGCTGGTAAGGATTCGAAGTATCGAAGTAGTATGCAGTATCCTGAGTCTTCAAAAGTGACAGAAGACCTCCGCCGACAAGTGTCTTGCCATCAAGAGAACTTCCAAGATGATGCGGCGAATTCCCGCTCGAGGGCACGTCTGTGACCCAAAGGAGGGTACCGAAGGTGTCGTCATCGAGGGAGTAGGTAGCCAGGAAGTCTTTGTGGTTGTTGTCGCCAGCTGCAGTCCAGAAGTAGCCGATCTTCTTCGGCTTCAGGTTCTGGTTGCCGACAAAAGGGGGGCTGTCCAGAGGAGGAGTCGGCACCTGCAGAATAGGCAGAGGTGGAGCATTGCTTGAGAGGGGCTCGGTCACACCTGGGATCGTCGGAATAAGAGGTGGGAGTGAAAGCGCGCTGGCTGTGCTGGCAAGTAACGCCGAAAAGAGGGTAATTGAGTGCATAGTGAGCAGGTTGAAGATAGCCAACGAGCGTGTTGGAGCTGGTGGAGACTCTGGAGCTGATGAGAGGCTTTGAGCAAGTTGTGAGCTGATTTTTCAAGTATGATTCTCAGTCCCATACTTATACCTTACTGATTCTCTTCAAGATCGTCCCATCTGTCGCCGTCTCCTCGCCGAACCGCAAGACCCCCTTACGCTCAGCTTTCGACAATCCCCATCTTCTTCCACCGACGGTTATTGTATCATCCAGCCTGAATTGACGAAAAGTATCGAAAACACACCTAGTATTCAAGCAGATTATACTTGATGCGTAGCCAGATCGGCAGGGGCTTCAGTTGGACCTGAGCCATGTGCTAGGAGGGAGTCAACATCAAGCTCTACAAGCTCGATGCTAAGACATGAAGAGCTATCGAATAATGGCGATCGTTAGTGTAGGTACAATTTCGGCGGTGTAATAACAAGAGTGGACGCTAAGGTCTTGGTACTGCTACTACTTTGAGTGCAGATGGGCTGCTTGTGGTGAAGCGCGATACACATATTTCCTTTTGAAGCCAAGATTGAGCGGCCGAAGGCAGATTCCGAATGAAGACGTGCTTTCGGAATAGAGACTTCCCAGATTACGAGAGCTTAGGAGATGGATAGCCTGACATCACTGGGCTCAAAGTTTGGACATTTGGTCCCATGTAGAACCTCGCGGATTACCAGTATGAGAGTACCAAATTACGATGCGCAGGACATACGAGGTAGCCCTTGGGAAAAGTCCGAGATAGGACCAGAAAATGCAAAGAATTCCTAGTAGCGATGTTGGGCGCAACTGTGACGTTCTGAATGATTACCACTGCGGATTGCGCAGATTTTTATTCCTCGCTGGTGTTTTATGACATTAGCACTTGAGCACTTGAGCACGAGTAGTCTAAAACTACATCAGCAGAGCGTGCCTTTTGATAGTGTTAGATCCAGGACTCATAATGATAGGGGCATGTGCAGATCTGGTTCGGATGTGGTTGACTGTAATGGCAATCTGATGCGCAAATGGTGTGATCGCACTAGTGCTCCGCTCTGGGGTCGATCTGCACCCTCAACACCACAGCCCTTGAAAGCCAATGATCGCGACATCCTATCTTACATTTGCGATCGTGGGGGTAGATCTTCGCCATTCCCTGCCCGAGAGACTTGGCAATAACCCGAAGACCCAGAAGATCGTCTTCTGATGATCCGTAAAGGAGCAAGGCGAGCTGCGCTTTCACTTGAAGTGCAGCTGAGCGGGAGATGAACTGGCGCTATTCCTTGTTTGTACGTCGCGTTCCTGAAGCATGTGTGCGGACATGTGCCACGAGGTGCACCACAAGAAAAGGTCATCGCCTAGCGGGATCGTGCCATAATGCACGTATAAGACCCGGTGCAAGCTCCCAGCGAATTCTATATCACAAACACTCCTTCGTTTGTTATCGAACTTCTGAAAATGAGATTGAGCGCTGCAATCAGTGTGCTCTTCGCCTCCTCAGCACTGGCTGGAGTAGTGAAGCGGCAGACTCCATTCTCAGATGGCCAACCAATTGACGGCAAGGGAAAAGGCGCGCCTATTCTAGGTATGGCAAAGTCGAGTTGCTGGTATGGGGAATCCATGCTGACACCGTGTAGGTGGCACGAACCGCCAAGTAGACATTGAGAATCCTTCGAATCTGGGTCAACAGAGCACTGATGCCGGTACTGTGCCGAACCTCAAGTGGCGCTTTTCTGATTCAAAGACTCGGATCTACCCAGGCGGTTGGGTGCGTGAGCAGGTCGACAACGACTTGCCACAGAGCCATGACATCGCAGCAGCACAGCAGCATTTGAAAAAGGGTGCAATCCGTGAGCTGCATTGGCACCGTGTGGTACGTTGTCCCGTTGAAGGTATCCTTCCCATCATGCTAATAGCATTCAGGCTGAGTGGGGTCAAGTGCTTTTTGGTCGTGTGCTCGTGTCGGCGGTGGATGAAAACGGACGTCATCAAGTAACCGAGCTCGGCTTCGGAGACATTTGGTATTTCCCGAAAGGTCAGGCACATACTGTGCAGGGCCTGGACGATGAGAACGAGTATCTCTTAGCGTTTGATGACGGCAACTTTGACGCAGCTGGGTATATGCTCCCTAACCACTGAGTGTTCATTGGGTTTCTGACACAGCCTAGGACGACCTTCAATCTCGATGACTGGCTTGCAAAGACACCAAAGTCGATACTCGCAAAGAGTTTCGGTCTACCTGAGTCCACGTTCGACAATCTGCCAAAAACGAACCCGTATATCCAGAACAGTACGACTGGCGCCGCTGCAAGGCAGAAGAACATCACGGGAGGTGCGGGTGAACTGGTTGGAGAAGCCTCGTATGTGTACCGCACTTTCCAACATGCTCCTGAGCCTGCGCCTGGTGGTGCTGGTGTTTGGTGGAAGATAGACTCGACGAACTTTCCCATATCGAAGACGATCGCGTCGACGTACGTCGTGCTCGAGCCGAAAGGTATCAGGGAGCTGCATTGGCATCCTACTGTAAGCCAAATCAACTTGACACTACAATGTTGTTGTACTGACTGGTGTTAGTCTGAAGAGTGGCTATACTTCCACGAAGGCAAAGCTCGAGCGACAGTCTTCACTGGCAACAGTAACGCGCGCACTTTCGATTTTGGCCCTGGCGATACTGCCGTGTTCCCAGATAATTCAGGCCACTACATCGAAAACACGTCCGAGACGCAGAACCTGACCTGGATTGAGATCTACAAGGCAGACCGTGTCGCTGATGTGTCGTTGACGCAGTGGTTGGCTCTGACGCCCGCAGATATTGTTGCTGACGTCCTCAAACTGCCACTAAGTGTAGTAGAGGGTCTCAAGAAGGAGAAGCAAGTGCTGGTTCATGGCAAATAGATGCTGCAGTTGTTCACTTGAATCGTGTTGCCTCAACTACTTTCAACCTGAGCGCGCTTTTAGTTAGAACTTGGTAATATGGTCGATACCAGAATAGTAATACTTTTTGTCTTGAGGTTTCCGGCAACGGGCAGTCGCTGTTGACATGCCTCCAGGATAAAGCCGAATGAAGAAGAGTGAAGGTGATGTCACTGGAAGAGCTCGGTGGTTCTGGACCCGCTGTTAGCCCTACCGGCTAGCTTCTTCACAACACCCTCCCTCAAAGCAGCGGGACAACTAGCTCAACCATCAGCGAGGACGGACGCAAATTGGCGATTCATAAGCTCGATGCGATTGTAAGTTCATACACTCCTCTACGCGCTGCAATCCTAGTAGGCTAAAGCAGACCGTCATACACAAACTTGTCACCATCTGCATGCACACAGTCCCAAGGAAGGCCAAAGCTAGCGTCATGACAGCACCTGAGGCAAGTTGCGAGATCGTACACCTTAGGGTTGCCTAGAATTTTCCATCAATCGTGTGGATCTTTTCGCGCGCTCAGCGGCTCAGCCATTGCCACGATGACAATTGCCATGCGTGGTGGACCGCTCGGCGCTTTACGCATATACGAAGACCGAGGCCGTTGTGGAAAATGCCGACGGTCACTGCTGTCGCGCAAACATCCATTCTCAGTCCTTAGCCAGGCCGTCAACCGGATGGACAGCGCGGTAACCATGCTCTGGAAAGCTTGAAATTGAAACACGTTCAAGGTGCACATCGTGATGATATACAACCGCGTGCGGTGCTTGATTGGAGTTGATGTGGCCGCGACACCTAGGTCGTGATGGAAGACGGAAGAGTTCGCGTTAAGCCGGAGCGCCCTTGCCGTTTGGGTGCACTTACCACACTAGCGGGGAGATTTCGAAAGGATTTGACAGTGGCCGCTTTCGTATTCGTCAACAATCATCTAAGGTTGGGTAGACCGCCCCAGTACGGTTAACCATCCAAATGATTCTAGATGCATGTCGCGATGGTTTTCTTACGGTGGTTGTCGCGATAGATGTGCCGGTCCTTCGTCTGCCCCACGTTCGATGGCATTACCCTTTCCGGCCCTCTACATCATCACAATCTAGCCCGGACGTAGTTCTCAATCACAAATAGCGTTCGTCATCCACATACTGTAAATTTCAGCTTTACAGGGCCGGGAGTGATCAGGCCTAATTTGGCAGCTTTTCTTGCACTGCCCGGCTCCAAGGTCTCGATCAAGATCTGACCTGCATGTGTCGAGGTCAGCAGGAATTGCTCGGTTTGACACAGGCCCATACCTATCCATAAACCCACCCCGAGTGCAATACGGTTCCATCAGGATCGACGATCTGCCGTTGCCACCCGCTGCTGCAGGAAGGCCCGTCCCGTCACATTGTGTAGAGTCTACACCCATTCTAGTCGCTCGTGCAAGACTGCTACTTCCGTCAACGACCACCGTGACCCTCATGTGTTTCACGGCCTGCCCAAGATGAAAATGGAAGAGAAAGCAGCGACACGGATAGCAGCACAAGAGAGTGACAGCCACGAGGCGGGTAGGATCAACCTTGCGTCAAGGAAGCAGAGCTATGTGCTCAAGATGGACCTGCGTTTGATACCCATCTTAGGATGTACATACACGATTCTCTTTCTGGATCGGACCAACAGTGAGTCGAGAGCTCTTGCGAATAGGCTTATGGTTGACACGCAGTAGTCGCAAACGCCAGAATCGAAGGGTTGGAGAAGGGTCTTAGTATGCCATCGAACGGCTACAACACAGCTTTGTGGATCTTCTTCATCCCGTTCATCCTCATCGAGGTACCTAGTAATCTAATCATGGGAATGCCTCGCGTGCGTCCAAACTGGTTCCTAGGTGGCAACATGCTCATCCTTGGAGTCATAGCGACTTGTCAGGGTCTGACTCGGTCCTACAACGGGCTCCTTGCGTTGCGGTTCTTGATGGGAATTTTTGAGGCGACTCTGCCTGCTGGTTAGTCGGAATTTTCTTGAAAACTCGCATGCACTGACACAGATAGGGGCTGCTTTCTTAATCAACGAGTACTACACTCGCGCCCAAATGTCCCTTCGATACGCATGCTTCTTTTGCTTCGGTACCCTGGGTCCTTGCGTCAGTGGTGTACTGGCATATGGCATCCGCAATATGGACGGTATCGCCGGACTAGAAGGCTTCAGGTGGATCTTCATCATTGAGGGCCTTGTCACGATTTTCGTTTCCTTCTTCGTGTTCGTGTTCGTACCAGACTTTCCTGAGCGGACCGATATCATAAGCGCTACAGAAAGGGACCACCTTCTGGCGGTACTCCGGCAAGACAAAGGTGACCAGAAGCTGGATCTCAAGAGCATTGACTGGACGAAGACACTGTGTGACTACAAGATCTGGTTTCCGTAAGCTGATTCTGCCCTTCTTTGCGCATTCCATACTAACCGCAATCAGTACTTTGATGTTCTTTTGCTGCGATATGACAGCAGCTTCGATGGCTTCTTTTATTCCCACGATCCTCACAGAGCTGGGCTGGAAAGCTGCATACGCGCAGGCTATGTCAGTACCTATCTGGCTAACCGGAATGGTCTTCCAGGTCACCGGCGCCCTCTTGAGTTGCCGCACTGGATGGCGCTTCCCGTTCGTCCTATTTGGTGTCCTCTGCGCTACTATCGGTTGGATCATCCAGATTGTATACTCTGAACATGGAAGTGTTTCGGCTGCCGTACGTTATTTTGGACTGTTCTGTATGAGTGGTGGTACATTCCTGCAAATGACCATGTCCACAGCCTGGATGTCGAACAACCTTCGCGGACGCGCCAGTGTCGCTGCAGGCACCGCCATTGTGCTAGGATTTGGGAACTGTGCCAATTTCGTTGCGACTAACGTTTTCATCAAAAAAGAGGCACCCTACTACCCAACTGCCTTCAGGACAGGATTAGCCATCACCATAGCCGGCGGTGGGTTTTGCATGGCTTACGCAGGTTTGCTGTGGCGACACAATCATCAGCTGGCAAAGAAGAGAATGGAAGCTGGTGGTGAGGATGACCAGAGAGAATACATCTACCAGATCTAACAATGATCGATCTGCTATTCTGTTTAGCGGTACAGGCTTTCTGTGTGGATACTCGAATTTTGACTTCGTGTGGAAACATTGCGCTTTTTTCCTTTTGATTGAGTTGGACAAGACTTTCACAATTTCTCACTTTGTGTAGACCAATGATCAGCAATACAGCGTAGTATCATTGGAGAGCAAATTCGATCCGTCAGGAGCCGTTACTGGTAGTTTCAGATGATCAGATGTCAAGTTTTCCGTACAAGCATCACTTTTCCCTCATCTTGCTTTCTAGTCTGGACTGATATTACAAGATAGGTCTACAGATAGAACGCTTTTTCAATACGGGTTTGCCTGGAAGTCTTGGAGTCGAAGGATCGAGCTCGAGGAACAATCCATATGTGCTTGACCACTCCATCAAACCGTACAGTCTTTTAAATACCAGCCGCGCTTTTCTTGCCATCTTCTCATTCATCAGTCGCAAATTCCTTGCCCGGGAAGGATACGTTGTCAGATACCTCGTGATTCGATGCTCGATGTCCCGACAGCATCGAGATCTGCGCGCGTTGCACGGTAGGTGCCGGTGAAGTGAAAGAACCGTATTATGTGGCCGTTTGCTGTGCGCCTTCACTCTGCGCCATGCTCTCGCTTTGTATATAAATTTATCCACGCGCACCCACCTGACTCTTCAATAACACGCCGCACTCGCTTCTCAATTTCCGGCAACTCCACAGCTTCCCCTCCAGGGCATAGAAATCTTCTCTCCGTAAAAGCACATCAACGCAACATCCATCAGGATGAGATTGATCTGTCAAGTCCTCATCATCGTCCTGTTTGTAGCAGTTGCGCTAGCTCGCTATTCTGCAGGTGCAGTTTCTACTTTGGATTTTGTCGTCAACTCGACGGTTAATGGCACTTTTTCGGCCTTTGGTAAGACCACCCAGTCTGATATACAACACCCAACTGGCTGCAGACAGAGTCGCACGTCAAGGTCTATTCGTACGACGACATCATGAGCGCGCCAGAGCCTGTCAGCCCGTATGCCAGCCCTCCAGTTCCCGTCATCGCTGGTGAAGCTGCCGACGGCACATACACAGCGGATATTCGAATGAGCGGCAACGATACCAAACGACACGTCGGACAGATCAGCGGGCAACGAATGTGAGACGTTGTTCACAAGTGCTTGCTCGAGATTTGTCCGTTTGAGCGTGGCCGTCTTGGCTGCTATGAGGACATGCCAGGCGCAGGTTTTCCTGAGAACGGTGGAACGATGAAGCAGAGCTATTACAGAAAATGCGTCATCAGTAAAGTCCCGTACAAGGCCGACAAAAGGGAGTACGCTTCCGATGGCGAACTCACGATCAAGGCACGAGCAATCTTTCGTAATGCCAAGTACCCAGGCTTGGGTGCAGCAACGGTGAGTAGGGTAATCACAGATATACCCCTTACTGACATTCCTACAGTATGAGATGGCTGCAGGTGTGTACTTACGGGTGGCTGAGAACACGGCCAACTGCTACAACGTAGCCTTCAACGACCCTTCCCGGCCCTATGAGTTCTGCAACGTCCCTATGTACGTGCTAGTTGCACTACCTACAACAGGCCCTACTACCGACTCGTGGTTGAGTATCGAGGTCATGTTTAGCGGTCCGACAGACCAAGGCACGCTCGACTGCCCAGGGTCGAAGCCTGGCGTCACTAGCTTCTGGGAGACTGCTGTTCGTCCGGACATCGCGAAGATTATGGGTCACTCGGAAGCCCAGTGGGGTGCACGAGTAGCTTGCGAGAACAACAAGGACTGCTTTGACGTCTAGAAATGGCGCGAATGTTCGTGAAGACCGAAAGTCTCTAGAAAGGATACAGATGCGATGCCCTTTCGTTCACTGCTAGCTTCCAGCCAACAGTCTATAATATTCCCACAATGCGAACGTCTCACACAATCAAGGACCAGTCCATTTTGCTATCATTTATTTCGCCGTGCAGACGGACGGTCCAGAAATTTCTGCTTGGGAAGTGAAGGGACGAGGTGTCTGAGTAAAGTGTAGTTGAGAGTGCTACAAGAACAATACGTACCTTGTCTGTACATCGAAGCGTACAACTAATCGACACTAGATACCCTGAAACATTCCGAGATGCGGCTGCACAAATTTCGTACAAGCCGTACATCATCAAATGGCAGTTGGACAAGTGGAGCGGCCCGTTGCGTCATTAACTCCAACGAAACGAACAACGCTCGAGCGGCACAGCCCTACAGCAAAAGAAACAGCTTGGATTTCACGATACGAGTATATACATAATCCTCAAAAACCAATGTTCATCGGCTTGTAATAGCACTTGCTCCTTGATATTTGTATCCGAAGAAGAACACGATCCCTTCGCGCATACGCCTCGAAACGACGCGGCAAGGCTCCGCTACGGGCGCTAACGCCATCACTCTCATAAGATCCACCCTCGTGCGTCGTGGCACTTGTTCAGAACAAATTGTGGTATGGTCTCTATCCTGCGTGGTGCAGGGCATCGAGCAGCCCCGGGCTATGTTCCAACGAGGGCACGCGCGCGAGGTGACTCTCAAGCTACAAATGACACACCACCTCGATTACCTAGATATGGACGCCCCACATTCGTTTGGGTTCATCGAATGTAGCTTCCTCATTCAGGAGTCTGGTATTTGTAGTACCATGTTCCTGGCGTCTTTTCACACTTGGACTAATATCGTACCTCAAGCTATACCTTCCAACAAACAACACACTTTTGTTTCATGCAAGTCCTGACCAACCACTAAGAGCCAGCACTCAAAGAGGAAAGACCGTGAGCCCTTTGTACGGCGCCTCCCGAGAACGGCACCGATGTGCGCCATCCGCAACCCATGTCTGCTTTAGTACGTCGATGTTTGAGCCGCACTAGTCCAGGAAACGATCTGGAATGAGACAACAAGATCCAGGCTAGGAAACGACGCCGTTACGGATACGGGGCCAGTGCATAGCAATTTCGACAGGCTTTTGCCGAGATTGAGATGCGTGAACCAACACAGAACTTTCACCCAGTCTTGCGACTTGTAGATCATGAGGAGGATGTACGACAATTGATTCACCAGTGATGTTATATCCTCTCGGTGACACTCCGTTGGTGAGGATACCCGACAGCATTTCTTCACTCGTTTTGGTACTCGATTCAAGGTCCGATCTTTACACCGTCGATCATGCTCCTCTTCGCTTTCACGTCACTTATTGGTCTGGCTGCGTGCCTCCCGTCGAGCACGCACACTGACTCGAAGCGAGTGGTCGACGATCTCATTGTCACCAAAGTTCCAGACCATGTCCGTCCCTACATTGTGCGCGCATACACACTTGATGGGTATCGAGTTGGATCCCAAATCTACCGATTTCCAGTGACTGGTCTTTCGTCAGACTACGCTTTTACGCTGATCAGTACCGCTGCACCAGCCAGTACAGAGCTAGGTGTGCTTCCTCACGTGAGTTTGTATATAAATGTAAACCATACCACCGAGTACTGACATTCTCTGAAGACCCATGCCACTCACTACGAGAATTTCTACTGTCTCAAGGGTCGCTATGCCCTCTGGACCGACAAGGACAACGTCACCTCTGGTCGTATTCTTACCTCAGGTGACTACGGCGCCGTTCCCCATGACACGACACACACTTTCCAGCTCCTCGACCCATTCGTCGAGCTCGTCGGCGTGATCCAGCCTGGTGGTTTCGAAGACCTGTTCTACTTCCTCGCAAATGCCAACTACAGCTCTTCCACCAACGCACCCTTCCCACAAGGAAACTACACCGACCCTGGTGGCGACTCCAGCCTGATCACTACACTCGAGACCTACGATGTGTACGCCAAGCTGACCTTCAGCCCACCTACCAACTTCGGTGCAAACGGTGCCACAGAGGAAGATGCGATCTGGCACAGTGGCGCCAATGCATTAGGGAAGGATTCGCAGACCCCATTCTTCGTTGCGAAAGGTTACGGCCCTAAGTACCTTGCCGGCGACAAGTCCTCTTCGTTTGCTATTGTTGAGCCTTTCATCACTAGCAAGCAGTCCGACGGTAACTTCACAGAGGGCACAATCACCTTGTCGAAGCCAGTCCCCGGATACAAACCTTCTGAGTACTCCCTGCCTGGTCATACTGCGCTCGAGGTTGTTGATGGGCTTGTCAGTGTTGACGTTGGAGGCTTCGAGGGCGCCACGACCCTGTCTGTTGGCGACGTTGTTTTCGTACCTGCGAACACGACATTCAGCTTTTGGGGCGAGTCTGTTTATTCGAAGGTCCTATATGTTGGTGCTGGAGAGGATACAGTGGATGCTAGAATTATGCGGAATGCGCAAGAGTGGGAGTCTGCTACGTGGCCGCAGTAAATTGCATAAGCAAGGATATTAAATCTGGGCCCAGGTTTAGGGCTGCGCCGCAAGGGGTTCTTTGATGTTCATCAGGGCATTGCGAGACTGGCGTAAGCTGTGGCGTACCAAGGTTGGAGATGGGAGATTTGTAAAGTGGGATTGTGCAATTTCCAGACGTACCAAGCAAAACCGCAAGTTCAAATGTGCAATAACTGACGTCATTTCTGCACCACTCATTCACTTGGTAATGCTGCTTGCTTGACACAGCAAGACACGGATTTTGGATATTGTCATGCATGGACTATACGAGAATCTATTGGATGGACTTGGCTTCATCCCTTTGACAGTACGAATGAGCTAGTAACAGGTCTTGCGCCGAACATGTGCAATTCAAGGCTACAGTGGAACAACAGGATACTAGCTGGTTTGTATAAAAGACGTTCCAGCAACGCATCATGTTTCTATACAAGATCTTAACTACTCACTCTCAGCTCCAATAATGGTCATCAAAGTCGCAGTCGCCGGTGGAACCGCCCCACAGCTTGGTCGAGCAATTGTGACAGCCATTCATAGCTACCCTGATCAGCTACAAGCGATTGTACTTACAAGGCCTGTCTCAAAGATTCCTTCATGGCTTGAGAAGCTAGATGTTGAGATACGCCGGGTCGACTACATGTCGGAGCAGTCCTTAGCCGATGTATTGCAGGACATTCACACAGTAAGTCTGCGTTCAGGACCGGTGATCCAGCTGCTAACTTAGCCAGGTTATCTCGACTGTCGGTGCGGAAAACTGGGTAGAAGTCCAGAAGAACCTTCTTAACGCCAGTATACGTACCAGCGTCAAACGGTTCGCGCCTTCCGAGTTCGCAGCAGGCGTCAACGCAGCAAAGAACATTGATGTCCTGCGTCCTACTCTCGAAGTCATGGACATGTGTCGAGATGCTCAAAAGAATCATCCGGAACTTGAAATTGCCGGCTTTCATGTCGGTCTTTTCATGAATTACCTCGGCTTCGGCGCCCCTCACGACGAGGAAGAGGCTGTCCACGGCATCGCCTCTGAGAGGCACGTTATCTGGGATATGAAGAACATGAGAGCCAATATTCCGTTATCACCTGAAGGCAACATACCACGAATCTCCTTGACTGAAATTGGAGATATTGGCCGCTTTACTGCTGCAGCATGTTTGCTACCTCGGGGCGCTTGGAAAGAGGAGTTCAATTTTGTTGGCGAGACAGTCAGAATGGACGAGGTTGTGAGGCTCATAGAAAAGGCGCGGGGGCAGAAGATGGAGGTTGTGTATCGTCCATACAAACAGATTGTTGAGGAAGAGGCACAAGAGACGGTTGAGGGGCCGAATAAGTTTTGGCTCCAAGCTGAGGTTGTACATGCGCTGGACAAGACTGGAGAGGGCGTTGTTGAGCCTGTCCACAATGACATGGTGCCCCAGGTGAAGCCAATATCTGTCGAGGAGTATCTTCGCAAATTCTGGTTGTAGGTCTTGTATATATCAGATAGCAATTTTCTACTGTTTATCGTATCCGTTGAAGAACAGTTGATGCTGTGCATTTGCGAGCGCACGAAGTATGAAGACCTCGAAGTGGGGCAGTCGCGAAGCAAGTTCGCACGCTATTCGGTCGCGCCCACAACACGTCCATCACTTCGCCTGTGACTCCCTGCTCTACTTGTTGTGAACTTTTACTGTAGCTCGCCTAAACGCTAATTAGCCCGACCTCGTGAAAAGCCAACCTTTGCCGCACGCTGCGATCTTCAAGCGGCTTTCGTTCACGATGTGCCTCAGATCGCGTTCGATCGCTGCAGGGGTGTTGTCCCCAGCAATGCCGCCTGTAGACCTGAAGGGAGTTTGAGCCTACTTGACACTCTCAATGAAGTATACACACAACTATTGCCTTCTTGCATGCGTGAAAGACATTCTCATAAGTAGCATAAAGAGTCGCACAAGCCGACTCAGCCTCGGGCGTGCGAAAACAGTTGACACAAAAGAAGCTCGTGTACACGCCATCGCCGGAACTTCTCAGACGTATCACGGTGCAGATCATACACCTGCGACATCAAGGCCTTGCCCTGTCATCTCAGGTACAAGGCTCGAAGCGCTGTCGGGCAACGTCGTTGATACGCCCCGCGAGTTCATGGACCACGTCCAGCGGTTAAAGCTCATTTTAGCAGTGGTTGAAGGAGATACTGCCCAGCAACCAGCATGCGACCTTATCGTCCCGATGCAAAGTATAGACCAACTGTAGGTATAAGTATACATGTCCCATCGCCTTTAGTATCTAGGGATCAAAGTGTTCATCGTCTTTCACAACATTGTATATTACATTCGTTCAGAGTCTGGTCACTCATTATTCTTGCCTTTCTTTTTCTAGTTCACCGCTATACACTATTCCGACGAACATTGAAATAGCTTTCTATCACCATGAAGTTCACAATCGTTGCTTTTGCCATCTTCGCTACGGCGTTGGGCGCGCCCGTACGCCGTCAAACAGGCAACGTCCAGACGTTCACCAGTGCTCTTGGAGGCATTGCAGCTACACCAGTTGAGAATTCTGGCAATCCAAGCCGGCCATTCAAAGTGAAAGACGACACTTTTGTAAACGTTGGGGCAGCACTGGCACGAAGCTGTGATCAGCAGTTTAACGCTTGTGCAAATGCTGCGAATGGAGGAGATGCGACTTTGAGCGTGGCTCAGTGCTCAACACAAAAAGGTATGTCTCCAGTGGATGCACCACGGACCATAGCCATACTGACAGTTCCGCAGACCAGTGCAGTGCGAGCATCCAGGCGAGTACTGCAGGAGCGCAAGGCAGCGCTCAGGCTGGTGGTGCTGGAAATGCAGCCAGTACAGGGAATGCCAACGCGAACGGGGATGACTCTGCGAATGGTGCCGGCAATGCCAGCGGGAACTCTGCCGGAGCAGGTGCTGCTGCGGCCTGCACTTGATGAAGCAGAGCTGAATGCTTGTCTTAGTACTACCTGGTGTAAAGGAGACTTATACCTAAGTACAGATTGTCTATGATGGTCTTCCACCGTATAGAATGCATCCAGGCTAAGAACTTGAAGCCTACAAATTCGTTCAGCGCCATGTCACAGAAGGAAGTCGTACTGCCACCATCGCCGCCATCGCTGTAGTAGGAAGCCATGCTGCCGCCATGCCATAAGAGGTAGTCGTGCTGCCGCCACGCCATAAGAGGTAGTTGTGCTGCCGGCGTGCCATAAGAGGTAGTCGTGCTGCCGCCACGCTGTATAAGGTAGTCGTGCTGCCGCCATGGCCATGTAAGGTAGTCGCGCTGCCGCCATGCCATAAGAGGTAGTCGTGCTGCCGCCGTCGCCACAAGGAGTAGTCGTGCTGCCGCCATGGCCATATGAGGTAGTTGCGCTGCCGCCATCGCTACAAAAGGTAGTTGTGCTGCCCTTTATCCAGTTTGTGACATCGCCAGCGCTAGGTGCCAAGAGGACTATAGTGCTTAAGTTAGAGTAATGAATAGCTCTAAGTAAGACGTTGATAAAAGGTGAACGCTCGGTGCCACTATGCAGCTAATGCAGACGAATACGAGGCTTTGGCAGCAAATTTATGAGAGAACTGTGACAACGAGATACACAATGGATTGCATGAGCCTACAGGTCGCTTTTCAAAGGATTGCAAAAAAGCTCGAACCGGGCATCGCCGGTGGCCCAAGCAAAAATTGATTCGACCCAGACTTGAACTGGAGACCTTCAGTGGACTAACAATGTTAGACTGACGTGATAACCAACTACACCATCGAACCATTGGAGCCTTCTGATTGGCTGATGAGTTTTTCGGCAGCAACAAGCAAAATATATTCATTTACTAGTGTCATTACTTGCCATTAATGGACTGCGGCCTTTGCAAACAGTAACACAGCTTGAACCTTCAGTATCAGAAAACAACAATTCACGCAAAATCCTGCTTTGTGCAGTGGGGCCGTTGCAAGAACCATATCGGCGAACAAGTTAGCATTCGGCGACGCGACTGCGACCGCCAGTGATCAGGAACAACCGACTGGACTATATCGAAGCTGTCCTTATCTGCGTACTGCAGGTCAACAATCACGGTGCTGTACCTCAACAACTTGGGGGTCAAGTAGGTCACCTAAGCGTTCTATTAGGTATCAAGTCCTGCAAGGCCGCCCACAGATCTATAATTAAAGGGCTTTCAAAGCACAGTTTTGGCCGTCATGGCATGAACAATCTTGCGCAAGCCACAGGGGTGTCTTCCATTTCTTTGAGCCAAGAGTGTGCTGGGCAGCACCTTAGTTTCGCTAGTTGTCGGGCTTAAAGTCTTGTGTTTTTCCAAGAGCTGTCTTCCCCTACCAAGGATGCCTGACTTCTTGGGAGCTGCTCAAGAGTGAGATCTGCGGGGAGACAGCTGGGCAGTGGGTCTTCTCCACTTCAACGTCTTCCAAGAGCTGCCAGACGAACCCTGTCAGTAACCGTGCTTGGTGTTGCTTGTTATTTGTAGTGTGTATGCGTAGAAATCTATGGACAGAACTTAGGCGCAGAGAGCACAAGGGCAAGCGCAGACTGATTCAGAGGTCCTGTCTTAGTTCCAGTCTGCTTATTTCGACGCTTAAAAAAGGAGGCAGGGCAAGTAGCGTCGCTGTTAACCTTGGAAGCCGCGAGGCATCGATGTTTTCGCCCCTTCGCGAACTCGGGCCCAATCACCTCGCCATCACAGCGCCTCAACGCCTTCGGCACCTCGCGCAACGTACCTGAGACCATTCTCTTGCATATGCTTGCGGAGAAGCCTGTATCACCAGCTGTTCTATGATGGCGAAGTTGGTTATTGACCGGCGACTGCGTCAGCCTCCCGCACTCGCACCTGCCATTCATTAACAAGCATCGCCAATGATGCACAGACTCAAGCCTTGAACCGATCGGCGGGGTCACAAAAGGAGCACATAGTGTACTTTGCCAAGATCGAGGTTGTCGCACCTTCGTCCGAGATCTTGTCCCCATGCGGTTGGTTCGTACTAGCGCAATAGCAACTCAAACGTCGAACAGCGTCCTCAAAGCCGCCATCCCAGCTTTTCTTTGACTTAAGCTTCTCAGGCTCCGCTCGAGTAACACATGGCCTGTTGCAGCAGAAGCTTCTCTAGTTGAAGCTCAAGGACCCAGGCCACCATCCTGGAACAATAGACCCCACACGAACGCTGTGGAGAAACGACCGTCGCCAAGAAGATCGATATCTCCTCCCTGCACGAATTCAGGCGGCGCTGCTGACAGCCGATCTTGTCCAAGGACCACTTGAGCTGGTGTTCTGCATTTTCTATACTTGGCAATGCCAGCCTGGCGGGACAACTACAGCCTTGGAATCCGAAATAATCTTGGTCGCTTTTCTTGGCTACGCAGGAAAGTGCAGTGTTGCAATACCATGATTGATGGCCCTATATTACGCATGTACTCATTGAAGCCGGAACCGCCTTTTCGCCGAGGAAGAACAACTCCACAATGTTGAAGTACGAATATTTTCCAGTCAAAAGCAACAAAAATTGAGTGACTTGGAAGCCATTTCGCGTTAGTCGCCCCGTGAGTATGTAGTGTCTACCAAGACCCAGACCGAGCCAGTCTCCACCTCTGTAAGAACTCCCTGCTGGCTCAACTGCACAGTAACACGGACTCCAAGCTTATCGATGCTTGGCTCCGCATCACGAAAGTTTCAAGCATACTTCAAACGGCGGGAGAAGCTTGGCAACGCGGCTGCAGAGGCAAGTCTGCCACGCCTGCCACGGTATGCTTGCATGGCCTTGGCATGGCTTCACAGAAGTTTCAACCTCACCCCAAACAGCTGCACGGCCTTGGCGGGGTCAAGTAAGTGGATCACACACATGGAAGCTTCGTACCCATGCTGCAATGTATATAATATCTTGATGGAAGCACTCCTTCAGTTCTTCAGTCCGGTCACTCCATTCACTTCTAGTCATCTATTCAACGATAAGCAGTCGCTAGCGACCTTTTCCAACTTCAAAACGATCATATAATCGATTCTTTCACCTTTTTCGGTAATCGAAGCCCTTAATCCAAACATCACCAACAAGATGCTTCCTCAACAAGTTCTCCTTGCTGTTCTCGCAGCCGTTTCCGTTTCTGCCGTCCCGCTTAACATCAACCTTGGTGCCTACTCGCCTGCCCTGGTAGTCGGTGATGGAGAGATCTCACTGGGATCGAAGGAGTCAGCCTCGGAATTGATGGCCACGCTCGCGTCAGGAGCGGCTTCAAAGGGGGGCGAACAAGGTCAGCAAGGAGCAAAGCCGGCAGCAGCACCCGCAGCAGAGCCGGCAAAAGAGGAAGGAAAACCCGCTGAAGGAAAACCAGCTGCCAAACGATCCATGAACCTCCGCCGCGCAGTCAATCAGCTTCTCGGAAAGCGCGCCCCCACACCCGCCGAGGGCCAGATGGCAGCAGTTGAGGACGCCATGCAGTGGATCAAGCGCGATCTGCAGGGCTTCAACGCAGCTCTCGGATACGCGAAGGAGGCTATGAAGAACTCGCCCAAGATAGAAATGGGCTCAGAGAATGCAGGTGTCGGTCTTGTTGTCAGCCCTGGTGTCAATGTTCCCCAGAACTCCGCAGCCAATGGGGCAGCCGCAGGTGGCAAGAAGACAAAGCGGAACGAAGTTGAGGTTGACGAGGACGAGGACAATGCGCCGAAGATGACACTCGTTGCCATCACTGAAGTTTGAACGATACCCTGAATAATCGGAACGTTTTCTTGTCATCGGTCGGGTCTCCTTTGTCTTTGTTTCCATTGCAGTTATCAGCGAATATCAGGTTTGAGGAGTTTCGGAAAACACAACTGGGCTTGCATTCTGCAAAGCAGTAAAGAACCAATAACAATCTATGTGATCAATCTTTCACAGCCAGCTTCTTTCGCCGCCTTGCTCAGTGATTCTTGACAGATGGTTCGAGTTGTGAAGGTCTGGGCCGCCGCGGCCCGTCCCACTCGCTCGAGACACTATTGAGGAGGCTTGCCGCGCGGAGCTCCACTCCGACAGACCAGAGATGAGGTCGAGATCGAATGCGGCTCCATCTAAGCACCAGCCAAGTATCACCGGGGTCTCAGCATCACATTGAGGGGCTTGGCGAGGCTGTCAGTCTGAAACGCGGACACGGACAAGCACTTGTGGCGAATGGAAATCGAGACAGTTGGCCAGAAGAACGCAACTGCAACAGTCTCGACTTGTGGTCACCGCCGGTCAAGCACAAAGATGGATTTGGCGCTCTATCGAATAAAGACTGGCATGTAATGCAACTGTCAGCGCAAATTGAGCTTTCGAACGTACAATGCGGCGGCATTTCATGATATACTATGTCTACTTCGTCAGTGCTTCCCACAACCTTTTTCTAATCGCGCAATACTACCAGAAGATGGTGTTACAATAGGGCTACTACCTCCTGTTTGTCTTCGCCTAGGAGGTTTGATTGAATAAACCCATCAAATTCATTTACCCATATCTCTGCCTGCTTGCCTCATGTTGTTCCTTGCACTTATCCGCTGAACTACACACAGGTAGATTGCGGCCAACTGTACTGATGGTTAGGTTTGTAACTTACCGTCTTCTTGACAACCGTCAACACCTTTGCATTATGGTTTCCAGAAAACAATACCACGACTCACGCAATATTATGCATCTATCGATGTAGCATCATCTCCTAGCTGCTGAGCGATAGGATCTTGATCGGATCGTAGCTCGAATAGTATCTTGCTAACATCACCAAGGGAGTGAAAAGCAGTCACAATACGTGTAACTTGCTAACACACAAAATCTGATTGGCCTTATAGCCACTAAAATGAGTATGATCATAAAGTCCGAAATAAACATCTGTCAAGCTCTGTTCGGTGTTCAGGATGCGATCGCGGTGCTAGATCTGCGCTCCCAGACCCTCCAACCCCGGCTCGTTTCACGTTTTTGCGTACTGCCAATGACTCGCCCTTCAACCGGCTGCTCCATCTGATCAAGCTTGTAGTTCTTCAAGCAGAACGTAAGCGGCAGGATTGGTACAGCGGTACATATTGCTCCAATAAGCAGGTAGCGCATCGTTTCTTGGTAAGCCTGGTTGATGGCTATGCGTGCGGGCGAGCCTACAGGGTACAGCGTGTAATTGGACGCAACGGTGACGTCTCCGTAGATTGTTGCGTAACCGGCAGCGAGATCAGGTGGTAAGTACTGCTGAAGTTTTGATGGGACATAAGTGCTCCAGATTGCTCCAGAGACTGCTGCACCCACGGCGCCACCGACTTCAAGAATAGTAAGCCAAACTGTGGTTGCAGCCGCTACTTGCTGATGTGATGCAGATGCCTGAACACCAAGCTGTACTGGGACATTGAGGAACCCTCCGCCAATACCGACGGCGATTTGGGTACCAATGATAGCCCAGGTCGATGCACCTTCCGTGCGATAAGCTATCATAAGCCCGCTGTACGCTATTAGCTCACGGCCTTCGTGTCTGATCGAGAAAAACTTACAAGCCCATGATATAGACGCATGCTCCAGCCATCACAAAATACTTATAATGCCCAGTATACTTGATCATCAGAGAGACAACGATGGACGCTATAGTCGATGTGAATGTGAAGACACGTGTGATGTAGCCCGCTGTCACAATCGACTGCGCCTGTACAATGAGTAAGTACGAGAAGAAGTATGGGAAAACGCTCATGTAGAATGCCACTGCACAGTATTAGCGTCTGAAAAGGTCCCTGAGCACTGCATGACTTACTGAAGTAGAAGAAGGCAATTGCACTACCAGCAACAACTGTCCTGTTTCTGAAAAGATTAGGAGGGAAGAATGCCTTTGGCGCAAGCTTCTTGCTCGTCTCCCAAAATGGGAAAATGATGCAGATGACACCACCAATGACGAGCATAGCAATCATGCTGGCGTTCCGCCATTGCCCGGTTGCATTCGGTGCAAGCGTGAGCGGTAGTAAAACCAGTGAAATTCCTGCTGCCAACAAGAGAAGACCAAAGATATCCAAATCGAACCAGAGGTTTTTAAAAACTGCACCGATCGTTCGGCCCCTGAATGGGCTTGGGAAGTCCAGACCGAGCTTCTTCGCGCGACGCTGGTTCATGAACAAGCTCACAGCGAGAGGGATGAAGAAAACGGGCAAGATGATAGCCCATATACCATAACCCCAACGCCAACTCGTACCATTCAGGATTTTTGCCGCAAGCTCAGGTCCTGCCCACGTCGTCCAAAGAAAGGGTAGGTCAAAGATTGTCGAGAAAAGGGCGCGATTGAGCAGGTCCGTTGTGTCGGCAACGAATATTTGTTGCAAGACCTGGAGGCCATTAAACCCGGCGGCCCAAAAGATCTGCGCGCCTGCGTAGGTTTGGACGTTGTTTGATGCGGCTTGCTGAATGTAGCCGAGTGTATAGAAAATGATCGTGATGGTAAAAGATTCAAGACGGCCAAAGACATCCGCAATTTTGCCCATGGGTGGTTTGATGACGGCTGCACCTGATCAGAACTAGACACAAGGTACAAACACGTTCGTGAAGACTGTGGATACTTACCGCTAACGACCCCTTGTACCACAGCGATCGTTGATACTAACGAATGCGATTTGAAAGCACTAGTTGCAAACGCTGTAAGATTGCTGGTGACCTGAATCTCCAAAGACGTGATGTTGGCAATGAGCATGAGCCTAGTCAGACATCAGGATCGGTCTTTCTTGACATTAACGACAAGTGAGCATGAAACACTTACGTGACATAGGCTATGACGAGGCTAGTCAAGGTCCAGCTTTTGCTCACAGCTTCGATGCGCTTGACTCCAGCCTGGGCTTCTTCGCTACTCCGTCGACTGTCGCTCTCCTCACCCGACCGGGTGTCACTTGCGGGCCTCGCATCATAGGCTTTCTCGTCGCCCTCGTTGGAATACCTGTCATTCGGTCTCAAAGTTGTCTTCATGATAGCTGCAATGTCTCGTACGCTCTTGAGGAAGCGTAGAGTGTATGGTATGAAGATTCCGGAAAGGCTGAGACCTGAGCGACGACCGCATTTATCTGATCGACTCTGGGTTCTTCAGCCGTTCACGGCTGGTTCGCACTAGGCTCATCTCGACAAAGCGTTCCCAGCTAAGGGCGACAGATGCATGGCGAGGAACCGTCATTTGCCAATAAGTCGAGGACCGAACGCTGTGCTACGGTACACCACTGGCTCTGAAGCCTCCAGAGGCCCTACCTTTGGGCCACCCGTTCAAGATCGCCTTGTGGAGTGGTGCGAAAAATCGATCTGATAAGCCAATAGCGGTGGTATTGGCGAAGCTTGGGCGATGTCATCTCGCGCTGAAATCGCCGATGACATTAACTTTCTACATGCATCAACAGTATCTTCGACCTTGCGATGAATATCTCGCGCAAAACAGAAGACATCTGTAATCTGACGTGCGCTCGGGTGGAACTCACTGTCATCAAACTTGTGTTGTCACACGAAGGCCGCGAGGCTAAAAACGGGCTGTGGCGTACATTCCTCGGAGCACCAGCAGGACCGACCAGGATACACAGTGTTCAAGTTATAAAAGCCAGGAACCTGACAGAACACCAGATCAGCTTCTTCTGCTCACCAGGTCATGGTCAAAGTCGATGAGGTTAAGTACGATCGCGCATGTCAGACTTTACTGCCGTCATGTGACAATAGGTGCGTAGCACACTGTCGGGAAGCTCTCTCACTATCACACACTTTAGTGATTGAAGTTACCAATAGTCAGAAGAGGCAACCGGCTTCACAGAGAACGCAACGAAAACTGTAATACAAACAAAAGCGAAGGGCGCCCTGTACACGCATAGAGAGGATGGACCTTTCCACGGCGGCGTTGTACCTTTCGTCATGTACATGACACGCTACATGGAAACGTGATAAGACAGTGATGCGTGTGTCATGGGTGATTAGCACAAAGCTACTGGCCGACACCATGATAGGACAAAGCCCGTGAATCACCTTGTTCGTGCAAGTCGACTGCAATAGTCTCATGGACATCTTGGTGGCCTTGCAGGAAGCGTACGAGTTTACAGTGGTCCCAATGGTAAGGATCATTCGTGTAGAGGATCTACTGACCTGCTTCGGCCATTCGCTCCCTGGAGCGTATAGTTGAAACGTACTCCGTCGTCTTGCACTCCAAACCGCCGTTCCTTTGGGCGGTCCGGGTGAAGTGAGATGTGATCGTTTAAACAGATGCGAGGAACCGTGCTCTGAAATCTTTCTCTTCTTCACGGCGACCTGATGGGTGCACAGAGCCGAACTGAGAAGATGAAGCTTGGTAGGCCGCTGTGTGTATTCAGGTTAGGACTCTTGCGCGCTGCACCTCTTGACTGTTTCCAAACCTTCCACGTACGTCAGCAAGGAATAAGCAGCCATCGCTGTTGCTGCACGACGACGTCTGTTTGCGTAACTTTTGTAGCAAGCTGGAGTAGGCCTGCATTTGATGCGATGGTGCAGTAAGACGGATATTGACAGTGAAATGTATGGTCGTATTACCCCAAGTGCCTAGCATAGCAGCCTTCCACTTCGTTCGTATTTGCATCCTCTTCTGGTCGATGTACCCGTCAACCTTTTTCAATGCGCGAAAACACCTTGAACGCCGTTCCCATGCTCTCTCAAGCTCATGCACAAGAACTCATGACCGTTCAAGCGCTCTGTGCCGCCTTCCACTTCTTGACCCGCTTCTTGATGTCAGACTCCGTCTGCTGCATGGGGTTCAACTTCCTGTCCCTTGCCATCCTCCCGTAGTCTTCGCCGTACTTGCTCACTAGCCTCTCTAACCATTCCCCTTCCCTCTCACTCTGTTTCCTAGGCGCCTTCCTGACACCGTTCCTCGCCGCCTCTTCAAGCTCACTAATCACGGGGTTTTGGGCCTCGTTCTCTCTGCGCTCGGGTACCATCGCGAAGCCGCTCCATTCCTCCGCCTCACCCTCGCTGTCTTCCAACTCATTCAATGGGTCATTGAGCGGGTTGAACTTCTCCTCCTTCTGTCCTGTGATGCGCAGGATAGCGCCGGTCTCTGGGTCACGCTCTACTTCAATCTCTTCAATCTCGACGGCTTGAGCAGGCTGCTTCGAAACGATGTTCAGGCGGTTCGCAGTGCTATCGGCAGCGGTGTCGGCGCGCGAGGACTTGGGATCGTTGAGACCGAGGAGGGCAATTGTCTTTTCAGTGCCACCCGTTGCGTGGTTGAGGCGCGATGTCAGACCAAGACGGCGGTAGTTCTGGGAGAGCGTTTCCTTTTGATTCCTAGCTAGATGTCAGAGCAAGGTCAAATAGAGAGAGTACCGCTCGTTATGCCTACCAGTGCTTCGCAATGATGGGGTTGCTCAGAACCTTCTTTTTGGAGGGGCCATTCTGGCGCTTCTTGGGAAGCGACGACTTGTTCTTCTTCTTTTGGAGTTCGCGACCCATCTTGTATAAGTCTTGAAAGTTATAGAGGATGTGTAAGGTGTTGTCGTGTTGTGAGGTGGGATTGTCCAAAGCAGTCCCGCTCGGTCGCCAAAACGTCCCTTCCCCCAAAAAATTTAGTCTAGCGGCGCTAGTGCTCTTATCTTAGCGTAGCCAGCTTATCGCACTCCACTCTCGGTTGATGCATGTGTCCATTGCTTGACCCCTGGCCGAAAGCCTCTCAAACCAACAACTATAAACGGCCAAGCTAGTCAGTACGTGTCCATCATGGTGTCGCGTCGCAACCAAACTCTACTATCGCTCTCGATATTCTTAGGTGTGCTGGCCTGGAATGTTGCTGCAGCTGCCGTCAAGGGTGAGACTGCAGTGCCGGTGGGGCAATTGAGTGTCCATGATATCGAGGAGCAACTGCAGGTATGTTCTTAAATTGCTACGCATTTCACGATCAAGCTGTTGTGGTATATTCTACAAGCCACGCAATGGCTTCACGTGAAGAGGCATTGGCGAGGAGCACCGTGATGTCGCGTGCTCAGCAGCCAGCTGACTTCACCAGGACTGCTCGCTCGTCAAAGCTCTTAACGAGCACAAGATCGCTACGAACCCTACCACGTCATCGCTGAGCTCTCAGATCTTTGCCGTGCTTTTCCCTGGCAGCCCTGCTGTCAACGCTCTTCTCGCTACTCTCTACATCTCTGGGCCACCAAATTTCCTCCTCGCACTATGCCCGCCCAACATCGACCCCGCCTCGCTATCCGTCATGGTGGCTTTCGCTGTTGGAGGACTGTTGGGTGACACACTTTTCCATCTTTTGCCAGAGATCTTTTTGGGGGAGGATGAGCCTGACCATGTCAAGTTCGTCATGGTCGAGCCCAACAAGAACTTGCTGCTAGGTGTTGCTATTATGGTGGGCTTTGTCACCTTTGTGGCTATGGACAAGGCTCTGAGAATTGCGACGGGTGGTGCAGGTGGACATGACCACTCGCATGGTCACTCACACGAAAGTGCTGAGGCTTCAGCCAAGTCGACTGGCATCGAGACAAATGGCTCGGAGGGCACTGTGCGCGCCCGTAAGCATGTTGCGAACGATGCAGTTGTGGCAACCGAGAAGGAGAAGGAAATCAATGCCAGCGTCAAGCTGGGCGGTTATCTCAACCTCATCGCCGACTTTACTCACAACATCACTGATGGTCTTGCCCTCAGCTCATCGTTCTACGCTTCGCCCACCATTGGCGCCACCACTACTGTCGCTGTCTTTTTCCACGAGATCCCTCACGAGGTTGGTGACTTCGCTCTCCTCATTCAATCAGGCTTCAGTAAGCGGGCGGCAATGGGCGCACAGTTCGTAACTGCTGCAGGCGCTTTCCTGGGAACTTGTATTGGTATCGCGGTACAAGAATTTGGTGGCAGCTCAGCCACAGCAGAAGTTCCAGGGGGCGGTCTCTGGGGAACTAGTCTGCAGTGGGGAGATATGCTCCTTCCGTTCACTGCAGGCACGTTTCTGTACGTTGGCACGGTAGCGGTCATTCCTGAGCTGCTCGAGACTGGACCGAATAAGGGCGAGGAGCTCAAGAAGACTCTCACTCAATTCGCCGCTATGTTCACTGGTGCGGGAATCATGCTTGCGTAGGTCCCTCCACCATACACGCGTATGTTCTTTTGCTAACACGTACACAGAATCTCATGGTCTTGAGTAGTGACCACTAACGCACGTGGTATCTTTTGTTACCCAGTCTGGTATCAATCCGTCGCCTCCTCAACCGCATGGCATAGTTGCTACAAATCCCTCGTCTCTGGTTAAACGAGACCTTGAGTATAGTAGATCTAGACCGAGTCAGCACTACGACTATAGACGCCTGCTATACATGGACGCCCTATTAAATATAATTCGCAAGCCGCATCATCACGATGCGTAGACTTCCATTTCAGTCGTGCGAAACACTTACCGAATTGGGCCGGGTTCTCACACGTTTCAGATCAAGCCCCTGCTCTGCCGAGCAAACCAAATCCTAAAGGTACATGCCACATCGGGACTACATTACTTACAATCTCCGCACAATCACGCATCCCTTGCTTCGTCTGTTCGATTTGCCGTGCAGACTACAGTTTTCGGATGTTCTCATAGAGCCTCGACACCGAACGCGAGGTCGCTTACCCACTTATGTTGTGACTGGGTCGCAGCATCCCTACGAATAGCAACAGATCTCCAAGCACCAACCATACAGGGTACTCTGCTGCGGGCATGCTCAATCGTTCGATGACGGGCTGTGCGCGCCAATGTCGACTCAGCACTATTTTGAGATGATGGTGGCGCTCGAGCCTCGCGACATGCATCTGACATCAGGCAAGTATCAACGACTAGACACGAGGCTCGCAGCGTTATCCGCTTGTTAAATTTCAACAACAATGCAACGGTACGACTTGCAATGTGTGACACATGCCCGCACGCGGGCTGCTTTGAGCTAGGAGTGGGAAGGCTTGAATGAACGAGGTTCCGATTGGAGAGCTTTGGTCAGAGAGCTGATGCTGCTTCACAGTGCGCCACACTTCGGCTTGTGCTAGCGCTGCCGCCTTACCGTGCACATGGCATGCTTACTGCTGACCGGTGCGCACTACGCATATATCCACCAAGAACCCCGAGGTGGTTCACACGATGACCGACCATCGTGTGTGCTCTTAAATCTGTCATACAAATAGTCTCACATCCCTTCGCTACGAATCAACTTCGTAAACTCTGAAGTTTTCGAAGCTTATTCTGCAGCTCAGCCGCACCATTGCACTACACTTTCCAGCTCTCATTGTCAGACAACTTCTTCCCCGCACTAGGACAGCCAAACAACAGCCGACGAACTACATCTGCTTGGGGACTATCTACACGAGCAGTTCGAGATGTCTAAAAACGAGATGTATATTCTTTGTCGCCCGGTTTCACCTCCACGCTCTCGATCTATTCTCGCTACGATCCTCTTTCTGATTTGCATACCGTTCTTCTTCTACCAGCTCGTCCCAGCCTTCACGCAGTCGACGGATGCCCTGATTGAAAACATCATTGTCCACTTCAAAGAGAACCACTGCACAGCAGACGTCGGCGACGCCCATTGCTGTGCACTGTTCACGGAAGCAACTCCATGCGTTGAAGAATGCAGGAAGGAATTCGTCGACAGAGAGACCTTCACACTGACAGTCGAGTACGACGAATGTGCCGACACATGCCTACGTGGCTGGGAAGGGTGCAGCGGAGCCCAAGAGAGGGAACACATCACATGAGTACAAGGCCGTCTTACAACAACGAATACTTCTTTCGAAAACGCAATCGCCACTGGAAGACACAACGGTTCACTTCGACGTCGTTATGGCTGGTGTTGAGGCGCGACACCTCGCCAAGACCTAAGACGGTAGTCGGCCGGCTATCGCGGCAAGATACCTACTCTGTGCATGCACATCCGGCACGATAATTTAGGACGAGCGACAATACGATGCACCGGCTGCGGGCGGCGACCTGTCGCGTGGGCAACCGACAGCGACTCAAGCGAGCCGATGGTGGTGGAGCTTGGGGCCTAAGAAAGTGTGGAGAAGATATGGGGCTGAATATATTGTATGTCGGTGCACGACACCGCGAAAGGGGTAGGTGAGGACTCGCACGAGAGATGAGGTCGGAGGAACGGACAATTTTACGAGATAGAGCAAGGGGAAAGGGGGAAGGTGAAGGCCGAAAGGAGAAAAGAAAAAGACCTGAGCTCTGAGCAAAAACACTAACGATTGTTATGAATAACGGCCAAGCTATACATAAATAATACAACAGCAACCCACTACAACATTATCACGATTTCTAAAAACGTGAACACCACATCTCTGTAAGAACGCTTAATCTCCGAGCAAGAGCTTGTATTTAAATAATGACGTCACGCGAAAAGCACGTGCAATACGCGCTCGCCGGACCTTCACCCTTCCTGCGCCACCATCGAATAAAAAAACGTGACAGAGCTGGCGACGACGCGAGTCGAAATGCGAGAAGTTTACTTCTCTTGAGAATTCTTGATAGGCCGGTGTCCAGTTTGCTGTATTCTATGCAGAAAGTCGAGGCTCATCATCAGCTGCGAGTGCTACACCTGTACGGTGAAGGAGCGAGCCTTGAAGCGTCCGATATGTGGTGTCGACAAGAGTCGAATGGCTGCTCCAGCGGATAAGGAGCTGGCTCTAGACGCAGACACAGAGGCGCAGAAAATGCTTGACAGGGTTCAGCTGATTGCATCTAGTTCTCAGCTTAAGGATCGAAACGAAGAGAACGAGCGGCCTTTCAATGATCTTGAAGATTGAGGTAGCTCACCTCCAAGCTGGAATATTCGACGATTCGAATGGGAATCTGCTTTCAATCTGGCATGTTTACGTTCTTCTGAGTTGCTTTCTTGCTTTCCTACTTTCTGTATTATTGGCTTGTGGTGCGCAGGTCCCGCAGACGGCATCATCAACTGTGGTGAGAGAGGCGGGCTTTGCCTTTACTTACTATCGAAACTTGACCCACTGCAGTATTCCCTCCGTCTGCTCCTACCCTTCCTCACATTATCTTTCACTCACACTCTTTCAAACGACTTTTCGTGAGATTGGACCGCAGTACACTGCGTGCGATGCCATAGTCACAGTTGTTTTACCCAACATAAGCTAGAATCCACCCAAAAGCTACTCAGAGGGGCCAGAAATGTTGAAAACTTCTCAGAACAGAGGTCACGACTCATTTTCTGCAGATCTAGCATCTTCCGCCATTCCTCAAGACACCGATCGTGCCCGGCCACCTCGATGCAGAACCTGCAAGAAAACTATGGACACCACGTTTGATCGGCAAAAGCATAGGGACAAATGGTGGACAAATTGCACAAGCTGTCGTGCTGCGAACACGACCAGGTGTCGAGGGAAACGCGAATTGGGCTTGACCGAGCCTAGACAGTCACACCCACCTCGTCAGCCAGCAGAAGGCTTCGTAAACGAGCAGCTCGATTGGACCAAGAACGCAAAGAGTACTGGGTGTGGACAATGTGGCAAACACCCCTACAATCCCTGGATAACAGCCTGTGGACACCTCATGTGTAATACATGTTACGAGGGTATTTTGATGCTTGCAGCGAATTTGGGACACGTTAACGGCACGTGCGGGACTTGCGGTGAGCTGTTTCTCATTACTTCTCCGTACGAGCAAGAAGGGAAAGAAATGTTCCTGGTTGAGTCGACCAAAAAGAGGAAGAGAGTGCTAGGGCTTCTCAGGCTGGGAAACCATATCGAAGATGGCAGAGTCGAAAATAAGAGCTTGAATTCAGCGAAGTCTGTGCAGGCATTGACGGAGTGTTCTGTTTGCGGAGACTTTGCGCCATCGAATCAATGTCCTGAACTTCCGGCATGTACGCATAAGTCGGACATTGGCAAGGAATGCTTCCTCGGCTGGCTTGACTCCCAGATTGACAGCACCATCTGGGAACAGATACAATGCCCTTCCAATGGCTGTAGTCAGCCCATTACTCACGCCGATGTTAAGACATACGGGTCGGACGATCTTTTCACTCGGTGAGATTACTCTTGTTCCCATTCAGAATCAACGCTGACAGCTTTCAAGCTTCGATGAACTCTCAATGCGTGCTTTGCTCAGCAACGACCCGAACTTCCGCTATTGCCTTGCTGAGGGATGCAATTCCGGCCAGATTCACGACCTGGGATCGGGAGGCAACATCTTTCGCTGCAACGCTTGCAATTTTCGCCTCTGCACCATACACGACGTGCCATTCCACACGGGCGAAACATGCGCTCAATACGATGAGCGGAGCTACAGAGAAGAAGAGCAGCGCCGGAAGGAAGATGAACACAGACAAGAGCAAGATGGTTTGAGCAGAGCTGAAATTCAGACAAGTACCACGAAATGTCCTGGCTGCGAAGTGCCGATCCACAAGTATATCGCCTGCGACCACATCACGTGTAAGTCCACTCGAATGCTGCACTTGGCGTGTCAGAAATCGGCCAGTAGCTGACCACGACCAGGTAGCCGATGCAAATTTCAATTTTGCTACATCTGCCGCGCGCCGTACCAAGGCGAGAATGGCATTTGGCTTGCTGGCAACAAGATTCACAGCACCAAATGCAAGTATCACCCAAACATGCTACCGGACTACCAAGAACCTGAGGCTGAAGAAATGGGTTCCGAAGAGGCAGAACCTGAAGACGCAGAATATGAGGATTCAGAATCTGAGGATTCAGAACCTGAGGAGCTAACACCTTGATATGTAGATCTTGCAGAGATGTCACTCGAGAACACCTTTCTCCTTTCTCCGTAACTTGTTCGAAGCGAAATTTCACCGGTTCTCAGACTAATAGCCGATGACAACAAGTCTGAGAATTCAACTTTGGGTAGAAGGTCTTGGACAAAGGCGTCGCTGATTCATATGGTGTGAAGCCTCCGTGAAGATGCTTCTATTCAAAGACATATATCAGAGATGTGATGCAGCTACGATCAATACCACGTAGAAGTTAAGACTAAAGAGGTTATTGCCAAAATTACGCTTTTGCAAGTGTTCACTCTAAAGGTCATGCCTCTGCCTAGCCGCACTGCATAAATATACAGCTTCGACATGTGTCTTCGTATCTTATGCCAAAGGAAGCTAACAAAACCAACATAGCAATACAACAATTAGAAAAACCAAGCCCTCCACGACACCACAAGCTTTAGTAGTCCCGAAACAGCATAAGCCTCCTCCCAATCCTAAACGGATCATCCTCTTTCTCCAAAGGCGCCGTAGCATTGTGCATTACCATAGGATTCCCCGCAACAAAGCCGTCGATATCGCTATCCAGCTGCCTGAGACTCGTCCGCGACTGAGGCTTCCAGTGAAGGCAGTCTCTCACCACCGCCTTCAAATCGCCACTATACCCATGCGCGGATGGGTAGAGCCTCCAAGGTTCAGGAAACATGGCTTCTGGCGTCAAATCGGCTTGATGGTCCACTGAAGTGACACTGATCTTTTCGATCATCGGCTGGCCGTACTCGTCTTCATGTTCATGATTCAGGACGTCTTCGCGCATGGGCTCATTGTTATCGCGCGAACATGTCATGAGCTCCCAGATCAGGGCGCCGAGCTTCCAGACGTCTGTTTTCTCGCCGAGGGGGTAGGGTGGGTTGCCTGTTAGGGTTTGGTGCTCGATGGCGTGGCTCTTGTGATTGTGGTGCCAGACGTATTCGAAAGGATTTTCGGATGGTGGAGGTTCTTCTCCCTCGACGGTGGGTGGTGCGTCGCGTTCAAAGAAGCCCATGCCGAAGTCGGCTAGGACGACTTGTGGGAGTTTCTTGCTGGCGGAATCGATTTGTATGAAGGCGTTGTTTATGTTTATATCCAAATGTGTGATCGGTTTCCAGTCTGGGTCCGTCTCCGTGTGGGAAGTTGTGCCGTGGTGTAGAATCAAAAGTGCTTTCACTAGAGATTGGAGAATGTACCAAATCAAACCTTCTGGCAGAGTTTGAATCTGCAGTAATTCGCCAGGTGCCAGCCGCATGAGAAGTCCATCGGACCTATTTTCTCGACTCCATTGAGGATAAATGTCCTTCACAGGTCGACCAAGGTCGCCTCCTGCGTAGTATTTAAGATAAAGCCGGTACCTTCGTTTCCGCATCATGAGACGATACCCATGATGCTCCACGAGATTTTCGAATCCTGAATCGGACGTGTCCTCTCGCTTTCGCTTCCGATCGATGCGTCGGTGCAATGCAATCTCTTTGGGCACCTGGTCTCGCCAGTGAGTTGGATTGCTGTATTGCTCTTGCCTCATCTCGCAATCCTTAACTACCGTACGCTTTAGTACAGTCAGTGTGTCAGATATCCCTCTCACGTTAAGAACCGGACTGCACTTACCTCTACGACGTTGTTCCGTTCGTCGACCCGGCACCAGAGTCCAGCTGCGCCATAGGCCCCTGAAGCAAGAAACCGGCCTCCGCGCCAGTTTGTCTCATTTGCTTTCCACATAAGCGGCTTACCATCCATGTATCCATTAACAGCCGTAACCTCATTCTCCTGAAGCTTGCTGAACAGAGGTAACGTGCTCGTGTCAGGATCTTGATCCCACGGCTGTGGAGGCCAAAAGTCAAACTGATATGGATTTGTCATTGCTGCTGGGACAACCGCAGGTGCTGCTGGTTCTGCTCCCGTTTGCGTACCCTGATCCGTGCCAGGAGCTGAAGCAGCTGTCACAGCTGGCGCAGTTGGGATAACTGGAGCGACCGGAACAGCTACCAGCAGCCCACCTGCAGCATTCCTCAGTGGTGGCATCTGTTTGTTCTGTCTCGCAATCAATACATCCGCATCAATATACGGATGCAGCGGGATCGCCACACGACCAGGGACATACGCCGCCAGCGCGCCTGCATTCGGACCCGCTCTATGGGTACGATACAACGCCCTGATAGCCATATCTCCAGACTAAAGCGTGTCTAGCGTTGTATTGGTCTGAGCTGTAGGATGTTAGCTTTTGGACATCTTCTTGTTCAGTCGTTCGAGCTGCGAACCTAGCGTCCATGTGCGGTTTTGAGCTATCCATAGTTTGGCATCGCGGTTGAAATATGTCCTGTCAGACCCGAAAGGTGGTTGTTTGACCATCGTGATGATGTATTGAATCCAGCTACGTTTGAGTTGCGTAAGTAGTGGTGAGTGTAGGCCGAATTTTGTGACTGGACACACGCCGCCATATAGTCGTTTGGTGTGTCATTGTATCGACACGTTTGCTTTGAGGCTGTGGAAGAAGAAGACAATGAGATGAGTACGGACTTGATCTTGAGGTACTAATTGGCTGCGCAGGGCTGTGTGTACAAAGACTGACCACGAACGGTTGATATTCCGGTGCCGCGTAAGAACAATGGAAGAACACAATAAAGGCAGGATAAAGACTAAAACTGGGGCACCAGCCCCTGTTCCTGAGAGAGATGGGCAGATCAATGCACTCGATTAGGAAAAGTGCATTTGCTCCAATCTACTCCTCCTCGTTCCCTTCGCTTCGTGGAACATACGCACTCCCCAGCCGAAATCCCTCCATTAGGGCATCAACCTTATTCTACAGATCTCTAGAACTTGCCTTTGAACCCATGTGCTTGTCCCTATTCCTCGACGTGATCTTTTTCAAATCCTTCAACACGAACTTATCTTTCGGAAGGTACTGTAGACAACCACGGATGGCTGCTCGGAGTTGCGCTGAGTGCTCGTGCGAAGCCTCGAAAGGCTTGTTGCCAGTAAGAAGGAAACTTTTCAGCTGATCCTTGCTGTTACGGGTTACCGTCGTTGAGTCTCCTCGCAAAAGTAACTCCGGTGTGACTACTATTGTCGTCGAAAAAAGGTGCTTCGAACTCTGTGTAGAAGGGAACGTTCATTGCGAGATTCCGCCTACTCTGTCAGATTTCCACTTTCCAAGGTTGGAAGATTAACTCGCACAATCTGGCCAATTCCCTACACATCCGTAGCGCTCGTGAGCTTTATCAATAAACCGTCAAATCCTGGACGATACTGGAACTCCTATGAAGTCTCCTGGGAAAGATGCCATCGTCAGTATTAACCTGGCCGGGACTTGGTAATACTTACAGGTGGGTACTTAGCGGCAAGCGCAGGAAAAGAACCACCACACATATAATGCAGCGGGTTATCCTAGTATTCGTCATCTTCATCTCGAAGATTAACGAACGCAGTATCAAAATCGGCGAGAACAATGTGTGGGTACTGCTACATTTAGCTCTTCAACATCCGGTCAGTCAAAGACGAACTTACCTCAGACTTCGAGAACACGGCCATGCCATCCTCGGGCTCACGCGGATCTGGCATGCGCTGGGAACCATAAGAGCCTTGTTTACCTGACTTGACAAAGATGACCTTTCCCGAAGTGTAAGTAGCTATGAACAATTTCGTTCCACTTCTGCTCGCCCAAGAAGGGGATGGCGCCTCTCTGCATGACCAGTGCAGCGCCTACTAGCTGATCGAAGACCTGTCACAGAAACGTCTCCGGAATGACGTCTGGGAGTGCATCGTCCACTTTCTCACCGTTCCAGTCTTCAATGTCAGAAAGGTCATCGAACTGTCCGTCTTTGTGATTCTCAGGATCCTCAGCTTTGGCGTCTAGATATCTCGTCCACTCTTCGGTCCTTATGGTGTGCACATCGTCGTCCACCTCCTCAGGTAAAACGCCGTGAGGATTGTTTCGTGCTTCCTGGATCTTCGGATGCGGTTTAAGCCACCTATGCCTATTATGACGCCGCCGCCATGGCCGCGAGTAGTGCTGGAGTGCATAGTTGAGGACACCGAGATCGCAAACTTCGTTGTAAACCCGGTAAAGTCGCTTCCACATATCGATACGATGGCCATAGTAGCGGTGGAGGTTATTTTCGTAGTTTCTCTGCTCATTTAGTCGTCTGAGGATAGCAATTTCGCGAGGAGGCTGATCGCGCTAATTGATCGGGCTAATCTATTTGTTTTGATGCACTGTGGCGACATCTCTTACGGCAAGCCTCTGATCATCTACGTTAGCAGAAGCTCGTTGGATTCATAGGCACCGTTTGGTATACCTCTTGAACGTTGTTGTTATCGTCTGTTTTGACCCAATGAGTGCAGCTGCCCGTTGCACCCTGACCCAAGAAATGAGTCCCGTGCCATCTCTTAGCTTCTGGTTCTCTGTCCGTATCACACAGACCAGCCTCCATAAGCTTTCGCTTTAGCGCCTTGTCGAGCTTACCTTCATCTACTAATGGTAGCTGGGCACTCATTTGCGCCAGTGGTGGCATATACGGGAACCTGGAGGTGTTGATTCGAGCCTCTGCTTGAGGCATCGAAGTGATGGTGCGATCTTTCGGAGGCACTTCATCTGGTGTTCCATCTTCTCCAGCATTACCACCACCATACCCAGACTCAGCCAGCGGCCCATTACTCGACTCTTTAGGCACATCCGGTATCTCCGCGTTATCCACAACCTGCAGATTATCCCCACTAGCTCTGCCATGAAGTCTTATACACTCCTCTCTCTCAGCACCTGTCGCCTGATACTTGAACATCCAATGGAGTGTCGCAGCAACCTGTCCTTCAACATGTCAGATATTTTGTCAATATAAGTAACTACTGTTCGAGAACATACCAGCAGTCCAAGTCGGTCTCAGTTCCTGGATGCGCAGGCGGTAGGCACCCATGTAGTGGAATTTCGCATCCTTGTATTTTTTCTTTGGCGCCATGGTGGAAGGGTGATTGCGTGTAATCTAGTCTCGCAGAATTTGATTCGAGAAAGTAATTTAATGACCCAAGGTGGAGACAAGCATCGATGATACTTATTTTCGCCTTTTTGTTCCAGCGGGAGCGCTATGTGCAGCCTGGTCAGCAAACAAATATGTTTGGTAACAGGAATAGGTTGTTTGGAGCTACTTTGTTTGTGAGAGGAGATCAAAGGTGAGATCATGGGGCGTTCTTGTCTTTGTCGGACGCCAATGGAGTCGTTGCACTCAGATCTGCCGCGGTCGCGGCCTCTAAGAATGCAGCATTACGTTCTTGCAGTTGTGAGCAACTGACCGAATGTCTGACTATGCCAAATGTACCCAGAGTATCCTGCTCACTTCCAGCTCACTGCATTAGGCCAACCCCCACCAAGACGTCCCCAACTCGAGACCCATCATCATCCGGCAACACCAATCCGGCTTTCCCAACATCCATCCCACCCACTGCAAGCTGCGGATTAGCAAGCAAGTATTCACTAACTCTGTCGAGAACCTCCCGCGGAGTAGGTCTATAGTCTTTCCAGAACCTCAAGCAGTCCCTCACCAGCGCTTTAAGAGGCTCACTGTACCTGCTAGCTGCGGGCCACTCTTTACTTCCGATCAGAACCTCGCGGTCGTAGAAGTCGTTGATACCCATGTTGTATGGCACGCGTCTGGAAAGTGCAACTGAATCCCCCGTAATCATGTCCACGGGGCCGCCTTCTCGTACGGGGCCTTGAGACTCGACTTGATTGACGATGAGACCCCATGCAATGCGGCCGATACCCCAGACGTTTGTTTTTTCGTCGAGGGGTTGAATGTCTTCGGGGTTTTGGTCTTGGTGTTCCTGGGTATGATTAGCGATGTTCATGATGTTTCAGAGGTGCAGTGTTTCTTACAGGGGCATATTGAGTGTTGAGGATGTGGACTGGTAGTGTGTGATCCAGTGGATTCTCGTTCAAAGCTTGACAATGGTCAAAGTCGAGATCGAAGGTTGAGAGGCCAAAGTCAGTCAGCACGGGCACAAACTCCCTGTCCTATAAATATGTCGGTATTCACTTTGTAGTTGTAGATTCATGGTAATTACTTCTCTCTCGACAGACCCATGCGGACGAGAAGCTCCAACCGCTGCTCGTTCCGTGCTCCTGAACCTTTTACTTGGGCCTACTGGAGACGAGTCTGCAGCATCCTCGGACAACCTTTTTCGCTTCGTGTTCTGGATGTCAAGTAAGACGTTGGGAAGTTGGAAGTCCAGGTGCACAATAGGTCTCCAGTCCTCCACTGGTTCATCGCCTGTAGTGCCATGCTGTAAAATAAGAGACGCAGTTGCAAGCGCCTTGATCGTATGCCATATAAAAGCTTCCGGTACAAACTCTTGAGTTGAGGCATCCTTGCGGTTAATGCCGTACCATTTTTCGTGGTACGACTTATCCATAGCGACCTGGAGGTCGCCGCCCGACGCGTAGTCGGTGTACAGTCGGTATCTTCTTGTTGACATCAACAGGCGATGTCCTCGGTATTTAACAATGTGACGACAAGCTTCGATCTCTGCTGACCGTCGTGATTCAATGCGCCGATGGATTGCAATTTCTTTCGGAAGACGATCTCGCCAATTCTTGGGGTCACGCCAGGCGTCTCGAGGAAAGGCAACATTGTCCTTGACAACCATTCTGTCGACAACGTTGCCTTGCTCGTCGATCTTGCACCACAATCCAGCTGCACCTGACGAGCCAGAGCCAATGAACTTCGCGCCCTGCCACCTGGTTTCTTCGTCTGACATGTGTGGCTTCGTGTTCATGAAAGTGTTTTTGTTCTCCATAGACATCGTACCAGCCCCAACAGTAGGCAAGTCCGGCTCATAAGGCCATGGAAGCGGAGGCCAAAACTCGTACGGCGTATTGATATACGCTGGTGCAGCAAACACTGCAGCAATAGGTGTTTGTACGGGCTCACTATGCCAAGCTGGTGCAGTCGGTACAGCATACCGAGCGTACATAGAAAGCGGAACAGGCGGAGTCTGAACAGATGCAAGCGCCCCGGGTAACATACCATGCGATCTAGCCTCAATGACATTTGCCTCCGTGTACGCTACGTTCGGGAAGAGCGTCGAGAGGGTAGGAATCTCCCCGTTGCTGGTCGAGTAGTGCTGCTTTACCGTAGGATCGCCGTGGTAGACTGTGATGATTGTGTTCATGCGCTCTGCTGTTGTAAAATGATTAGTTGGAATGGCGATGAGTTAGTCTTCCAGGCTGGAGGGCATACCTAAAGTCCACATGTGTCGGCTCGCTTTGAGATGGGGCGTAGCGTGTCTGGAGAACCTTTGGAAGCGGTTTGGTGTCATGCTGTATTTGTGGAGCCAGGAGCCCTTCGCTGAGTATTGAACGATAGTTTGATGGGTCAGCTCCAGCTGCTGAGGATCACGGTTCAGTTGTAACAAGAGGCTGTTGTAACAAATTTTGTACTGTTACGAGAACTGCGTATGACCATAGAGATAAAGCTCGTGGCATATTGATAGACAGCTCGAACAGCAAAGAGGTGTAGCAAGCGAGGAAAGACAAAGTAGAAGACAAAGCACCACAAGAATTCAGTGATGTGAATGGCATTGTAGCCAGATGTTTCCTTTTCAAGCTTTCGTGTCCTAAGTCGAATACTTCCAGCTCCAATATTTCCAGCCATAACATAATGATTCCTTCGGCGTAGCTTTCCAGGAACAAGGTGGCCATGTCGTACCAGATTCCGTCCCAATTGCGTAGTGAAACAAGTGTTGTAATCTCCTTGTCTGGTGATGCTTCTAGAAAGTATGAGGTAAGCCCCCGTAGTAGTATCTCGAGCCATCGAAGCACTTTGTTGTCCTTGGGCGTCAACATCGGCAAGGCCATGTCTCGATTGGGCTGTAGTATTTTGTCGTGTGCTGCCATCTGTAGCACCAAAGTTCCACCACCTTAGCCAGGACCGATCTTGGGCATATCGTGGTGCTCGCTCAGGCCGCTCAAGTACTTGTTCAGCTCCTCCACCTTCTCCTTGTGCGTCTTCACCCCTTCACGCTTCAGCTTCTCTTCCAACCTCTTCCTCCTGTACTCTTCATGTCTCTTCTCAGCCTCTGTCTTCTTTCTTCCTCCGCCTTCCCTGATTGCTTGTTCGGCGGTCTCGGGCGACAGCGAGCGCCCTGGCGATTTCAAGTCTCCAGGGTTTGAGGCGCGCTTCTCGATGTCTGTGGTAGTGTTGGAAGATTCGGCGGCCTCGATGGGCTTGGATCGCTTTTTCTTTTTCTTCTTATCGACGCCGACGCCCTTCAGTTTTAGGCCGCCGCCGGCTGTTGTGTAGTCTGACGGCATTGCGCGTGTCGCGGCTTGGGCGCATACAAGTGTTGGTGTGAACGAGTTGTGAAGAGCGGAGGCACTAGTAGAACACGTGATACGCTGGACTCATGTTGGAACGCACTGTTTCTCCACAAGATTGTAAGAGTAACTCTGCTAGACAAATCAAGTATTTGACACTCCCGTCATGTAGTATCAAGGGTGCATCCATCAAGATACTGCTCACTCTCTTGCGCAGAGACGGCCCCACCAGCGCAACTCCGCACACCCCCGAGCCACATCCCTGCATGTTCATGACCTAGGTCCTAGGCACCACCACTCAGAACAACTCCCACGTCTACAACACCCACGCGCCTCGATGGCCCCCAATATCACGCAACGCCCACCGTGATGGAAGTCCGTCGCGACCCCCGCTCCTTCCTCTTCTTCATCATCCTGCTCCTCATTATCAACTCGCCTGAACCGCAGCAGCCCTCCTACAACACGCGCACACGCTACGATGAGCTCATACAGCGCGAGTGGGACCAGCTGGATGTGCTGAATCGGACACGATGGGGCGACTTCAATGTGGGGAGAAAGAAGTGGCTGAACATTAGTGGACTGAGAGACGAAGATGGGTTTGGTTGGGACATGCTGTCTGGTGTGCAAGAGAAAGCGAACGCGCACGGGGAGAGAGCGCTTGGCGACAAGTGGAGCAGTGTGCTGGATGGGACACTACATGAACTCAAGGAGGGAGGCATGGCGCTGCCCATATACAAGAACCTCTCTGGGTACGTGCAGGGTGAGTGGGTGCGGGATCCGAGCAGTCGTGTGCGCCATCCCAGTGACATGGGCAATACGACTCACCCTGCCAGAGACCCGTTTACCAACTCGGCTATGGGCTTTGACCGCAACTTGACGGGCCCGGCCGGACCAGTGCGCGTGCACATCACCGAGCTCGAGGACAAGATGCGGACAGACGCGAACAAGACCATCTCGGAAATTAGTGCAAAAATCGTCGTGGGGGACGATGAGTCGTTTGGCGGCAACTGGTGGGAGTTTTACGTGCATGGAGTGCACTTCAAAGAGAGTGGACATGCAGTGTTGACGACAACGAGCGAACGGTTCGCCGGCATATTTGCGCTGCCACACTTCCAGCTCTCCTCACGGCTGCACGACACATCGAAAGACTTTCTAAACTGGACAATCCACGAGACGATCGATAGACAGATCCACCGCACGTTTCCTATCTGGAATCCATGGACCAGCTCGCCTGCGGGGTCCAATGAGGATATGATTGGAGTGGCACACCACTGCGAGTTTGTTCTCTACTTGCAACAGCCTCCGAGTGTGCAGGCCATGGACATGGACTGGCTCGAGCACGAGATGCGATACCCGACTGGAGCGCCACTTGGCCATCGTTCGCAGTTGTCCATGTCCATGGTGGGCTTCTCGCCAGATTGTGGATATGTCATCGAGTCGAAAGGACCGCCAGACTTTCCGCCGTCAGAAGCCATGCATCTTGTGGGCTCCAAGTTGGAAGACTATAACAGCCGGGCGAGACACAGCATAGTCGCTTTCGCAATTGCCTTTGCCTTCCAACTATCCCTCCTCATCAAGCAGATGAAGGAGACGGCAACACCCTCAATGCGTAGCCGCGTCAGCTTCTACACTATTGCTATGATGGCCCTGGGCGATGGCTTCACTTTCTTGGTGCTCATCTTTATGTACCTGTTCCTCGGCACTGCACAACTGGCCATGTACAGCATCGCTTTTGTCGCGCTGTTCTCCGTGCTTGCACATTTACGGTTTCTCATGGATATCTGGTCTGTGCAGTCGGCCGAGAGAGCTCGCCAGGAACGACAGCAAGCTCCAGCTCCAGCTCCAGCGCCACCGCCAGCTGCTGATGCACCGTCTCCTGCTTTGGCAGCTTCTCCGCCCGCAACAGCTCCCCCACGGACAACTCCTCCACGAACAGCTCCACTAACAGCTCCACCAACAGCTCCACCACCCTCCACAGACGCTGGTCTCCCCCTCCCTGCGACTGCACCTCGTCCCCCTCCACCTCCACGGGCGCAGACACCTATCCTTATCGCGCCTGACCAAGACGACCCGCTCTCAGATGATGATGCACCTCTCCTCCCCACCACCAACCCGGCCGCGACGACAACCACGCCTACCCCCGCAGCACCCAACCCGCGTGCCGAGTTTGGGACGCTGTATTCTCGCTTCTGTCTCCTGCTTGTCATCACCTTCTTCGTGACGATTCAGTTCGCCACGGCGCGGACGCTGTACCGCAGTGTCTACTTCAGCGCGCTCTCGTTTATATACCTATCCTTCTGGGTGCCGCAGATCTACCGCAACGTGATGCGCAACTGCGGACGAGCCCTGCGCTGGGACTATGCAATCGGAACGTCCATGACGCGTTTGGTACCCATTGCCTACTTCTACCTCAAGGCAGACAACGTGCTCTTCGCCAGCACCGACTGGACGACGTTTGCCGCCCTCACAGGCTGGGTGTGGATTCAAATAGTCGCGCTGATCAGCCAAAACATACTGGGCCCACGCTTCTTCGTGCGCGAAGGCTGGGCACCGCCCGCATACGACTACCACCCTATCCTACGCGAAGACGAGGAAGGCGCCCTACTCCCCCTCAACGCCACGTCCACATCAGACGACGCAATCGAGGGCGACGGCGGCGGCAAGAGCGCAAGCGCAGGCGAAGCAAAGGACAAGGGCAAGAAGGTCTTCGACTGCAGCATCTGCGCCATGGATATCGAGGTCCCTGTTGTACCTGCCGGCGCAGCAGATGAAGGCAGTGTGTCCGGGACCGGTATGATTTTGCAACGGCGCATGTACATGGTGACACCGTGCCGGCACATATTCCACGCTTCGTGTCTGGAGGGGTGGATGCGGTATCGTCTGATTTGCCCGAATTGTCGTGAGGCTCTTCCTCCGCTGTAGATGAAGCGGTTATTGTTATCTTACTTTTGGCTTGTTCTCGTGCCGTGAATAATCCACCCTTCAGCCACCCATATCCAACCAACGCCAGCGTCACACAGGCAGCTGCTCACAAGTGAAGTAGGTATCGAGTCGGGTGGCTTAGTGTGGGCCGTTGAGTGGCGCTGGTACTCCACTCGACTCCACCCCAGCTACTGATTGTGACGTTTTACTTTTGCGTTGGGTGACAGCGGAGACAGCGTGCGCCAAGCCAAGCCAAGCTGAAGCTGTTAGGGGAGTGGAGTGGGGGCGTGTCAATAGTAGACGCAGACAGCCAGCGTGTCGAGGACGAGGACGCAAGAAAATAAAAGACGCCTCGTCGGCATTGATTTGTGGTCTTGAGTCGAATAGGAAGAGAGCTGCGGCGGCAGGAGCAAGCTATTTCTGGCACACAGCTGCGGACACACTAAGCCACTGTCGATCTTTCGGCGGTTTCAGTGCCAGGGGTGGATGCAGGACAGGGCTGAAGGAAGGAAGAAGGCTGTGCACTGTCATTGTTGATGGCTTGCGTGGTTGTTCTGTCTGTCAGCTTTCTTTTGTTGTCCGTTTAACTTGCTTTGTGTATACGTACCGTCCTGTACTTGTGGTTTGTGTTGCAGTTTCTTGGGCGCGCGATATTGTATCTCCTCCCTGGCACTACGACGACACGCGAGTACGCGTCTCAGCGAGCATTACAACGCCCCCGGACTCCGAGTAATACGAAGCCTGTCGCTCTGCTCTCCGCATCCACAGCACACCGCGCACGACTGTTGAACCCCGGCGCTGCACGTCTGACCGGCACCTCGTCACAGCAGCAACTGCATAAGCAGCACCACCACCCTCTCCTCCGCTACCACCACCGCCATGGCGGCCAACGACTACTACAACACTTCCTACCCGCCCACGGGCCCCGCGACCGGCCATGCCACCGCCGTCAGCCCCCACGACCCAACAGACGCTCCGCTCCCGCCGCTGCCAGGCAAGCAGTCGCAGCACGTCGTGTCGCCCGTCGCCTCGCCCTTTGACGACCACAACTACCCGCCCTATCCTCTCAACACCAACATCTCCACACACTCGTCCGGCGCACTGGGCGGCTACCCCGACACATCCTACCAGGGCCCGCCCCAGTATGGCCAGAACACCTTCGCCAGCCCCTACGACACGCCGCCCGCCCATTCAGGCCAGCGCGACCCCTTTGCCGACCAGAATGCCATTCCGCTACAGAGCAAGATGAGCGGCAGCCCCACGCGCTACCACGCCGACCCGGAGGGCATGTACCCGGCCCCCGAGAAGAAGAAGCGGCGGCCCAAGAAGAAGGAGGGCTGGTTCAGCGGGCGCATCACGTGGGTCGTGTACATCCTGACCGTCGTGCAGATTGGTGTCTTCGTCGGCGAGCTGATCAAGAACGGCATCCTGACGGGCTCGCCCATCCAGACCAAGCCCAACTTCAACATCATGATCGGGCCCTCGCCCTACGTCCTCATCAACATGGGCGCCCGCTTCACCCCCTGCATGCACAACATCAAGCAGGTCATCGACGCAAAGGTCACGTCCTGGCCCTGCCCCAACACCACCTCGCTCGATGCCGGGAGCCTGACATGCTCGCTCAACGAGCTCTGCGGCCTGGGCGGCGTCCCTGACCAGTCTGCCGTCACAGACTTCAAGGACCGCTCCCACGAGCCCGACCAGTGGTACCGCTTCATCGTGCCCATGTTCCTGCACGCAGGTATCATCCACATTGGCTTCAACATGCTGCTGCAGCTGACCCTGGGCCGCGACATGGAGAAGGAGATTGGGCCCCTGCGCTTCGCCCTCGTCTACTTCAGCGCGGGCATCTTCGGTTTCGTGCTGGGCGGAAACTACGCCGCGGACGGAATAACCAGCGTGGGCGCCTCGGGCTCACTCTTCGGCATCCTCGCCCTAACCCTCCTCGACCTGTTCTACAACTGGAGTACGCGCCGCTCCCCCATCAAAGACCTGCTCTTCCTCCTCCTCGACATCGCCATTGCCTTCGTCCTCGGCCTGCTCCCTGGCCTCGACAACTTCTCCCACATCGGCGGCTTCCTAATGGGTATCGTGCTAGGCATCTGCCTGCTTCACTCCCCGCAGTCTCTCCGCCAACGCACCGGCTCCGACGAACCCCCCTACACCACCGTCGCGAACCCAGTTTCCGACCCGCACGAGACGCCCGCAGCGCCCATGGCCTCGCAAAACCCCGTCGTCGGCCTCACCAAGTTTGCAAAGCAGCCCATGTCCTTTTTCAAAGGCCGCAAGCCGCTGTGGTGGGCGTGGTGGATACTAAGAGCCGGCGGGCTCGTCGCGGCCTTTGTCGGCTTCGTACTGCTACTCCGGAACTTCTACGAGTGGCGCAATACTTGCTCGTGGTGTAAGCACTTGACGTGTTTGGTATGTTCTCCCTTATCCACTATCCATCGATGTAGTCGTTCATTAGCTAACATGCCTCCCAGCCCATCAAAACAAACGGCGTAGAATGGTGCGATATCGGCGGCTTGAATCTCACTACCACCACCACCACCACGAACCAGAACTCTCGACGCGCCATCTTTGGCGCTGCGGTCGAGTTGGGTGGGATGGCTATGGGCGGTTTCGGCGCTAGCTAATTTGGAGGCATAGCGAGCCTACAAAAGAAAACCAAGGACGAAAGATGGAGTAGAAGTGGAAGTGAGCATATATGCATACAGCTTGGCGTTTTTCTCTGGTGTTCTTTTTCCTTTCTTCTCATCCGGGCTTGTGCGAGCGAGCGAGCGAGCGAGCGAGCGGAATTATGATTGTAATTGCGATTGCGATTGCGATTGTGATTACTGATTACTGGGGCATAAGTAAAGATGGGAGGAATTCGCCATGTGAACGGACGAACGGCCTTGAGCTGAGAAATCCAACAATGAAATATACACATCACTGGGAGATTTGTTTGGATGCTGTTGGATTGCTTTTGTTGCTACTGAGGAGACTGATCGCCTTACGTCGTACGAAGATTGTAAAAGCCGGGCTACAGACGACTTGACTTGATGCTGAGTGGAGCATGTTGTAGACTGAGCTATCAGGTCAAGCAGAAGAGAAGATGCCTGAGAAATAAAGAAACAGAACTTTTTCACCCTCACTTGGTAGCTCGTAAAAGGTAGGCCAACGACGACTGACCATCCCTCCGCCATTTCAACTTCCTCACACCACTACCACTGGCTCTGCTGCATCGCAAACCCTATCTGCACGCCCGCCCGGGCCGGCTCCTTCCAGTCCGGCGGCTGCGTCACCATGTACTGTAGGTATGAGGCTACAGGCGGCCTGTAGCGCTCCACCCTACCCGTCTCCGGGTCAGTGAGCAGGACGGCGGGGTTGTTGAGATGATCGGGGCGGACCTTCTCCTTGACGCCGAGGAACCCGCCAGACATGCGGTCGAGGAAGAGGCTGAAGTTGTCAGACTTGTTGATCAGGCAGTTGGCCCCGCGGCTCTCGCAGTGCGCCATGAGTGCCGTCGCCGATTTGAAGTACTTGAGGCACATGGGGCACTTCATGCGGGTGAGCCGGTGGTCGCCATTGATGTGTTTGTTCAGATCGGCCGGCGTCTCGAACGTTAGCTTGAGCAGTCGAGTTAGCATATAACGAGTCGCGAAGAGAATCCAAGCTTACCTCGCACACGAATGGACAGTTGTACTTATTAATGACCGAGTCGTAGAAGCGCTCAGGGTTCCAGTCGCTGCTGAGTGGATCCCAGAACCGCGTCCTCATGATGTTGATGCCGTGGTCGCGCTCCATCTGCTCGTCATGTGCGGCGATGGAGAACTCCTTGGTGGCCAGCGTAGATTTGGCATTGGGAAACAGGATGCTACTAGCTGATTTGCCATTGCGGCCACCCCAGACCTTCAGCTGGCGGCCCGTCGATGTGGACGCTGCGTACGTGGAACTGCCGGACGCGGAGTGCGGAGCAGAAGTGCGCGATCCAACGATGGTATTTGTATCGTCGTCCCCGTTAACAGACATGGCGCCGATGGTTGAGGCTACCTCAGAAATGTCGTAGCTAAGAGCCTGGGTGTGCTTGGGAAGTGGAGGAAACGGGCCGGCAGCAGACTGTGGAAGAGGCGCGTTGGAAACTTCAGGCTGAAGCGCAGCAAAGTTGATGTCCTCGATCTCTTCGTCTGTGTCCAGAGGATCATCGAGACACACACCTCCCTCCTCCTCGAAGTCTCCTGTGGCCGCATCGTATTTAGCTTGCTTCGCCTTGAAGCGATCGTAGGCTGAGCTATCTTTCAGCAGCGCCGTCACTAGGTACTTGTGTACAATGTGGCCTTGAAATTGCGAAGCTGAGATGACTTCACAATAGCCAAACTCAAGGTGCTCGATGAAGAGACAGGCTCGATAGAAAGACTTGTTACAGCCAATGCAAGTCAACTTTTGGTCGATTTTGTGCGTCTGCAAATAGTCAGTGCTGTCACTATCCGCGTGCACGTGTTCACCCACGAGCTCGATATGGCGTCTCAACCCTGAGTCAGACTTGAACTCTTGGCCACAGACACGGCAGGCCTTGTTATGTGTATCAGGTCGGAAAATCTTGTGCTGCGCAAGGTCTTCATAAGACTCGAAGTCTTCGTCGCACTTGTAGCAGTACTCGTGTTCGTCACTGTGCTTCTTGTGTCTCTTCATGTCTATCTCTGTCGCGAAGTGCAAGTCACAATCGACGTACGTGCACTTGACTCTACTCGGGTCCACTATCGCTGGCATCGTGGGCTACTCGTGGTGGTCTGTGGTGGCTGTCAGTGGTGGTGTATTAACGGCCAAGGGTCAAACCTACATTGCAGTAGGAACAGTGTGAGAAGCGTAAACTAAAATGCCTGTAACCCCACAAGATTCTTGCTTGAAGGCGTGAAGGTGAGCAAGCGGAGGTCGAGCAGTGAAAAGTTGCACCTAAGGAGCCAGTGAGATGAGTGTGTGGGGTCAAGAGTTGGAAGAAAGAGGCTCGACTGTGGGGTAGCAGAGCCGAAGGCGAAGTGAGAGAGTGTCTCACAAAGTTCGAGGTGAGTGTGGGTGAGGCAAGAGCGATGGGCTTGCGCGTAAGATGGTAAGCGCGCAATCGGTCCACACAAAAGCGTAGGGCAGACTAGATATGTACATCAGTCATGGAAAATATCAAAGCAAAGATGGTTTACTGTAAGGAGTCATTACGTCAACGGGGCTTCTTCGTGGTCGATCACAAAGATAATCAAGCCACGCGTTCGATCTTCTTTTGATACAAGCCATAGGAAGGGAGAGGGAAAAAGTTGGTCAACACATCAGGCAGGAGTACTAGACGCAGTTACTTGCTAACAGGTTTGTCATAGGCATTCATTAATCAACTATCCAGAACCTAGAATCGCGAGTATGGCAGCCTGCAGCAGAGTTAGCTTGTTACCAGGCCCTGAAGCCACAAAAGTACATACCACTTGCCCCTCAACGTGATCTTTGCCCATTCGCCCTTCTCGTCAGTCTCCTTCTCAATCTTTGTCGAAAAAGAAATGGCACTCATGATGCCATCACCAAACTTCTCGTTCAACACTGCCTTGTACGCATATCCATAGTTCTGCACGATCTCATACAAGCGGTATACAAGCGGGTCTTTCGGCGGCATCTCGAGCGAACGGCCGCGGTCTGGGAAGCCGGATAGCTGTGACTCGAGGGTTTCGACGGGGATCTCAAGGACCTTGGATAGCTTCTGGATGTCCTCGGCTGAGGCCATTGCCTGTCCATAGAAGAGCGCCGCAATGGCGACTTCCTCACGCCCAACTTCCTTGGCGATGGCTTCGAAGGTGAGGTTCTTCTTCTTCTTGGCTTCGAAAAGTGTGGGCGAGGACGGGGGCAGGCGGGGGATCAGATCCTCCTACGTACAGTCAGCAGCGTTTGAGCAGCTCGCCAAAGCTCTCTATACCTGAAGGGTTGCAATTGGGTGCTGGGACATCTTTGCTGGAGTAGAGTGGAAGCACCGGGTAGCTGTAAATGCGGCTGGTCGCAATAAAGTCGAGGCAGGAGCAATGGCGCGAGATGCGAAACGGACAGAATGTGTAAGACGGGAGATAGAAGACATGATTGCGACAGTGTTAATGATTATATAGCTATTATGCAGCTGCAGGTGTGCTGGAGAGGGGAAGATAAGACGGGAAGATGAAGCTGTATGATTGCTGAAGTCATTCAGAATGATCTACAATGACGTACCGTCTCCGCACCAGTAACGTCTTGGGCCCATCAGTCCGAATCTATACCTGCATAGGTCTCTGTAGACAGCTCTGGACCTGGAGATGAGGTTTTGGCATCTCCGCGGTGGTCCAAAATACCGAAAGGGCAGTGCTAAGGGACGCCCGCGTGTGGGAGCTGGAGGGAGATGCGGAAGCTTGTTCACGTGCGGGGGACTGAGGGGCTGAAGTGCGCGAGCTACGGAAGCGCCGAAGTCCAAAGCAGAGTTACAGGCAAACAGGAGCACCGCCAAAAGGGTGCCGCGCGTTGTTTGTTGTTCTTACTGCTCAGACTTCTCGTATTGTCGCGTACACGTACGTGCGGTCAATGGCAACGGTCGTGTCTCAGCTGCTGTTGATCCCGGCTTGCCCCACCATTTCCAGGGTCTCGAGCGGGGCGTCATCGCTCGAGCTCCGCACGACAACGCAACACGAACATAAGACATTGAGCTCTGATAGGGATTGACGCAACGAAGCAGCCTCCCTATCACTCAACATGTCGCGTCGGGACGATGACCTGGCGTACGGGGACTATCACGGCCAGGCAGAGGGTGACGAGGCAGACCGCGGCATGATAGGAGACATGGGTCGGCGCTTCTTTGGAGGCAACAAGGAGGTATGTGCTTTCGTTCGGCCACAATGCTGTCATCGGTACTCGGTGTGCATGATGCGCGGTTTCAAGGTTGCAAGAGGCGTTACGGAGCCTGGCTTTGGCTATGGCTAGCCTCTCGCTGTCTCCATCTTTTTGCATCCTAGCCTGCTGTCATCCTTGCTGTGCTCCCGTCGAAGCTACGGCGTCGTCTGCTCCTCCTCTCTTCCACACACACACGGCCGGGTCTGACAGATTCTTCCTAGCATTCACAGTCACACCAAGGCTCCTCGAATTCAGGCGGCATGTCGTTCCTCTTCGATAAGATCCACAAGGAGGTTCACAAAATTAGCGCCGACCTCAAGGACTCCTTCTCAGGAAAGAACGATGCGCCTGTCCAGGCACAACAGCAGAGCGAACCACAGCCTGGACAAGAATACCACAACCAGCATCGCTTCTTGAGCTTTGCCCCTGAGCGTCATGGCAACGACATCAAGTGGTATGTCGATGGTGAGTGCCCACCTCCCCTCGAAGAGCTATCTCGCGGTTCGTAGTCGCTGACATGTGGCAGGCGCTTCTTACATGTACGCCGTATCGGTTGCGCTTGAGCAAGCCCGCGAGTCAATCTGGATCCTGGACTGGTGGCTGTCCCCAGAGCTCTACCTTCGACGACCTCCAGCCAAGAACCAGCAGTACCGTGTCGATCGGCTGCTCCTTGCTGCCGCTGAACGCGGAGTCAGGGTCAACATCATAGTCTACAAAGAAGTCACGCAGGCTTTGACGCGTAAGTTGAATCCATTGCTACCCAATTATCTACACTCTCTTTTACCACATACAACGGATCCAATCACAAAAGGACTTACTCGAGTCGGTCTCGATGTTATATTCAAATCTCTCGAGGAAGTAGAAAGGACAAACCCGCTGATCGCACCGCCAATTACAGTCTCCAGTTCTCATACAAAGCACCATTTGGAGGATCTCCACCCCAACATTGGTGTCTTTAGACACCCCGACCATACACCAGATGCCGCTGTGCTCTCTGGCCAATTTTTCAACACCATGAAGAACATGACGTTCTCGCCTGCAAAGATTGCGCAGCTACCGCTGGACGGTCTTAAGAGCATCTACGGTTCGACCGGCGATACAGTTCTTTACTGGGCACATCACGAGAAGTTATGCTTGATCGATGGACAGATTGCATTCATGGGAGGATTGGATCTTTGTTACGGACGTTGGGATACCAACTCTCACCCGATCTCAGATGCGCACCCTGGTAGTCTCGATCGAATCGTGTTCCCCGGACAAGATTTCAACAATGCTAGAATGCTAGGTGAGTTTTGGGACACTGGTTCAGCGCTGTTCGTGGAGAGACACAAACTAATGTTAAAACAGACTTCGCCGGTGTAGATCACTGGGAAGAAAACAAGCTCGACAGGACGCAGAGCTCTCGCATGGGATGGTCTGATGTAGCGCTCAATCTGCGTGGCCCAGTTGTTCAAGATCTCCGCACCCATTTCACGCAACGCTGGAACTTCATTTACGACGAAAAATACTCTCACAAGGCAACCAGATACCAGAGACTTCCTGATACCGCGAGCGGTGCCCAGCAGGGTGGTGAGTACCCACCTCAGCAGCGAGAAGGGGAACAGGGAGAAGAGGGATCTCGTGGATTTGGTGGTGATGGTGAGGAGGGCGAACGAGGCTTGTTCGGCCGCGGCGGCGGATTCCGTCAAAAGATGTACAACCGCGTCAACGAGGAATACCAGGAACACTACGGTCATCAAGAGCAGCAACAGCACTATCAGTCGCACGCGGAACATGTTGCACAGAGAGCCAACGTCGACTGCCAAATCACTCGTAGCGCTACGAAATGGAGTCACAACATTTCCACTGAGGTAAGCAAATGACCCTGAGTCATCGTCACGTCCACTGACAGGCCCAGCACTCGATCCAAAACGCCTACGTGGAGACAATCAGGGACAGCCAGCACTTTGTCTACATCGAAAACCAATTCTTCATCACAGCTACCGGCGACCAGCAACGACCGATTAAGAACCAGGTCGGAGCGGCAATCGTCGAGCGCATCGTTCGTGCTGCTCGCAATGGCGAGAAGTACAAGATGATCGTAGTCATTCCAGCCGTCCCAGCATTTGCCGGCGACCTCAAGCTTGACGAAGCTCTTGGCACACGAGCGATCATGGAGTTCCAGTACGACTCCATCAACCGTGGAGGTCACTCCATTTACGAGGAGATTGCTAAGGCTGGCTTCAACCCCATGGACTACATCAGGTTTTACAACCTTCGGAGTTACGATCGCATCAACGCCAGTAAGGTTATGCAAGACGCTGAGCAGCGTAGTGGTGTCTCGTATGGACAGGCTAGTGAGGGCTTTGATGTGGCGCATGAGGGAGCGCGAGACTACCAAGCTTACCGTCCTCCTCCAACTGCTGAGTACGGCGTCTACGAGATGGACGGCGGTAGCCGTCCTCCTCAGCAGCAGCAGGCATATGAGATGGATGCCGGACAAGGAGGCCCTCCCAACGATGGAAGGCAGTCCGACTACAACCGGTACCAGCAAGAAGCCGAGAAGATTGGCGGACGCCAGGGCCTTGGTGACGGCCGTTGGGATTCGGTCTGCGAGTGTTACATGCTCAATGGCGAAGACATTCGCAATGTTCCTTGGGAAGGCGGAGCAGTAGATGAGATTGACGCTTTCGTGAGCGAGGAACTATACATCCACAGCAAGCTGCTGATCGCCGATGACACAACCGTCATCTGCGGATCCGCCAACCTGAACGACCGCTCCCAACTCGGCGACCACGACTCCGAGATCGCGATCATCATCCGAGACCCGGACATGATTGACTCTACCATGGACGGCCGCCCCTATCAAGTGTCTCGCTTTGCCAGCTCTCTCCGCCGAGAGATCTTCCGCAAGCACCTCGGTCTGCTCAAGCATCAGCCCATCGATGCTGTAGATGAGAACTGGCAGCCCGTCACCACTCCTCAAGTCTACGACTGGGAATCTGAAATGGACAGACAGGTTGCAGACCCACTGTCCGAGGAGTTCCAGAATTTATGGAACTGGCGCGCCAACACAAACACAAACGCCTTTGGCAAAATCTTCCACCCCGTTCCCTCGGACGAGGTCAAGAACTGGAAGCAGTACGACGAGTACTACTCCCGCTTCTTCGGACAGTCGCAGCAGGACAAGGAGAACAAGAAGCCCAGCTTGTACAAGTGGGGCCACGTTGTGGCTGAGAACTTCAGCCAGGGCGAGCAGGGTGTGCATGAAGTCAAGGAGATCTTGAGTACCATCAAGGGTACGCTTGTGGAGATGCCACTGCTGTTCCTGAAGGAAGAGGATATTGCGAAGGAAGGTGTAGGCTTGAACGCTCTCACGGAGGAACTTTACACTTAGGAAGTAACAGGGACATATGACTGGCTTCTTGGATGTTTTATTCCTCTCAGATACACGAATGATGAAATCAATACAGGCTTACTGTGGCTTGAAATACTCAAAGTCTTGATGATCTTTGTCGAATACGCTACGCTCACATCACCTTACCTGCGCGCCCACGAACAAATGAAAACACCGACGTCAGACCCAATAGCCAAAGACAATAAACCGCCCTACCCGCCATCGCCATCTTTTTAAATGCCAGCCTCGTAGTAGCCTCACATCTACGTGGACCCATCGATTCACACATATCTTCAGCCTTGTGACCAAACCGGTCACGCAGCTCTGCCAGCATATGCACCTCGACCCGCACACGACTCTCATGCATAGCAGCCCAAAAGCAGGCAAAACATGGCGCGCAACACTGCACACCACAATGACCCGCCTTGTGCGGCTCAAGTGCCTCTAACCCGGCACTCCGCACTCCGCACTCCGCACTTCGCACTCCGTCTCCCCAGACTACAGATGCCCAATCTGGGTACCTACCAACACGTACCGCTTCTACACCGCCCCTCCATTCCTGGCGTCCAATCCCAGCGCAAAGCATCTCCATCCCCAGCAGCCGGCTTTCGCGGCGCCTGGCGCCCAAAGTCGACGCAGACGACGGTGCCCAGCTGGGTGCTGTGTTGGTAGCTGGACGCGTAGCGCGGTTTCACCATGTACACAATGCTGCGCTCGTCGCTGGCTGCCGTGATGCTGGTTTGTCCTGTTGTGAGTCCTGGTGTGGAAAGGGGGTTCATGATTTGGTGGAGGCGTGTGGAGCAGGGGCAGGTGCTACGGGGAGGCCACATCAGGATCGGGGTGTGGCGGTAGTGTGTTGAGTCTGTGAAGTTGGGGAGGTAGGATTGGGTTGGTCTCTTCGTGGGGTGCGAAGTGAGGGCATCTGTGGTGGGAAGGGTAGGGGCGATGCGTCGACTTCCGATGCGCAGTCTGAGGCAGGATGGTGATGTGCCGGTGTTACTGCTGCGGCAACAGTCTTCGTCTTCCACTAGGTCCATGAAAGTGGAGCAAGAGTAGTTGTAGGTTCTGAACTTTGTCCTTGCGAGGATGAAAGAGCGCGGTGAGGGATCTGTTGTACCGAACTCTGGGTGCCGCGACCAGCTATACTGTCTAGGCGTTGGCATATAGCTGGCTCCATGTGAGGAATCGAGAAGCGTGGCTAGCAGGTCGTCTTCCGGAAACTGGGGTAAAGCGCTTTCGTCGTCTCGTGAAGATTCGTCCGCTGCTAGCTCTGATGATGAGAAGTCTATGCATGTCGTGTAAAAGGTCCTGAGTTGTTTCGACGATGCCCCTACCCACTCGCGTCTAGATTCAACAACGAAGAGCTTGTTTGTCTTTTCATCGGGTTGAAGGGTAAGATCAGTCCAGGAATCGTGGATAGCGCCTTCAGCGTGCTGCCTTCGATACACCCGTGCGTCCTTCTCAACGGCTAATGTAACAGGATTATCCAAAGGAAAGCGGACGCAGTTATAGAATGACGTCCAGTCTATCTCTTCGACTTCGTAAGTTCCCTGGTTGGATACGGCGTAGAAGAAGCCGTCGTGGATCTCGAATGTAACTGTCGATCCAAGGTCGCTGCCATGGAAATCTTCGAGGAGAAGCGGCCGATGCTGCTCAGCTGATAGTTCGAATCCTGGTTGCAGAGAAACTCCCCGGATCTCCCATTTACGATGGCCGTCGTTCGGAGATGTACCTGTGTGCGAACCGTAGTAGAGGTACTGGGATGTGTGGCGGACGAACAGTTTGGAATGGTCGTGGCCCAAATCCACAGTACGAACGACTCGACTGTCACCTTCCAAGCCGCTGGTAGTCTTGATACAGTATATCCAAGACTCATCAGATTCGGTGTTGACGAGAACAGAGAGCACCTCGTCACTGTAATACATCATCTCGAACGATAGTCCGGCTAATGGAAACGCGTTGTCTTTGAACACCATCTCCATCAGATTTAAGGTTACAACGGAGCATGGTGAGCGCAAGTTCGAGATCTGAATACTGCTCCCGGTCTGCAAACAAAGTACACCCTGTCTGTAGAGGAACGCATTTCCTTGCCCAATGACCCGAGCCGAGAAAGGCTGTGCATTTGAAAATGCATGTCTTCGGTCATGTATCATACACAACGATTCAGTATAAGATATTCTCTCTTGACGTGCTGCAGAAGCTTCGTCGGTGTAGGGATAATGTGTCTGGGATCCACATCAGTTCTAGGTATCTTTCTCGGTGGAAACAGCCCACCTCGACTGTCCGTCGTGAGAGTGCATTCTGGAGGAGCTGTACCCTCAACTGGCGGCATGTTTGAGCAAGATGTGCAACGTCGTCTAGATCGAGGTATTTGCTGGTCTCGAATAGAATGTCGAATGGAAATTCTTCAAGGACGGGCATCTGCAAAGGGCCTGAAGACGTATGAAGAGATGATAGGAACCAGTGAAGCCACAACACAGAACAGACAGTTGGTTCTGGTATATCTTAAGGAAAGGTGTTGTCCTTAAGCGTTGTGAATGTCGATTGTGACTTTGAATATTGGATTGAACGTCAGAATGTTGGTCGCCTGTCAGTCAATCCTTTTTGATTATTGGCAGTTCCTTTCGGTCCCATGCGGCTCTGCGAGAAGGTGACTAGCGGCAGGAAAGTGGAACCTTCACCGCTGTGCAAGGGAGGTACGAGGGGAAGGATAGTTCCGTTCCACCTTTGCGGCCATGCTGGATTGGGATATGCGTCAGGCTGCGAACTCACTTGCAACCTTGGAAGAGAAAAGAACAAATCACTATAACGACAAAATGAAGCACGATTGCCCAACACCACTGATGTCTATGGTAATGGCCATGTTGTCCAAAAGGACAACAAACTGGGAGGAGGATGATGATGCTTGAGGCTCTGCTGAACGAATCAGGAACGCGCTAGCGAGACTAGTTAGTTACCATTATCTTGCTCAGCCTCAGCCTTGTGTTCCCATCATTCCGATCTGCGCTTGTAAACAAGCAAGCAAATATGCTATGCCGTGTCACCTCGAAGCGGAATAAGTTCGATCTACGGTAAAACCGGAAAGTGGCATCTTCTCTTCCGCCCATGCCGTGAGGTCAGTCGTTCATGATGTGTACGGTGAGATCCAGGCTGACGGTACGCCACTGTCAGCCTATGGGAGCTGAGAAAGTCCCGGCCTGACTTCGTTTAATCGCTCATAATGGGTTCGGGCCTAATGTCGTGTGCCGTGTAATGCAGAAGCGACCGCATATCACAAATGCAGGCCTAAGGCCGCGGATGCTTCTAGCTTATGTAGGCGGTGGCCCTTTGCCCTGTACCTTATCGACCATGGAAGTGTTAATCGATCCGGGACCGCCAAAATTGGATAGATGAGGCTTCTGCAGCGGGGAAGCGGCCTGGCGGTCGAGAACCAGTCGCAAGTACTAGGCTACCCCATCCAGAGATATATCATGCAGATGAATATTGAGCCCGCCGAAGAGTTGGATACCATGAGGCTTTCAAGCGAATGAACTGCCTTGCTAAGCGAAGAAAGTCGTGGTGGTGACATTGCGACGTGGGTCGCAATGGGTGGCCGGCTGACTTGGATATGCAGAGCAGCGCTGTACAACGTTTGGAGACAGTCTAAAGGAGCGTCGACGATACGGCACTATAATGAGATGAGGAGATCGTGAGAAAGGGTGATGTTCGAAGAATCCAGAACAGGAATAGAGCATCAATCTTCACTCCCGAATCTCTTCCTTGGCTCGCCTTTCCAGCCTACCAAAGGCCAGCCTTGAGGTAGACTGGAAAATGGCGGGAGGATGTATCGACCCTCACAGCTACCAGGGTCTTTACACTCAAGGTCGCAAAGGCCAAAGACCTTGCAGTAGCACTCTTTCGCGCTGGGGCAATGGACTGGTTCTTTACCAAAGACCACTGTCAAGATATTAGCTCAAGCTTCACAACGTGTGGAAGTACAGCACGTGTAAGTCCACTTACTATGCCATGAGTATTCAAACACCCTTCCGCTGATGCTATCAGCCAGATCCGTGCTCGTGAGCCACTCCCTGTACCTGACATAATCCTCCTTCTTCCTCTCTCTGATCTTCTCCTTTGTTGCCGCAAACTGCGCACAGCAACTGACTCCGACCTCTCTGGGCACTTCCTTCTCCGGGAAGAGCAGTTGGAAGGCTTTTTTGTAGTCACCACCAGCGTGCACTGCCTCTCTATGTTCGCCCTCTTCGGCGAGCGGCTTAATCTCAGCAGGGCAACCTAACGACCATGCGCAACGGATATTGACATAGCCTTGTTCTTCGAGGTATGGGAGCTGGAAGTGGCGCAGCATAGGCAGGCCGTCGTAGTCAGGGTCGTCGTTATGCCACTGGTAGCGATTGGGGTGGATGAAAAGTACGTTGTCAGGGAGGGCATCGTAATGGTCGATGATATAGCTGTGAACGCAGACCCAAGTAAGCTCGAGCGCTCAACGTACAAAATGATAGAGAGAGGAAAAAGGACATACGTCAGATACACCATACTCTCCCTCCCTTTGTTCTTCGGCACTGTCAACTTCGCAGTCGGATCGTCGACTCTATATATGTTCTGCTCCCACTGCGGAAAGAACTCGGCGATCCAAGTCGCGTTCTCGCTCGCCTGGCTTGCGACCACGACAGCTGTCTTCCTCTTCTTTGTATGGAGGTTGGCTGAAGGCTTCGCAGTGTCCAACGTATTCCCGTTCGAGCCTCCGTTGACCCGCAGTGTCTTGCCCTCCTCCTTCTTCCACTCCGAGTCCGACTTGACACTGTTCAACCCAAGCACGGCATCGCGATCATCCACATTCCCTCCTTCGTATCCATCGTCGTCGTCGGCGAGGTCGGCGAATAGGGAGCCTGCGCCATTTACATCGCGCCCGGGGTTCCTGTCCCAGAGGACTGTCTTCAAATGGATGCAAAGGAGCGTGAGGAGACAGACATTGACGAGGACGATAGCGTTGCGCGCTGAAAAGCGGGGCATCTTGCCGACAGACACCTGCCAAAGTGCGTTTGTGAGTGAGTGCACGTACTTGTGTATGTTGTAGGAGAGTGCACAGCTTCAGGGTGCTCAAGCCTGGAATGCGCCGCCGTCCGCGCGTCAGCCAATCACCGGTAAGGATCACCGAATGTACTCCGCGCAATCATCTCCCATGCCCCTGGCACTAAAACAGTTCACTTCTGTTGTCGCGTCTTCATCGCAAATCATTCATTACGCACTACTAAAGGGTATAATTCAAATCGCAATCCCTCCAAAACTTCCGTGGTATCATGTTTGTTCATCGTTGACAATTCGACGTCTTCCAGACACGTTGCTCAAGAGCGCTTAGTGGTCCTTGTGACCAATGTGAAGCTTGTTCTTGAGCTTGTCCTTCAAGCCAGACAACTTGCCGCTCTTCTCGTCGTCGTCACCACCAGAGGGCGAAATCGAAGATGAGTGCCTCTCAGGCGCTGCGGCAGCAGGTTGCTTTGACTCTGGTCCGCCGTGACCCCCAACGAGACCTGCAACACCGTCAGCTTTGTTCAATACGTCTCCGACCTTGTGAGTCCACATACCGGAAGAGTGGGATGGCTGGTGGGTGTCCGCGCTGTAGTCTGGCTTGCTGCCAGGTGATGTGGTGCTCAGGTCTGGAGGGCTGACGGCAGCATCACCAGTCTTCGAAGTGGTGTGAGAAGCAGGGTTGGCAGAGCTTGTTGTGTCATCACCAACCGACTTGGGAGGTGTCTCCTTGCCAGAGGTCAGATCGCCAACGGAGTAGGTCTTAGGCTCTGCGTCAACAGCGCCCTTGGGCCCACCACGTGTGGATTCACCGGAAGCGCCATGAGTTGGCTCGCTGCCAGTAATCGTTGATCCAGTGGATGTAGGGCCAGTGGAGGAGGTGTCCTTGTACGCATCTACACCTCTCCAGAGGGTGTCCTTCCCAGTGGCAGAGCTGTCGGTGCTGCCGTGTAGGCCAACACCGGTCTCGGGCGCAGCTGTGGGATCAGCGACTGAGGGCTTGACAGCATCGACGTCTGAGGGCTTCCAGAGCTTGTCGGTCACACCAGCCTTGTCTGTGATACCAGTAGCAGTGGAGCCTGAACCGGTGGTGATGCTTGTAGTGGTAGCATCGCCGGCTTCGTTGTTGTAGGCTTTGATGAGATCCTCGGGCTTCTGGATCGAGCCACTTGGCTCAATCTCGCGCGAAGGCTCGATTCCAGTGCCGGTTGTAGAGGTGGTGTTCTTGTCAAGAGCGGACTCTGCGGCATCCGGTTAGCGCGTGACTTGCGAAGGTGCATTCTGTGATGGTGATTGCACTCACCAGAGTTGCCCTGGTCGTAAGGGTCATTGACGGTGCCTTTGCCTGTCTGGCCAGAGACAGGCTCTTTGCCAGCAGTCTCGTTGTGCTTGGTGGTCTCATCAGAGGGAGCTCCGTAGATGGCGTTTGAGACGGTGGTCGTCGCAGTGTTCACAATGTTGCTGATGGTCTCCATGTTGGCAGTGTGGGTGTTGTTTTCTGTGTAGAGTGATTGAAGATTCTGCTGATGTGGAGGTTATAAAGTTCAGAGCAAGAGCAGCTCGTGAGGAAGTTATGGCAGCACGAACGGATGACGTATGTGTACATGCGATCCACAAGAACAGGCACAATCACCCCGCGGGCGCACAGGCAATGCGGAACATCTACGTACGAGCGTCACCGTGGGGCGCAGTCCTCTCAGGTTCATTCCCATGTACCTGATTGAGCCATTTGTTCCATGCTTGCAGTCCAATCGATTGGCTACAGCTGCAGCGGTTCCATGCAGGCGGTTGCTGGCCGCGCAAGGTCCCAACCTTGGCCTGAGCCGCGTTGCAATCTGTAGGATTGCTTCCAGACCCTGATCGCGTGCTTGTTGTGAACTGTGGAAGAATCGCCAGCAAGCCTGCTTGACACGACTTGCTTACTGCAGATCGTGCTTGCTGTTGCGATGCTGTGCTCTTGCGTATTGCTGTGCCTGTGACGTCATGGCTTTCTGAGGAGTCTTCACATGCACCAAGTGCTTTCACTTACAACAGCGCACTTCATTGGCGACATCTAACTCGACTTGGTTGGTACATAGGCAGCAGAGCTGTTCACATTTGTTAGTACTGTAACAGTACCATAACAGTACTCAAATCGACCCAGCGATAAAGAAATCCTGGTGCACACGATCTATTGCAATCTATATTTCGAAACAAGCGTTCCTGCGTTCCTGCGTTCCTTGACACAACCACTAGAATAGGCCTCTAACCCTCTGTAGCCCGCTCAAATCTCGAACAAAGGAAAAGTGAAGTTGATGGTAGAAAGAGTGGCTGCCATGGAGTTGAGCTCATGCAGTCTGAGATGTTCGCCTCCCATGACCCAACCGGAATAGTTGAGCGACTTTCGAAAAGAACTTCCATGACCGCCAAGATGACTGAGGTACTGGCTTTGGAGACTCAAACGTACTGACAGTCAAAGGCATTGAGGAAAGACGCTCGTAATGGTCATCGTCAGTGCTGTCATCGTACACGAAGCCCTCCGCATTGAACGGCTCACGTTCGAAGAAAGTCTCCTCCTCCGGCGAGTATTCACAAAAAGGCTCATCGCCAATTGCAAGCTTCAATATATGTTGTGCTCTACCTTCATCCAGGGCAAACGACTCTACAGCGCGGAAGATATACACTGTGAAATCTCGACATCCCATCAGTGCTGTGTCACCAGTGGGAAACATCTGCTGTCGGATTGTTTCGAAAACACCCTGCTGCAGATATCCGTGCTGCACCCCAGAGCAAAGCTCCTGCACAAGATATGATTTGCGAAGAAGCTGCTGCTTATGAACATCCCATCGTGGTTCGGAACCTGCGTCCTCTGCTTCCACAATCTCGTTGTACAAGTCTGACGCCAATTTTCGACACTCGATGTCTCCGTATGCAGCAGAGAAGACGATAGTCTTTAAGATTTGAAAAGGCATGGTCGGTACTACAACGCTTACCGTGGAACTCGAGCATTCTACTGAGGTTCGCTTCGAAACTATGGACGACGAAGCAGCCGAAAACTCCGAGGACGTTCCAGACGTCACTGCTGGGCGATGTGTATTCGGTTTTGCCACGATCATGCTTGAGGGAGGAAAAAGGGTTGCTTCTGGGAGAACGAGAGGGTCAACAGCCAGGCCATCTTCAAGTCGCTGGTGGTCTGAGACAGCGTGGATTGGTCGGGCGCATGTCTCACTCACCTTCGAATGCCGAACGTCTACGACGCTGGGGTCGACACCACGGACGATCGGTGCAGCAGCCGCTACCGCGTTCTCTTCGAACACTTCCAAGTCATCTGCACAGAGACCTTCTTCAAGGCTGGGTGCTAGGCGCAAGACCCGTCCAGCATCGTTGTTGTTTTGCCGTCGCATCTTCGGTATCTTCAGTACAGGAGGGCTTGATCCGGGCTCTGACGCCGAATAGTGAGATCGTAACGAACCAGATTGTAAGCCAGGATCAGAGCTCAAAGTGGTGTGTCGAAGCCTTGATGAGGGCGAGGGAGTGGTTTTTCGTGAAACTTCGGGGGCAACCAGCGTGGTTTTGAGCTTGTCGTGAGAGGTTTGTTCCACCGCCTGATGTAGCTTGATCGTGAAGCTAGACATTGGGCGATCCATCCCAGATGTCGCAGGGGATTTGGAAAAGACATCATCGTCTGCTTTGGCGCTGGCTGTGTAGTAGAAAGATGTCTGAGCCGCAGAGCTATTTTTCTTTGATGCCATCGTCAGATTCGACGAGCGCAGGCGAAGCGGTGCGACATGGAATGTCTCGTCCTTACTTTCCGTGTCTTTGTTTTGGTCATCGTCATCCTTAGCAGAAACCAAGGTCTCGGACTCGCCATTGGTAGGTATGCTAACTGTCAGCTTAGGCAGATAATTCGATAGACGTAACGGCGCGATCTGAGGTGGTTCTTCCGAGGCCAATGAGGAAACTGACTCAGCTACCTCTTCGTCGTCCCCATCATCTTTCGTCGCGATCAGGTGTTCGGTCGAAGCAGAACAAGAGCCCGAATGGAGTGCGTTTGAGGATATGCCGCCAACACTGCGTCCGTCACGACGAAGAGACTTCTTCACCACACTCTTCACCTGACAGAACTTTCCATGATTTTTCTCTTCCCCTGCGTATGAGAAATTACTTGACCACGGACTCCTCAGGGGGAACAGCGAATACGCAGGTGATGCCGCTGAACTGGCTGCCGGACTCCCAACCAAAACGTCAGTGTCCAGACGACCTATTGCCCCCAAAACCAGGGAACCAGCAACCTCATACTGCCTCCTCGACGTGTAGGGATGTTGGCTGGCTTCTTTTCCATCAACGGCAGTAGTATTGGAAGATTTTGACCACCGCTCGTCGACATCACCGCCAATGTGTAGTGTAGTACCAGACTCGAGACCCGAACGCACCGCCACACCATCACTTGACCAACCCTGAGCTTTCGCCTGAGGAAGTAGCATCTGCACAGCCTCGTAGAACGTGCCGCTTACCGGCTGCATCGGTTTGGTTGACTGCATGGCACTGTCGACTTCCTCGATGGTAGTCGAGGCACTGCTCGCGTCACCGGACAATGATAAGCCCGACAAATCCTCAACGCCTCCAGGAGCCTCGAATCAAGCGAATCCTTCCAGCAGGTTCCCTTCAGCGGCGGATGACTGTGCGTCGAGATGGGGGTCGTGCTCAGGGGAGTTGCTTGGGCGAGGGCGGGGGCTTGCTGTGGATTGATGAGCGGGTTATGTGCGTGCGGACAGAATAGAGGGCAGAGTGAATGGCGAGCTGAGGCGTGGGGTGGCTGGTCGGGCGTCTTGCACATGGCATTTCACTGTCGTGTGGTTCGAGTGGGTGGGAGGTAGTGCACTTGATGAGGTCGAGGGGTAGTCAAGGGTGTTGTATGCTCAAATCTTCTTATTTCGAGTCGCTCGAATACTCCTCATTACTCTCTTGATGCTTTGTCTCCCTACTTCGCAAAGAGCCTTTGTACACCCTCAGAACGAATCTCTGCCTATTTTTTCCCACAAACAAGAAGACCAGACAAAGACCTTCCCCATCCTCCAAGGCAACCACAGAACAAGGCCCATCAAAGCACGCCCACCTAGCAAAGGACGATCACTTGCGCCAAGGGTTTTGAAAGACGGTTGGTAGAGAGCACAAAGATCAAGAGGGGTATTGAATTAGTGTATATACAGCCACCGCCCGACAAGAAAGGAGAAGAAGAAAAAGTGGATAGCTACTGCCATGTGGTGTGATGTGTGTAATGTGAAGTGAGGTACCGACCGTATCTGCATGACCATCTCCAGCACCCTATAAACGCCTTTCCAGCAAACAACAATCTTTTGATACACGAACCGTACAAAGCGCAAACGAATGCAGACTATGCCTAGAGAGAAACCACCACCACGGACACCAGAGGGAAACGAGGCTACTGAATGGCGCCCGCGAACGTGGGCGGCGCAGCCTCCAAGTCGACGCGCTGCACCGTCTGCTTGAGGTCGTTGCTGCTGCGGACGAGGTTTCCGAAGTATTTCCTTGCGACTTCGGCTTCGATCTTGAATTTGCTCGTCTCTTCCTTCTTGAGCTGCAGCTTCTCAACGTTGCGCTGGAGGCCGATGCGGACATCGTTTGCGGGGGTCTTGAGAGCGCGGCGGATCTCCGAACTGATGCGGAGGGCGTTCTGGTGGGTGTAGTCGATGGCTGACAGCTGCTGGGAGAGCTTCGCGGAGAGACGGTGGGGTAGGGATTTAGGTACTGAGGCGAGGACGTAGGATATGCCGATGGCGACTGTGTGGAAGTTAGTAAGGTGATCTTGGAGTTGGTGTGGGAGAAGGCTTACCACCAGCGATGAGACCAGGAATCAAAAGTCTCTTCATGTTGTTCGACCCCATGATCTTTGCAGCACCGAGAGCACCGTCGAGCCAGCCGACGCCACCGACGAGTCTCCCTCCTACGACACCAGCGACTGTAACAGCCATACCGGTACCTGCAACCTTTTCTTGACGCTCCCAAAGGCTGGCGACGTCGAAGAAGTCCCACAGCTCGATGTCGATGTCTACTTGGCGTGCCAGAGCGTGCATGGACTTCCTAAACATGCGCTCTGGTCGGAACACGATACCGGCGTGAAGGTCGTCGCCAAGGTGCAGTATGCCCAGATTTTTGATGCCATTGTAGCCTTGGGCTGCTTGGGTTCGTGCATGCTCTTCACACAAGCGTACTGTTTCCGACACCTCATGGAGCATTGAGTCCCTCAAATCCTCAGCGTACTGGTAGGCGGATAGCAGTCCAGGGTATTCGATGCCCATGTCTTGCTCTCCGACTCTCGAAATGCATGTGTTCAGTGTGTCGCGTGTGTGGCTGTACACCTCCGTGGTTGTGTCTTCAACCGTCCGCTCCACTTGCTCGCCAGCTTCGGTGCGGGCCTTCTTGGAACCTTCGAATTCCGGTTCGAGCGCTTCGATTTCCTTGGTGACACGATCAAGCTCAGCCTGTGAAACATCGCGATTGACCACGGCCAGGCTGTGGAGATCGCCCAGTACATTGAGAAGATAGGTCTGAGCAGGTGCCAGCTTCGACCTGGCTCGCTTTTCCAGTACAAAGCGCCGTAACGAAGTCTCGAGGTCGCCGAAGTCGCGGATCTTCTCTGCTTCTTTGCCCTTGCCCTTTCCTTTGTCGGACGGATCGTCATCTCCATCATCACCTGGCGGCGAGCTGCCGCCTGCACCCATCGGGATGGCGTTACTCGAAACAAAGTGCACCAGCTCGCTTGACTCCTTGAAGGTTGCCGGACTGAGCCCAGCGACCTGCTTCAGAATCATTTCCTGGCAGCGGCGCTGGTCTCGAATAACGTCGAAGCCGTTCACTACCATGAACATGTAAGCCTTCTCGCGAGCAGCGCTGAAGATGAAGTTCTTAGCAGACTCGGTGAAATGGTTCGTGGCGGAAACGACGAAAACCACCACGTCAATCTCCTCTTGTCGGGCGAAGATTGCAGTAGTCTTCAAAGAGTCGGCGTTGAGACCAGGGGCATCGATGAGTGCGATGTCAACGACACCGTTGTTCAAGATGGATTGATCCACATCTCGAATATCTTGGATGTAGACCTTGCACTGGGACCAGCGCTCGTTGTCGATAACAATCTTCTCCAGATCCTTCAAGTCGAAGACTGTGTATGTGCTCTCGTTATCGCGGTTGTAGGTCGAGCCAATAGGTATGGCGTGTACTTCCTCTACGCCGCCATTCTCCTTGAAGTCCAAAACTTCGCAGAAGATGCTTGTGCATGGCTGCTGATCTTCAGGCAGTACCTTTCTCCGCAGCAGAGCATTGCAGAAGGTAGACTTTCCCGCGTTCAAATCGCCTGTTACCAGCACTTTGCTGGAAGTGTCCTCGATGCGTTCTTTGATGGAGTAAAGATGGCGGATGCTCTGCTGGATCTGTCCGTCCAGAAGAGAAGCAATCGAGCTCTTCTCCAACGAGTGCACGAGGTCAGTCTGTGTGCGGCCGCCCATGCGAAGCTCCAACTTGAGGACTGAAAAGTCCTGAGCCAGCTTTGGTGTGACCAGCCGTGGCTCCTCCTTTTGTTTCGTGGCGGCAGCTGCGCTCGACTCGGCGACGGGATCGTCTCCTATCGACGTGCCAGCGCGTCGGGGAGGCCGTGGCCGTTCGGGAGAGCGCACGAAGGGATCGATGTCGCCAACTGAGGTCGAGGTGTGGTGAATGCCAGGACGGGGCTCGCGACTGTGTGAGGGCTTGCGCTCTTTCTGCACAGAGGGGTAGTGGGCCGGCCACTTGAGGTTCATTTCCTGGAAGCTCTTCAGGGTGTCGATGGTGCCGTGGATGGCGCGGCCCAGGGCGTTCTTGTTCTGGTTGTAGCGCAGCTGCAGGACATGGCTACGCTGCCTGTCGTGCTCCGAGTTGCCGGGCGCACCGGGGACCATGGCCGTGGGCGACTGCGTGGGCCTGTCCTCGCTAATGTTAGAGTGCCAGCTTGGGACGGAGCCTTGTCCATCGTGCATGCTGCCTCCATACCCGGAATCATCGTCCAGCATGGACACTAGGCGGGCGGCGGCTTCGGGCGTGGAGCCAGAGCCGACTGTCATGTAGCCGGGCGCGCCAGGAACGCGCGGGACGAAGGGGTCGGGGGTCGAGGCATTGCGGCGGCTCGAGGACGACTCCTCCGGCGTGGAGGGGTCGGTGTCGCGGTGGTTGTGGTTCATCGAGGTGGTGGTGTTGTGTGCGCAGTCCAGTGCAGGGGCATGTCGTGCCAGGCAAAGGGCGTTGGGGGGCGTTGAGGGTGTTGTGGGGAGGTGCGGCGAGTGGCCGTTGGATGGAAATGAGAAGAAATGTCGTAACGTGATGGATGATGCACGATTACACCCAAAGAGCTGTGGCGCCCAAGCGCTAGAAGCAGGGATCGGCGACTGCCAGGCCGTTGACATGTGCCGGTGCGTGGCCGCATCTTGTCTATGTCGTGCGCGCCTCTTTTACTGGCGTGCAGGGTTGTACTGCGAATTTCTTGTTTCTCTTCTGACCGTGCCGTAGCTACTTGCATTTGCCGCATCTGTAAGCGATGCAAGCGCTGCAAGCGCTGCGTGTTGCGTGCTGAGTGTCAAGTGTTAGGTTGTGAGCTCGACCGTTGCTCCAAGGCGCCGTCGCGGTACCGTCATACCGAGCACTACCCACCACCGCCAACCCCAGCTATCCACGAGCACTCCACATTCTCACCACCACGCGCGCCCTGCAAACTGTGAGACCCGCATCGCCATTCGAGGCTTGCTGCACCGCCCGCCGCTTCCATTGCAGTAGTCTGCTTCCAGTGCTGCCGCGAAGGCGTGCATTAATTCGACGTCGTCGTCGCCTACCGCCTAGCGACTATGAATGTATGTCCTGGCATCCTTGAGCTTCACAGAACCTGACCTCTCTAGATTGTAGAGTGGGCGTTTGGAAAGCGCATGACGCCGGCGGAGCGTCTGCGCAAGCACCAGCGAGCGCTCGAGAAGACGCAGCGAGAGCTCGACCGAGAGCGCGTCAAGCTCGAGAACCAGGAGAAGAAACTGGTTGCAGACATCAAGAAGAGCGCCAAGAATGGGCAGATGGGACCGCTGCGCATACAAGCAAAGGATCTGGTACGGACCAGGAGGTACATCCAGAAGTTCTACCAGATGAGGACACAGCTGCAGGCCATATCGCTGAGGATACAAGTTAGTTGACTGGAATCGCTATGCATTCGCGGCGCTGACACAAGGCAGACTGTCCGCAGTAACGAGCAAATGATGCAGTCTATGAAGGGAGCAACAAGTACGTCTAGGCAGCAGCGCCTGTTGTTACTCGTCTAACTGTGCACAGCATTGCTTGGAAGCATGAATAGGCAAATGAACCTGCCCGCCTTGCAGCGCATTGCCATGGAATTCGAAAAGGAGAACGACATCATGGACCAGCGACAAGAGATGATGGACGATGCCATCGACGATGCTACCGGCATGGAAGATGAAGAGGAGAGCGAGGATGTCGTGAATCAGGTCTTGGACGAAATAGGCATTGATCTTGGCCAAGCAGTGAGTTTCCCATCCCGCAACCAAGGAAGACGTGCTCACAAATCAACAGATGGGAGAGACACCAAGCGGTCTGCAGAAAGCCGCCGTACCTGAAGGCAGAGTGGCACAGGCAATTGGTGGCGCCGCCGACCCTGACGACGACGACCTCCAGGCGCGACTGGATAGTCTAAGGAGATGATGGAGCGGCACATGTCATATTCGGTCTGCTGTAGTTTTGCCTACTTCGTACAATGACCCGTATTGTGGCATAATGAGAGCGTCATTAGATTCCACGTCTCTGCTTAGCCATTCGAGAAGCAGTGTCTCATACACTGTCTGTCCGGATGACAAAGCGACTTTTGAGGCTGGTCTCGTGCTGTGTAGCGCTCAATAAGGAACCCCGTCCGTCCTTTTGTCTCGCCGCGGCAGGCTAGGATTTAGTTACATGAACCAAAATCTAGAAGACCCCTGTATTCTCCACCCTTTGAGCCGGTGGGCATTCCTGAAGCCTAGACTGCTGATCATTCGCCTTGCACACACCCAAGAAGAAACCTGCGACAGGCGTGGCACCGTGGGCGCTGCATGCACTGGGAATGCAACAAAGTCACAAGACCACGAACTGCTCCAGGGTCGTTCAGCCACGATGGCCAGACCAGCTCTGCTCGTTTGTAAGGCACCAGCGGGGTAGAAGCAGTCGAACACAACCATAGAAAAGGGCACCTTTCAAGCCTCGTCCCCGCACTTCCCTTAAGACAGTTGGCAGTGCATGCGCACACGCACACTCACGCGCACACGCATACCTGGAACCGCACGCTGTTCCTCTGCGCAACCCTCGACACGCTATCCCTAAGCCCCATCCACTCTGAACTCTTTTCGCCTTCTCCAACCTCGTGTGCAGCATTATTTCGCGCTCTTCCTTGTCCGGTAACGCCGACGTCATTCCACACTGCGCCTAGCACCAGCGATCACTATCATCGCACGCAACGAGACGACGCATCCTCTCCCATTCACAGCTTGCTTAACTGCCCACACGCGCCCCTGGTCGAATATTGCAGCCCCTGGCCACCAACGCATACCGTACGTGTACCTATCTGGTTGATTCACTGTGTGCACTACACGTCGACGCACGGACTTGTTCTGAATGCCCCTCTTTGCCTGCCCTGCGTGTCGTCGATTCGCTTGAGGAGAGCTTGCGCTGATATCTAGGATCCTACGCAGGCCCTTGACGTCACACTCCAACACACCCAATCCGCCCACTTTGCCAGATTTCCCCGTGTGGAGCAGTCCGTTATATCCGCCAGTCGGTCCCTGAACGCCATCGCGAAGCCTTCAACCTGGCAGGCAACAAGCGCCGTAGTTTTTCCAGTAACGGAGGCTTGCTGAATCGCATGTTTGGCACCTCTCCTGGAAAAGACGACGAAGTTGCTGTGAACGACGGCCCCGCCGTCAACGACCTCCGAGGACCTGCGCCAGCCGCTTCGATGAGCAACGCTACCCCCTCTGGCAACGGACTGGACCGTAAAGCAAGCGATGCCTCGAGTCCTAACGTGGAAAAGAAGAGACGGAGTAGTGGCGTGTCGCGCGCAAGGGATATGTTCTCGAGCGCAAAGCAGTCACTGCACCTAAGCTCTAATCCCAATGCTGCCCCTCCGCCTGCAGCTGCGCCTGAGAAGGCAGAGACGCCCATTCAGAAGCTTGGGAAGTCAGACGCGGCTCTCAGCGTTCCCCAGGGCTCTCTCAACAACTCTGCTGGCGAGTCTGCACCTGGACCGCGGTCGACGTTCCGAGTCGGAGTCACAGAAGATAAGAACAAGAAGTGCAGACGAACCATGGAGGACACACACGCATATCTTTACAACTTCCTAAGCACACCCGCGCCTTCCTTTGGTGGCGAGAAGAGAGTCTCGACGTCGGACGCTGGCTCTGCACTCTCTGAGATCACGAGCCAGCAGGTTGCCGAAACCGACAATGGATACTTTGCGATTTTCGACGGTCATGCTGGAACATTTGCTGCCGACTGGTGTGGAAAGAAGCTTCATTTGATTCTTGAAGAGACCATCAAGAAGAACCCCAACACCCCCATCCCAGAGCTACTCGACCAGACTTTCACAACGGTCGACAACCAACTTGAGAAACTACCGCTCAAGAACAGCGGGTGTACTGCGGTCACGGCTGTTCTGCGATGGGAAGACCGAGTGCCCAACGCTCAGTCGTCCACTGGCTCAGTTCTTTTTGCTCCTGCCGCAGTGTCAGCTGTCAGGAATGAGGGCGGGGATGCAAGCCAGGTGGAATCTACTGAAGCACACGCGGTGGCAGACCGGTTACAACATGAGGCTAGCCGCCAAAGGGTGCTGTACACAGCCAACGTTGGTGATGCACGCATAGTCCTTTGCAGAAACGGCAGGGCTCTTCGTCTCTCGTATGACCACAAAGGCAGTGACGAGAACGAGGGTCGTCGCGTAGCCAGCGCCGGTGGATTGATCCTCAACAACCGCGTGAACGGCGTGCTTGCCGTCACGCGAGCACTTGGCGATGCCTATATGAAGGACCTAGTCACGGGCCATCCTTACACAACGGAGACGGTCATTCAAGCAGACCAGGACGAGTTTCTCATCTTGGCTTGCGATGGTGTAAGTAGAGCGAGTCTCATCTCATTACACACACACTAACGTGCATAGCTCTGGGACGTCTGCTCCGACCAGGAGGCCGTTGACCTTGTTCGCCAAATCCAGGACCCGCAAGAAGCGTCCAAGAAGCTTGTCGACTACGCTCTGGCACGCTTCTCGACTGACAACCTTTCATGCATGGTCGTCCGCTTCGACAACAAGGCTGTCAGACAGCGCAAGAACGAGGGTGCCATGGGCGTTGAAGGCGATGTGTTGACTGCCAAGGGCAATGTGACAGAAGCTGAAGCTATTGTAGCCCAAGCACGCAAGTCGATTGGCGAGCCCCAGCAGTCTGTTGAGACAGCCACGGCCGAGATCATTCAGGAAGAAGAGGAGAAGGAGCCGGGGCCTGAGTTAAACTTGGCCGCAGCGCAGGCAGCTCAGAAGAACCCAGCCTAGATATTCACGTGGTAGGGTAGTCGATACCCAGGGAAGAGAGGGGCGGCGGTGTGTGGTTTTCGGCACGTACTGTGCCTGGGTGTTTGTCTCCTAGGTCTTTCCGTTGTATGCATGGTCCCATGTTAGCTGTACCATGCAAGCCAAGCCAGGCGTTCTGGTGGAGAATGGAGCGCTGTTACGACGGCGATGTGACGTGTGTGTCTGTGTCTGTGAAGCTGTAATTGTGTGAGTCTTTGAGGGGGATATGTGCTGGGATGCCCCGCGTTAGGTCTGTGCTCGTTTGCAGCACTCGGAGCTCCGCCGTTCCTGTTCCCCACGATCAAAGGATCAAGGCGCGCGCTCGACCCACCTTTTGGCTTTCGACGCTACGCCGGTGAGCTGCACAGTGCACACATCCCTCCATGCGGCTCTGGCTCCAACCTCGCGAGCATCGCAGCAACCATGTCGGGCGACACCGAAGCCCGCCCTAACGAAGCCCGCCCGACCTTTGTCTCTCCACGCACCCTGCTCGAGCAGGCACGGCCGATTCTGCCCCCGCGCACCTTCACCGCGCTCGATCGCGAGCAGCTCGACGGTCTGGTAGGGCCCCCGCATGACGGACATGACCAAACAAAAGGTTGCTGCACCGAGGCTGACTACAACAGCGCACCATTCGCGCCTTCCTCAAGGCCAGAACGAGCTATGACGTGCTGCCCATCAGCTACCGCCTCATCATCCTCGACACCGCCCTGCGCGTGCAGAAGAGCCTGAACATCCTCACACAGAACGGTGCGATATGCGCGCAGATCCTGTGCAGCTCTAGTGACTGACGCCCACCAGGCATCGTATCAGCGCCGCTATGGGACTCGAAATCTTCCACCTTTGCAGGCCTCCTCACCACCGCCGACTACATCAACGTCATCCAGTACTACTGGCAGAACCCGGATGCTCTCCAAAAAGTGGACAAGTTCCGCCTGAGCAGTCTGCGAGGTTCGCCTTCCCCTTTCACTCTACCACTTTCATGACTAAGCCCAGCAGAGATCGAGAAAGCCTTAGGCGTGAAGCCCATCGAGACTATATCCTGCCACCCGGACCGTCCCGTCTATGAAGCATGTCGCAAGATGCTCGAGTCCCGCGCGCGCCGTATCCCTGTAGTCGACTTCGACGACGAGACAAAACGCACCATGGTCGTCTCTGTCATCACCCAGTACCGCATCCTGAAGTTCATCGCTGTCAACGTGAAAGAGACACAGAAGCTGCGTAAGCCGCTCAGGGAAATGAACGTTGGCACGTATGAGGACATTGCGACGTGTTACATGGACACGCCCGTCATGGATGTCATCCACCTGCTGGTCAAGAAAAACATCAGCAGTGTGCCTATTGTGGACAAACACGGTATGTCTTTCACATGAACGCAAGACGAAAGCAGTTGTTTAACAACTCCAGGCACGGTACTCAACGTCTTCGAATCCGTGGATGTCATCGCATTGATCAAAGGCGGGTCATATGACGACCTGAATCTCACAGTCGGCGACGCGCTTTTGAAGCGCTCACCGGTAGGCATTCTCTTCTATCCCGGAAGCACCATCACTGACTGTTCTCAGGACTTCCCTGGCATCTTCACCTGCTCAGTCCAGGACAGCATGTCGACGATTTACGACACTATCCGTAAATCACGTGTTCACCGCTTTATCGTCATAGACGAAGATGCGAAACTCAGGGGAGTCCTCACTCTAAGCGACGTACTCGAATTCACACTACTGGAAGGCGTGGACGACGAATAGTATGGCGACGAACCACGACCCGAGAATGCGCCCATCAAGCGTGGGCGGCTGTATCGAGACGAATCGAATATCGACTAACACATAGAGTCGAGAGGATAGTGACAAGGGCCTGCTCGAGGCGCACAGCATTCACCTAACATGAACGGCATGACATTGTACGGCGTACTGGATTGGAAAGAGAGGTGTTTGTTCATATATCCAGAGGTGGCGCGATTCTTTCTTCCTTTGCTCAAGCTCAAGCATGTAGACACACTATATCTGTTACCCATTTCTGGATCTCTTGACTCCTGTTCATCCAGCTCTAAAGCCACTACACATCTACCACTTCTCGAACACTCCGAAACATCCCATCACCATCTCCAGTTCACCCACCTGTCACCCCGTTTCAGACAACACGGCCTGTCACTTCCCCTCCCTAGCATCTCCCCTAAACTCAACCCCTCTACTATCTAACCCTACTGCTCGGAAGCGAGCATAAAATGCGACGCAACGTGACGTAGTGTTTCAGTTTCACTGCAAGTGCCAAGGTTTCTGCGGGTTTGTGGTTTTCGGCACTTGATGCTTGGTCGGTCTGGGCTTTGGCTTTGGCGTTGGCTTTGGCTTTGGCTTTGGCTTTGGCTTTGGCTTTGAGTTTGTGCGGGGGTGAGAGGTGAGAGGTGAGAGGTGGATGGACGGGCGGATGGATGATCAAGGTGTGAGATGTTGGGAGGCTGAAACTTTAGATAGAAGGTTCGCGGGAGTAGTGAGGTGGAATTGTAATCGTAGTGCGTGGTAATGATCTGGGGTGCGTCATGTGTGTTGAAACAGGGGCTGTGGTGGGTGTTTTGGATGGTGGATGACAGGGAGTATTGGCTTGTGTGCTTTGGGGATGATAGGGCGAGGGGTGGATTGGGGCCGGGAGGGCGACTGTCTGTTGGGTTGCTCGTGGACTTGCACTTCTGCTCTATGTTGGCTTGTGGAGAGGGTGTTTCTTTGGATAGGAAATAGAAACTATGTTGCATGTGTTCTTGTACTGCGATTACTCGTTTTGCGTCTTTTGAAACGAGGCGACAGACTTGGTTGAGATTCGCTCTTTCGGGAATATCAGGAGGTCTGTCCAACTGCTGTCTTACTCCAAGGTGAGGCCGACGAGCGGTCGAATATTCAGCCTACTACTCCGCCTGCATCCGATTGGTACCGGTGACAGCGCAGCTCGGCGTGAATGCTAGCAAAGGGTAACTCGACGAACCTACACAGGGTGCTAAGCTCTTCAATCCTCACGAACGCCAAGCAGGCCAGAAAATCTCATCTGCCTCGACCGGATGCTCGAGTGCAAACATGGATGACCAAGCACCAACGATGTATCTACTCGGCTACCGGAAACCAGACAGATGGAAGTGGAGTAAGGGATCATCAGCAAAGCATGGGTGCTCGACCCTGGTCAATATAACGTCGACAACCCAATCTCCTCCGCATTGCGAACGGCGAATTCGTTGCCTCATGTTGGCTACGGGAGCGGAGGGTGCCTCGTCATGCCGCCCAGGGCCGCGTGAAACATTACGTTTATTCGAGGCTGCGCTTGGGTGTGGTTTGGTAGCGAGCGGTAGAAGACGTTCCTGTTTAGCCTTACCGGCTTCGAGTCTTGAGGGAATAGATGTCAGGTCTTGATATGGGCAACGATAAGGCAGTTATTCAAGTGATACATGTGGTGGATGTGTGGTGCGTGGTAGGGTTGTCACGTGAGCCTAGCAGGAGATTGCGTGAACGAGATGTGCTTGGAGGAGTGCAAGCAGCAAGCAAGGTCCTCGAGTGCCGGTGGCTCGGAGAACGAAACGGCAATCCAACCAGGACCAGAGCACGTTTCAGAGGCCCGAATTGGGGTCGAGGATTAGCAAGCGTTTCTGCAGGGTCAATGCTACCGAAATGAGAGAAGAGCACAGGCCGCTAGATGAGACGGTTTCAGACCAGATCAGCAGGGCTTCCCCGACACATGGAACGGAGAGCGAAGAAGCAGGATGGGGCCACGCGAGCAGATGTTGTCCTTTCGGAGTGCGATATTCGAGGGTGACGCGTAAGGTAAGGCGGTGTTGCGTGCCTCTGCGTGCCTCGTAGATATCGTACCCACCAAGTGCTGAAGGACGCGCGTGAAGGCTTATCAGTACGGGAGGCTGTTGCCGGAATGCACTGCAGATTGCACATGGAAAGACGGGTGGAAGCGAGACTCGCGGTGGTGCTGACAGTCGACGGTTGACGGCGGCGCAACGCTCGAGTCTCGCCTCGCCTCACTCGGTGGGGAACCAATTCAGCACGACGGCGGCAATGTTGGATCTTTAGCAGACATGCACAAACGCCCGTCCACACAAAGAGACGCGCCTGTCTCGGTGAAGATGGACAGCTTATATTTAGAAATGGAGAGCAGCTGTTCGTGGCGGACTGCGGGCGGGAGACGGCCTCGACACATGCTGGCCAATAGGGCAGGGCGAACGAGTTGATTCTCTGCTTTGGCGCCGTTGGTCACCGGCCGCTACGAATGAGTGGACGTCGCACGCAGACAGACGCCATCGCGGTGGTGGAGCGCGTCTTGCGGTGTGCGAAGGGCCGGCTGCTCGAGCAATGAGAGCGCGCGCTGTTTCGAGAAGAAGCGTTTGCTGGCCACGTCCCTTGCTCTGGCCAGTCGTCTCGAAAGGCCGAGTCGGAGTGCAGCCAGCAGCCAGGGACTATTGGCAGTTGGACAGCGCATCCTGGTGTTGCCAGAGCAGAACGTGACGTGGAAGAATCTACACAGCACCGCGACGGTGTACCTCAGCGGCTCAGGCTCAGTGTTGGACTCGGTCTCGCCAGTCCCGCAGTCAAAGGCCCCGTCCAAATGAATGCGAGGGCAATGCACTGCACTGCAGCACGATCAGCGCAGGATCAGGGCAGCAGGCGCATGGCCGCCCGCCGTTTCATCGCCTGCACCCAGTGCTGCAGCGTGTCAGGGGTCGTGGTGGAGTAGCCCAATGCGCCCTAGGCCTCCCTGCGCGCGCTAGAGCAGCCAGAAGCCAGTAGGCATCAAATACTCGCTTCCCTCGTCTGCCGTCCGCTGTCCGCTTGTCACCTTTTCTCCTGGTCCCCTCCAGCCTCAAGAGCTCTCGCCCTTTCCCTCCGACCTCTACTCTACCTCTTCACTCTCTTCTCTGCCTCAGTGCAGCTTTGCATCTTCTACCGTCCTGCTTGTTTGGACTGCTTACCCACCATCCTAATCAACGAGAAGAGTCTTTGGAGAGCGCGCGCCAGTCCCGTCGCTCCTGCCTGTGAGAACAAGTCCGCAAGTCGACCGTACCGTACCGTACCGCATCATCTCCAGCCGTATCAACCGTTTGTGCATTGTCGTGCACGTCTGCTCCTGCTGCAAACTGCAACTTGCAAACGCGCCTGCCTGTCTCGCCAATCGCCCCTTCCGTCCTCAGCTAGACGCGTTGGACCTGCACCTGCCCTTGACAGCAGCCTAGCGGACCACAACTGAAGCACCCTTGTTAATAGCTCCAACTGCATTGCATCGCCCATCGGCCGGACTTCGATCATAACGCTACCTTACACCCACGATCAGTACGATCCTTAATCACGTAATCGCAACTCAATCCTTGCGCCCGTCTCCACCGACTCAATCGACTCGAGACACCACCTTCCATTCTGTATCCTTTCTCGTGTGCACAGCGCATCTTCCTTGCTGCAGCCTTACCCTTTGTTCGCAACCCTCTTCAACGACTTCAACATGAGCATGGACGCTGGCGGTCTTGCTCAAATGTCCTACAACAACTTCCAGTCCCAGGGCTTTGGCAACCCTACCTCGAGCTTTGCCTCTCGCGGTAAGGGAGCTGCCCTCAAGCGTCTCAGCGTCGCTTCCCCTCCCAAGGTCGCCTCGATCGCCGAGAACGAGGTGCAGACGCCCCGCACCAGCCGCTCCCATCTTCTGGCTGGCCTCCGCACTGCGCCCAAGACGCCTTCGTCTGCCCAGCCCCCTGCATCTGCGCCCTACAACCAGCGCCAGCACAACATCGGCGGAAACCAGAATCGCCTCTCTAGGAACTTCAACCAAAACGGTCCCCAGACTGCCGTTGGCTCCGGCTTCGGCGCTGCCAACCAGTACAACCAGCAGCAGCAGCAGCAGTCCATGTACTACGATCAGGTCCTTGCTCCTCCTGCGATGCAGTACGACGATGGTGAGATGGACCCTGCTGTTGCTGCCCAGCTCCTTGCTACTGAGGTCTACCTTGCCCAGAGGCAGCAGCAGCTTCAGCAGCAGCTTCTCGCTCTCACTGCCCAGCAGTTTGGCAACATGAACATGAATGGCATGCGCCAGTCGCAGCAGTTCCCCGCTACGCCCTTGACCAACGCCTATGGCCAGCAGTTCCAGCAGAGCGCTCCCGCCATTCAGGAGACTGGACAGCCCGGTATATACCTTGTCTTGAACCAGATGACCGGCCAGTACCAGTATGTCGTCGACCCCAACTACCAGCAGGAGGACCACCTGTCGCACTCCCCGCCACCGCCAACTCCCGGGTTTGCACACTCTCCTCCCAAGGTCGACACACCTGTCCTGCACGTTTCTCCTCCCAACGAGGTCAACCCCAGCCCTTGGGCCCGCAGCAACTCGCCCCCCAAGAAGTCGTTGACCCCGCCCCAGGACGTTGTCCCGCTTCCGCCGCCATCCGCCAACGCTTTCCGCCGAGGCCACAAGAAGCAGCCTTCGTCGCTCGCTCTTGACTCCAGGGCTGAGATGCCCGAGGGTCCCAAGTCTGCCTTTGTCCGCTCTGTTGGCTTCCCAGCTACTCCTATGACCGGCACATTCGGCCCTGGTCAAGCACGTGCTGGAGAGCACCCTATCCGTCAGCCCCGTGGACCGCCTTCGATCGAAGAGCTTAAGGCCAGCCCCACCTCCAAACACGAGGGCAGCAAGAACTTTGCTGCTCGCCAGCGCCGCCAGGCAATCAGCAACCTTGTTCGTGCTGGCATTGGTCGCCGGGGTCAGCGCAACGGAAGCGGCAGCGCTTCCCCTGACAGCGAGAACTTCCCTTCCTCGGATAACGACTCCGACAGCGTACGCAGCGGCGGCAGTGGTAGTCTTTCCGGCAGGCCCAGCATCGGCAGCCTTCGTGCTGTTGCCAACGGCGCCATCGGCTCGGAGCGCCAGGCTTCGAAGGAGCGCTCTCGTGGCACCTCCATCGATCGCTCTTACACCGCAACCAGTGTGAGCAGTGAGGAGGGCTTTGTCGATGTCCGCCCCACTCTCGGCCAGCGCCGGTCGACGCCGAAGCTCATCTTCACCAGTGCTGAGAAGCGCAAGAGCACCATGTTTTAGACACTCGAAAGAATCACCACTAGGAACTAGCTTCCTTTGTGCATATCACTGAGATATCATCACGATACCGCAGTCTTACGGCCCGTTACGACTCTTTCCTTCTTGTTCCGCGTTTGGCGAAGTGCATACGGCGGAATTCAGATTTGCCTTCATTTTTTCGAATACTACGACTACCATTCGTCTCTGCTTTAGTCTTACCTCGGGACTTTAGGAGATCCTCTTTGAACTTCTTGTTTCCAAACTTTACGCGAACTGCTTTTAATGCGCATGCGGATGACTGTGTTTGTTATCTGCACATTTTTGGGTCAAAGTACATTGGAAACGGAGGAAACTACGCTTCATGAACAACGAGCTCTGCGCCTGTGGCTAGAGTTCATTGCACTCTTTGAGCTTTTGTTTGTTAACCACGTGAGAAGGGTGTAAGAAGTTGAAGGAAGTACGAAAGTACACATATCGATGGGTGGGCTATATAGGATGAAAACCTGAATGTCACACTCTTTAACCAAACAACGTTTGATTGCACTCATGACAATGGGATTGACTCGGCCTTCTCTTACACAGTACGATGTTGCCCAATAAGCGTCACGACCTGCCCTCGTGGGACCACACAGAGTTAGCGCCGCTGTCAGCAAGTGTAAAATGTCTTATCACGCGCTAGCTCTCTACACCTTTCCACACTGCATCCGTACCATCTTGCATAGCTGAGGCTTTGTAGGATAGTCACGCGATTAACCAACCGCCATAATCGTTTTGGGCCGTCCAATGGTCATCAGGTAGGCATCTCTTGATTCGATGATTTCATCTTCAACGCCACCGCACTTGGCATGTTCACTCCTCACTCCCAGCTGTACGGTTGTGATTATGCGCCGAGAGATCGCATCATGCCGTTTCTGTTCTTTCGGGAGCCATGTCGTGTCACACTACAGCTTCATCTACTACTTGGTCATGGGAGCTCAGCCTTGCTTCTCAAGAGACAACCCTCCAGCGCATGTACTATTACCTGTTGACAGAGCTTGCTCCACATAACTCAAGAGTTGCACTCGTTCGCATTCCCCGAACTCTCTTAATTTCCTGGTCCCCTGTTTTTTTTCAGTTTCGACTACGTCCACAAGTATGGGCAACATAGGCAACGAGAATAGGGCTTACAAGTCCTACAACAGTCCAACTACCGTCGGCGCGGGCTCTGGTCCAACTACCAGCCGCATACATCAAGATCTGCCGACTTCGAACGGCAGCAGCGACTCGCCTTTTATGCTTCGAAGAGCAGCGGGAAGGATACCGCACGTCGGCATCGTTGGTGCTGGCGTAGCTGGGCTGCGCTGTGCCGACGTGCTACTCAAGCATGGGGCCAAAGTAACCATCTTTGAGGGGCGGGACCGAGTCGGTGGGCGGTTTTGTCAAGGAAAAGTGGGCGAGCATTTAGTTGATCTGTAGGTGTTCTTCCTTTCTCACAATGGAACAGTAACAGCTAACGAGCGGTGGAGCGGTCCTAACTGGATCCATGGCACAGAGAACAACCCTATTCTCGACCTTGCAAAGGAGACAGATACAATGACAATGAACTGGGATGGCCGGCAGTCCGTAGTCGATGCTCTGGGTCAGTACCTCTCCGACAAAGAAGCAGCAGAGAACACCGAACTTGTGTGGTCCATCATCGAACAAGCTATGAAACATTCAAACGCAGAGTCTGCGACGATTGATTCGGGAAAGAGCCTGTACAACTTCTTCGAAGAAGCGGTGCAGAAGCTGTTCACAAATGACAGCCCGGAAGAGGCGAAGAAGAAGAGAGAGACTATCTTGCAGATGTCAGAGATGTGGGGTGCGTTTGTTGGCAGTCCGGTTCAGAAGCAGAGTCTGAAGTTCTTCTGGATGGAGGAATGTATCGATGGAGAAAATCTGTTTGTTGCGGGAACATACAAGAAAGTGCTTGAGAAGATTGCGGCACCAGCAGTCGAAGCGGGCATCAAATTTGGACATAGGGTCAAGAAGTTGGTGTCGAGTTCAGGAACAAATGGAGAAGATGCCAGAGTCACTGTCGAGCTGGAGGGCGGGGGAAGCGAGACGTTTGACGAAGTTGTTATGACAGCACCACTGGGCTGGCTGAAGACGAACTTGGATGCTTTTGAGCCAGCGTTACCGCAGAGACTTCGGGAGGGTATCGCAGCGATAGGATATGGGCATTTGGACAAGGTCAGTCAACACTCCGTGTCTGTTCACTTTCAAGGATCACGTTGTTGACAAACACAGGTCTACATTACCTTCCCGACCGCATTCTGGAACACTACAACAAGTTCCAGCGCCACCCCTAAAGATACTTCTGCAAAACCACCATCCACCACCTCCCCCACACTCCCAAACGTCCCTGCAACAACCGCCCCAGTCCACCAACTCGGCGCCTCCGACTCGCCCGTCGACCCCTCGCACTACGCCGGCTTCACATCCTTCGTCGCGCCCTCATACGCCAATCCTACAAATCCAAACCACTGGAATCAAGAAGCCGTCAACCTCGCCGCCCTACCGGGCTCCACCGCGCACCCAACCCTCCTTTTCTACACCTACGGCCCCACAAGCCAGCACATCGCAGACCTTGTAACGGCACACCCCGACGCTACACAGCAAAAAGACGCACTAACAGCATTCTTCGAACCCTACTTCTCCCGCCTGCCTAACTTCGACAGCCAAAACCCCAAACACACACCCACCGCCGTCCTCGCAACAGCCTGGGCCAACGACGAACTAGCCGGGTACGGATCGTATGCGAACTTTCAGGTCGGGCTGGAGAGAGGCGATAAAGATGTCGAGGTTATGCGGCTGGGGGTGCCGGAGAGGGGGGTATGGCTCGCGGGGGAGCATACGGCGCCGTTTGTGGCGCTGGGGACTGTTACGGGGGCTTGGTGGGCGGGGGATGGGGTTGCGGAGCGGATTGTGAAGGCTTGGGGGTTGGGTGGGAAGGTTTGAGGGGTGGTATTAGGGGTGGTGTGGGGTTGAGGAGGTCTTGTTGTAGTTTGACAGCATTTAGTTGATCGTCAGTACAGGGCTGAGTAGCAGTCGGTAGGAATACAATGCACATTTGTTTCTTCAAGTATAGAATCGTAAACATCCACTCCGCAGCACCAGACCACAACATCATCACCACCATCTGCTCAGACGCCCCCTCACACATACCTCTCAATACCCACGTCTGCCACCCATCAACCCTCCCCGCGGTATCCTCCCACCACCATACCCTCCCATACCGCCCAGCAACGCACTAAGCCGCTCCAGAATCTCCTCTTCTCCCTCACCCCCCTCGTATTCATCGTCCATACCTTCTTCCTCACTGTCGTAGCCATAAGGATCTCGTTGCCTACCGCCCATACCATGGTGACCACCAGCATAACCACCTGGATAACCTGGATAACCGCCACCCATGCGGCCCTCGTACCGATCCATTGCACCTACATAGCCGCCTTGCATACCACCGTGCCGCTCAGGAGCCATGTCTGGCTGCATGCCGTGGCGGGGATTGCCTCTCTGGCGGTGCCTGGAGTGACGGCCGCTGGGGTTGGAGCTGTAGGGACAGCAGGGGGTGTGGGTGTACATTTGAGGTGTTTGGGTTTGATTTTGGGTATTTGGTTGGTTTGGGAGGTGTTGTAGTTGTGTTGTTGCGTTGGAGACGATGGGCAGGGAAGGACCTTAGGGAGGTTTATGTATGGCGACGATGTGACGGCTTTCTTCTGTTGAGGCCAGTGACAGCGTTTGTGACTGGGCGGGGTGAGGGTTCTTGTGATTGAGACAATCACTTGTGGTTTTTGATCGTTTTGTCATGTTTGGGAATGAGCGAGGAATGTAAGTCACCGTCGCTATTCCAGTGATGCTTTATGTGGGCAGAGTTCAATTGTTCAATTGACTGGTCAGTCTGGCGGCAATCAGAGTACAGAATGATGAATTTTTGATATTTGAAGTCTTACGCTGTACGGCATTCACATATCACTTCTTGGTTAATCAATATTTGACATATGTACAAAATTTCTGTCTCTTTCCCCCAAAACTCGCACGATAATAACTACTATAAATCTCAACACGCCTTAAAAAACCACCACATCTCCCACCTCGACTAAACTCTCCCAAAACCTCCAATGTCAAACTCCACAAGCCACTCCACCCACAATTTCAAGCTCAACTACGCATATCCACGTCGTGAACTAAACCGCTCATCAATCCCAACACCTTTCCTAGACTACGCACCCAACAACGTCTCCGAATACACGAGCTATTACACCGAGATACTACGGACCGGCGTACCTTACCGAGAGCTACTAGCGACCCAGCAACTCCGAAGTGCAGACGATACTGACATGTTGAAATGGCTTGCGATGCAACGTTCGCTTTATCCCAGCTCGCCGCGTGGGAGGAAGGCAACACCGCAGCGCGATACCCGTGTATCGACTATACCCGCGCAACACTACCATGTCCGTGAAGAGAGCGGCGGTCTGTCTCCCCGGCATTCACGAGCCTCACGATAGCTCATTCCATGCCATCCACGAAGTTCCCAGCACATCAACCCACGACGTTCCGGTTTCCACCCCGCACAATTCCCACGCGAGAGCAGCGTGTGAACGCCCACGCCAGCACCTCGAACCCTCACATACCTAGGACCACCCACTCCCTCGCATACCCACCACCCACCGATACTCGTAAACTCTCAAGAGACAGATATCTATGCCGTACATGCTTGAGTCAAGAACCAGCGGTTCTCCTCGCGCGACTGAGGCGTGTAACAGAGGAGATGGAAGGGTTTGCTGCGAGGTACAGGGCAAGGTATGAGGCTGTGCGGGCGGTTGTAGAGGGGAGTGGTGGGTTCGTGGTGGGGTGTGGGGATGTTGATGTTGGTTTTGGTGTTGGTGTTGATGTTGAGAGGAGGGAGAGGGTTGGGGAGGTGTGATGTGGAAGGTGGTAGGGAGGAAGATGATGTGTTCGTGTATTCGTGACTGGCTCTGTAGCTTATCTTACATACTCATGACTACCAAATGAAAGGAATCTCGTACGCTCTTCTAACCTCATCTCTATCCACTTGAAGCTCGACTTCGTGACTCAGGGTCAAAGGGGAGACTCAGCTCTAGAAACCCTGCCTGGCCAACAACCCAAAATCTCAAAGTTCTACACCTACAACCTCAACCCCCTCCTCATGCTCCTCATCCTGTTCGCCTGGCCAGCAGCAGCAGCAGCAGCAGGTTGTGCAGGCCCACCACTCGGGTTCGTGACCGCGCCGGCAAAGCCGAGGGCAGAGTTGAACAGATCCGCCGTGCTCTTGTCCCTGGTCCCCGCAGCCTGGACCTGGGCCTTTGCATCCTCGCACGCGGCTTTGGCGGCATCGTTGGCATCGCACACGTTAGTTAGCTGATTGCACAAAGCGTTTGTGATAATGTTTGGGTTCAGGGCTTCCTGCTGGCCGCCTCGCGCGATGGGGTCGGCGATCTGAAAGGTGAATTCTGTGGCGGGTCGGCCGTTGGCGCCGCCTTCGAAGATGATGGTCGGTGTGCATTTTCCAAAGTCTGCACCTGCGAGGGAGGATGCTCCTCCTGCTGCTGCGCCTGCGCCGGCTCCAGCGTCTGCTGTGGCGTTGGAGCCTCCAGCGTTCTGGTTCTGGTTAGAGTTCTGGTTCTGATTCGCGTTGTCGTTGCCGGCGTTCTGGTTCCCGTTCTGGTTTTGATTTTGGCTGGCGTTGTCGTTGCCGGCGTTCTGGTTCCCGTTCTGGTTTTGATTGGCACTTTCAGTAGCATTCTGGCCAGCATTTCCAGCGTTGCAAGAAGCGCTGCCTCCAGCGTTGGAATTCTGGTCATTCCCGTTGCCGCTGGCTTGCTGATTGTTGTTGTTGCCAGACTGGTTCTGGTTCTGGTTTGAGTTCTGGTTTGAGTTCTGGTCGCCGCTCGCTTGCTGATTACCCGCATTTCCAGCGGCCTGCTGCTGGTCGTTGCTGTTGTTGTCGTTGCCATTGCCGTTTGCTTGGCCTTGGTTTTGGTTCTGGCCGTTGTTGGCTTGCTGGTTGTTACCACCAGCGTTGCCACCCGCATTACCGCCAGCAGCGCCTCCAGCAGCGGCACCTCCTGCAGCAGCGTTACCACCAGCGTTTCCGGCGGCGGCACCTCCGGCGGCGGCACCTCCAGCCGCCGTCTGGCTGACCACGAGATCGCCCAGCCCAGCCTGACTCATCAGATCAAACACACTCAGCCCATCAGCAGCCAACGGGCTCGCCGCCGAGCTCTTACTCAGCGCCGCGGCATCGCCATTGACATCGACAGCAGGATCGATCAAGGGCGTGATGCCCCTGAGCTCTGCTGTAGCAGGCAGACTCGGGTCACCGCAGACGTTCTGAGTGTTGTTGTTGGCGAAGGGGTTGGTGTTCTTCTCCGCTGTAACAAGGCCCATTGCTGCGGCGATTGCATCGGCGCCGCCACCGAGTTCGCTGACGACTTGGTCGGCGCGCTGGAGCTGGGAGGGTGTTAGTATGGTATTACATGTGGAAGTGGAAGTGGAAGAGGAAGATGGAGCATGTCGTACCTTCGCGCAGGCATTGGCTCCGCCTAGAAGGTCACTGATGGCAGCTCCAGCGACTGTAGAAGCAGCGCCGGGGTTACCACCTTGAACTGCAGAGATAGCCTGGATGGGGAGCTGCTCCTGGCCGAAGCGAGCTTCGACGTAGGCGATGAGGGCTGTGATCAAAAGAGCCTTGGAAATCATGATGTCGTGTGTAGTTGTTTGTGAAGACGGTAGTGAATGTTTAAGGTGTAATGTATAACAATAGTGAACGTGAGACTAGCTCTTGTATGTTCAGAAGGGCCAGCCGGTGGCGATAGAATAAGAATAGGACGAAAAGAACGTAAGAGTAGAAAGCGAGAAGAAGGGACTGTGAGTGAGTCTGTGAACTGTAGTTGCTGTACTATCAGTGTACGCGAGATGCACCAGATCTTTATACCTCGATGTATGTCATAGAACATATCCCTTAGGCGCCAAATCTTGAGCATGACGGCAGGCCGTGTCTCAGAATTCTACCCAGACCATTCAGATGCCTGTCGAGATCGGTGAGGACTGTCGAACCGTAGATGCAGGGTCCTCAGTCAAGCGATCACGCCGTGCCGTCATGCTTTCTCGAGCGTGATGGAACGTATGATTGACAGTCTGTGACTTCGATGTGCCTGAGGTACCCAGGTACCAAGGTGTCTTTGCGGGGCATCTGTAAGGCACTTGCCTTGATGTTGGGTGCTGTGACTGCCTGCGTCGCGACAGGGTTTCAAAGACAGCTGCAGCCGCCTTCGCAGCGAACACCAAGTCAATGCGTTTCGACAACGAACGAGTACTGTGCAACTGTCAATTTCAATATTAACGGTAGAATTAAGGCGGAAACACGATGCATAGTTGGAGCGCGTGGTTGTGAAGATTGCGTGCTGGTATTGGAAACGGAAAGGCGGGCACAGTCGCCGCGCGCCAACAGGTCTATGCGGGCTAGCACCAGAAAATGCCCAAGAACGTGAATGCAGAGAGTAGGAGATTGTTCGAAACGCCGTGGGATCGATAGGTGCAAAGATCCGGATCCATGCAGCAAACTACAACCTATCCAGCTTCCTTCGCAACAGACGCGTCCTCTTCATGAGCTTCTTGTACTTGTGCTTCTTCATCTTCAGCTTCCTCTGTCTCTTGACGCTAATCAGAAGCATACCGCTTCGCCTCCTCCTGACGTGCTCGCGGAAGGTCTTGGAGCGACCGGTGTGGGTGGTGGGGAGGAAGATCTCGTGCGCCTCCTCGACTGCTAACGGGTCAAAAGGTACGGGCGCGGGTGGCGGCCTGAAAGCGTAGCTCTCTAGAGTCTCGGGCTGTGCTGAGACGAGGCTGTCGAGGTGGTAGATGTCCTCGGCCGCTTCCTCAAAGGCATCCATGGCCTCGTACTGGTCGGCCGAGGCCTGGACGCCCTGAATGAAGTCGGCCAGGGTCTTGTGCGTGTTCACGATGATCTCTGACTCGTTGCGCCTGTGGGGCTGGAACAGAGCCTCGAACTGCTCCATGGACGCGGCATTTGGCACGGACTGTTCGACGCCCGGGCTGATCGAGATGGGGCGGTGCTGGGAGAAGAGGGTGGAGAGAACCAGGTCTGCAGTAGTTAGCCATGCTGACAACCTCACACTTTCTCCTACTACATACGGTGTTCCATGAGGTGGTCTGTTGGCTTGACGTAGGGGATGTTGCGCGCTGCTGTGGTAGGCGCAGACGCGCTCGAGGCCTTGAGCTTGCTGCTCCGCCTTGACCTCTTCTCTGACGCCTTCAGCTCTTCCGCAGCATTCTCCGTGGGCCGCTTCGAGTTGTCCGGGGGTGTGGAGGGCTTCGACGACGACAGGCGCCGCTGGTGGCTCGGTCTGAAAGGCTGTGGCGCGGTGCTGATGGCGGCGCGGCCGACGGAGCTGGTCGGCACAGCGGCGATGGCGCTGGATGAGCGAAAGGCTCTCCCAAGCGCAGGAGAGAACATGGCCAGCTGTGGAGGGGTGCTTGTGGTGTTGATGGAGGCTGACTGGGTGGCAGCGGCTCAATCCTGCTGCAGCCCGTCCGTCACGCTTTGCCGCTAGAGGCGCCCCCGAGGTTGGGCCGGCGAGCGGGCGACCTCGGGAGAGAGCTGCTCAACACCACTGACGCTGCACAGAGACATACCAGTGTAGGCATAGACACCATGTTGCATACTTGAGCTGGCTCTTTTCTTCAACACAAAGCAAACTCTACGCACGTCATCTAGCAGTGACCTGTCTCATTCAATCTTGTGCAGTTCTAATTGGCTTATCATTGCACTCAAACAGCTTTTGTATATACACTGCATGGCATCTAAATTCGATAGAAATTCCGCCCGCTAATGCTAGAGAAATGCAATCATGAGGATCCACACGCCCAGGAGTGGAGATTTTTCTCTGACGCCTTCGTTTTGCTGTTTGTTCGCAACAGTGCATGCAGCCAGGGACACGGAACACATCTGGTCCAAACAGCCGTGTCCACTGTTCTGGTCCTGCTGGCACTGTTGCTGGTGCCAAGATGGTGGTCACTCGCCTGCTCTTACGGCCCTCTGCTCGAGTAAACATGTCGTCAACTCCATCCCAACACTAGGGAATATATTAATTACGCAGTCAAGAAATCGGGGGTATAATGTTGGAAGGAGGCGCTGGAGTCGCCTAGTGGAGCTGCTGAGCGCTCAGCTAGCTGCAGTAGCCGCTCCACGGTGTGTGTGTATGCTGTAGTTCGCAGTGACCCTCAGGGACAGCTAGTCGAGATACTGCTAGAACGGATGGGCTCGACGCAGAAGTGTCTGTTCGGTACGGTAGCCTGCTCGTCTCGCCGAATCAGAGTATCAGAGCGTTCAGGTTGCGCTGTACGATCATGTCTTGGACCGAGGCCATTGTCTTTTTCAACAAATCCGTATCCGTAGCGTTTGTGTAGTGAACGTAAACCTCCTTCTTGGGCTGCCGGACTAGGTTGCGGAACTTGTTCGCGAAGAACTCCTGTCCTGCTTCGACGTCGTTGGGCCCTCCAGTGTAGTCCGGGAAGACCTGTGCGATCGGGCTCATGCCGCCAGCGACCTTCTCGCGGAAGAGATCAATCTTGTTGAGGAAGAGGATCAGAGCCGACTTCTCAAAGTACTTCGAATTTGATATAGATTCGAAGAGCATCAATGCCTCGTGCATTTGGTTCTAGCGCAATGTTAGTCAACACTTGATACAACGTTCCAGTACTGTGCTTACCCCATTCCTGTCTTCGACCAAGACATGGTCATAACCACTGATAGCCACAAGGAAGAGTACGACCTGCACATTGTCGAACACGTGGATCCACTTCTTGCGTTCTGATCGTTGACCACCCACATCGACCATCTTGTACGTCAGGTTGCCCAGCTCGAAGATGGTCTCGGAGATACCCGTCGTTCGTAGTCGTGTGCGCAGAATGTCCTGGTCTGTGGGGAGGAAGTCTTTCATGAAGAGCCGGTCGATGTCTTGGAAGAAGCTGTTGAGCTGTTAGTCACCGGCTAGTTTTTGAGGTATGGGCTCTTGGTGAACATACTAGCTCAGGTTGTCGTGTAGAGCATATTGGTTGCCCTTCAGGATCGTGAGTTGCACGCCTTTGTCAGCCCACAGGCAGCTGAAGGCGTGGTAGAATTCCTCGGGCATGGGCTCTTCGGTACCAATGTCTGGTGCAGAGTTGACGAGCTCAGAGTATCGCTGGAGTTGCAAGCGTCAGTGCATCAGTTTGAGGTGCAGCTGGGTGCGTGCTTGTTGACTTACAACGCAGTCCTCATCCTCAAAATCCGTATCGTCCTCCTGCATGGCAGCGTAGATGGTCTGGAATGCGGACACCAGGTTGTTGAAGATGGTTGCGCGCCATGTCTGGCGCTCGTGCTTGCCAAAGCCTCCCGCGTTGATGATGCGCATCTGCTTCAGAACCGTCGACTTTCCACTTTCGCCGGCACCTGTATCGCATCTCAGTCAGCGTTGCTCGCTGCGGTATGTGTAGTGCGCATAGTGCCTACCGAGCAGCAGGAGCTTCACCTCGCGCTCCGCCTTCTTCTTGTCCAGGCGCAGGTTCTTCTCAATGTCCTCATTCTTCTTGGACTTCTGGTCCACGGGTTTCCTTCCAAAACACATTATCGCCGGTGCCATGCAACGCTCTCTCTTGAAACCGGGGGGAGATGTTGCAGTCTACTGAGCATGGGCTGCACGCATGCAGCAGCGTCAAAGGCGAAAGAGGCTTGGGACGAGGGCCACTTGTAGGTCTTTGTTGCAGGGTCTAACGTGCAGTTGGCCCAACGGCGGATGGTGTAGCGCGAGTGTGCACGCGATTGGGCGAGGGCGGGTACAGCTACGGTCCCAAGAAAAGAATGCGGGGAGAGCAGCGAAGCGCGGAGGACGAAGGAAGAGGCACAGCAGAGAGCGAGGGGTGGAAGTAGGTGGTCTACCGCGGTCAAAGGCTACAATGCGAGCCTTGGGGTGGAGAAGACTCCGGGCGGGTGGTCGAGGAAGAAGAGCGTTGCGGGCAAAAAGCTACGAAGTCGTTAGAGGCAACGATGCCGACGATATCCCTGATGCGCAGCAGGCAAGCAGCAAACAGCGAGCAGCGAGCAACAAGCTGGGGAGGGAAAAGCTAGCCGCACCGACTAGAGTGGAGAGCGTGAAAGCACGTTGTCAGGCTAGTGATGCGAACCTTGCAGAAGCGCGGGTGCAGTGCTCAATGCAACAGCAGCTTAATAAAATGTCTCGAGCACGCCTACGCAGCGCGCACCCTTCTGGACACGATCTGCAGCTGCCCATGCCCAAGACAGCACAGACACGTGATGGACACGAACGAATCCACGAGCGAGCACACGGCAGCCTCGCGAATCAAAGGGGCGCTGGCGCTCGAAATCGGCAAGCTGCTTCCTTCCAACAAGACCGGCTACCGGTAGCTAGTCCACGCAGGCTGCCCTGCCTGCTCCACTACCGTCATTCGCTGTTGCGGGCAGACAGTCCCGGTTGACATGCTTCTTCTGCCAAGCGTGCAGACACCGGCACGCCGGTGCTTAGGGTCGCGGATTTCCAACGCGGTCAACCAGGCCGCTTTCGCACGCCTTTCCCCTGTCACACTCCCCTGCATGTCGTGTGGTTTCACTAGGACCGACCCGTGCAACCTCTGAGCAAACGGAGATTGCTCGAATGTCACACTGCAATTGCACCCACGCACAGAGTCTCTCCATCACCCTGTCGCCCTGTCGCTCTGTCGCTCTTGTTGTCTTCTTGTCTTCTTGTCCCCCTTGTCTGCACCACCGTCCAAGTCAGATCACAAACTTCACACCATGAAGAATTCGGCGACTACAGGCCGTCCGGCGTTGCAACAACACCTAGGTAGCACTCCAGGACGGCCCTGTTTCAGAATAGGCCCACTTCTGTGAGCTGCCAAGTACCTTTCGGCCCATCCCGTGCCAGCCACATTATACCGCTCACCCATCAGCTCGTTAGTAATCAGCAAAGGTGACTGCGTTAATGTTTGCCTTGTCCTTTAACAGCGTTCACGGCTTACATGCCAGTGCTTCGTCTCTTGAAATGGAAGCCTAGCGTTCCCGGAGTCCGACCTCTGGACCTGCAGTTCTGCGACTCCGCCGACTGAATCTTGACGGCTTCATGGCGAACGGCCATATCACACCGATAGCGCACGAACACGAATGAATGCCGAAGCGACCATGTACCAGGCGATCTGGAGCACCTGGCACGCAGGCCCTACTCGCCAATGGACCTTCATCTTCACCGACGATCCCTCCTTGAGCCATGCTCCGGAACCTCTACAGTCTGCATCCGTCGTACTACGCTAGCTGGCGCAAGTGATCTAGTGAGCCCCGGCTGTGGCTGGTCACCAAGTCTTCTTATTTGACATCTTTTACAGCCACGCGCAAGGCGTGCACCAAAAGTAGTCAGTAAACAAACGCTCTCTGATTGGTGTAAGATAAGTACCCAAACGTTTCTTCTTCTTGGTCACGCTTTATTGCTTCGACCCACCTACATTACTTATGCGATGTACGTAGTATCTACGTATCGTCCTCATGCTCGGCCTCATTATCAAGCTTCGGTGCTGTTGCACCCACCCCCTCAGCGGATATGAGAAACGTGGACACTCTGCGCATGACTCCACTTCACGACCCGTTTTCTCGGTTTTGACAGCCAAGTGGCGTTCGGAGTAATCATTGTTTTTTCCACTAGCATCCCTTCGCCGTCTAGATTCAGGTGAAGTCTCAATGCACGAGCTCCCGTTAGCTGTGCTCTTGTGCTTGCTTTTGGCTTCTTGCCACGACTGACAGCGGATGAGTTCCGCTAGCGGTGATTCGTCGTGTTTGAGCCATGCGCGGCTCGCTAACGATGAAGGCAAAGTGACATGAAGAATGAATCGCCATGCAGTTGAGCACAATCCCAAACCTCGATATGTGGAATTTACTCCATCTAAACGTGGATCGACGCCAGAGCCCAAAGGCGTCTCAAAGTGATTCTACTTCTGATATGCAACTACCACATCAGCAGGTGTGTTGAATAATGACAAATAAGCCTGTACGCATACTTGTTTCTTATTGTGATCTGTCTCTTTGCTTTATCGTGTAGGTATTAAAGCTTCTCTGTCTAGTAGCCATGCTTCTTAGCACGTTTCCTGTTGCACAGACTGTTGCATGTCTTCCAATCCGCTTCATCAAGCAAAGGGATTACTCTCACCTTCAACCGTCTGCTTCTTCTCTTACGGCACGTCCAATTGTAAGGGCTTCAGTCATCAATCCAACTGCATCAACAGCGATTCTACCTCGTTCAGGCCTTCATCTGCCTTGTAACAAGTGCACCGCACTTTACCAAGGCCAGCGAGGTTATATGGTCAGGGCTGGCTTCCTTTGGAATGGTAGCACTGACAGTGTGTCAACATGGCGCAACGAATACGAGTAGATGGATATGCTGGAGGTGTTGAGCAAACGGTCACTGCGGCGAGAATGGCTCACTTCACCATCACTTCACCTGAGGTCGTGCGAGCCGTTCCAGCATGTTCTTTGCAACTGCACGGGCATTTGGTACCGGTTTGCTGTCGCTGCGGTCACAGCCGCCTGCGGTTGCCTTTTCTTGTCGCCGCCAAGAGGACTGCTCTCACCTGCAATAACACCACACAAACCGACCCTTGAGTCACCTCCCCTCGCGAGAACACCATACAGACACTCGATGTCACAAGTATCTCTGGTTAGTCTTGTTGTTCCCGTCAGGAGTGCTTCACTGTTACCAGTCTGGCTAACTCACTCTCAGAACCCCGTATACCAAGCCTCTCACGACATCTGCAACTTGCAAAGCTCCTCACCCACTCACCGAAGCCTCGTAAGACAGCTCGCAGGCAGCTCACCGATTCAGACCAGAAGCTCCCTGATCATATTAGCAGTGAGGTGCTAACACATGGCTAGCCAAATCTCGCAACGATGTCACCGTTTGTCATTCCGTCTCCAGGCTACGACGGACCGAAGTCGTTGAGCTTCTCAAAGTACGCCAGCCCCGTTCGGAAGGCACAGTTAGCCGCAGCCTCAGCTGTCCCTATAAATGCTATGTCTTCTTCGGAGACTACCATCGCAACTAAGCAGCAGATCGCCGCTGCGGAAGTCGCCGAAGATAAGACGCCCGCAGCTGCTGAGCTCGCTGTCCAGCAGGGTGCCGTGCTGAAGAACCAGGTCGAGGATCACACTGCAAAGTTTACTAGGGCGGTGTCTAGCGCTGTCACAAACACACGCCAGCTGCTCGCCCTCCTCCGCAAGTCGGTTCCTGGTTCTGAAGAAGTCGATGATCTCTGGAAAGAGCTTGAGCAGCTGTTCGAAACTGCAAACGACGCCAAAGACGCTTTGCCAATCTTCCTGGAGAAACAGCGCGACAACATGAGTCTCTACCATTCATCAATGATGAATGAGACGATCTGCGAGACTCAGCAAGAGCTGAAGCTTCAGCACAAGAAGGTCAACACGCAGCACAACCTGATTCTTGAGCAGCAGGACGCTTTCCAGCACTACAAGGCGCAGACGAGCTCAAAGCTAACAGAGCTTGAGGGTCTTCAAGAACGTGTATCACGTCTCACACTCGAGAAGGGTAACTTCCGCAACGAGTTGGACAAGTACAAGGAGCTGCTGGAGCAAGAGGCAGCAAAGAAAGCTGAAGACTTCAAGACTGCCAACGCGCTGCAGAAGGAGCTCGAGACCTTGGTGTCCTCAAAGAAGCAACTGCAGGTGGAAAACGACACCCTCCGCAAAACGACCACTGATATGCTCGACCAGCTGAAAAGCACCGAGCAGCGTGTCACCGCTCGCTTTACGAACGAACTCAAGATCAAGGCAGAGGAGCTGCAAAAGGAGACAGCCAAGGCAGCTTCACTCGGCACTCTGATAAACACGCTAAAGACAGGAGAGGGTTCCGTCAAAAATGAGCTTGAAAAGATCAAGAGCGAGAACCGGCTTCTCAGCGTCAAGTACAACAACCTGGCATCGGAGCATGCAGCAACGTTTACGGTATGCTGCCTAAGACTTTCCACCTGTAAGTTGTTGCTAACAAGTTTTGATAGAAGATGAATGAACAGACTAAGAAGATTGAGGCACTCATTGCTGATGTCAACTCGCTGCAGAAGCAGAACAGTGACATGCAGTCCAAGTTGGGAAAGGCTGCCGGGCTTACGAAGGTAAACACAGAGCTATCGAAGGCCAAAGATGATCTTTCTAAGCAAGTGGAATATCTCGTCGTGCAGCTGAACGAAGCCAAGGACAAAGTGAAGCAGGGCAACGCGCAATTGCTCGAGGCTAAGCTAGCCAACAAGGACGCAGCTCCCGCTACTGGCAATGACGAGGCTCTTATGGAGAAGGTCAAAGGGCTCGAGGAGAAGAAGGAAGACTTGGAAACGGCTCTCCTTGAGTGGACCGAGTTGGCTAAGGTGTGTATATCATCACTCAAGTTACGATCGTGGTTGCTGACAGTTGTAGCGTTCCTACAAGGAATACAAGGACATGCTCCCAACGTACAGGGATGCTGAGAAACACCGCCAGGATGCCCGCGAAAAGGAATCCCAGATTGGTGATCTCAAGCTCCAGCTTGCCGCTGCGAAATCTTCTCAGACTAATGGAGGAGGTGCTGCTGGTGGCGATACTGTCTATTGGAAGCAGAAGTACGAGACACTTTTGTCAACCATTGGCTGAGTTCCACCTCATGTCAAGACGTCGGACCTCTGTTCGAGGGTTGCAATGAAAGCGGCATGGAACACAAAAAGCGGGCTTAAAGTCAAAACATGGATGATGCCGCTTGCATCATGGTCGAAGAAGAGATAGGACTCGCACTTCTGTGAAGACATGCAACAATGGTGTCGAGGGTTGTAGTTAGATCACACGTAGTCAGCTCACACAATGCCCGTCGGTTCAAGAATGCTCATGAAGTACACACAGTCGTCGTGCCATTTTAAAAGAGAGGTATTGACTCTTGCCTTCCTAATTCTGGTCCATCTCAGACACTCTCAGCGTCATCCTACTACTCCCGATGCCGAGCTCCGCAAGGCACAAAACTACGCGCTCCTGGATCCATACTCGTGCCCACACCCTCACTAGAGCACATCGCCGCCTCAGACGACGAGTTCAACAGCCGACGCCCATCGTCTCTCATATGTCTACGAGGCATCGTCCCGCGCTGGGAACGCTGGGACGCTGCGACGCCTCAGGTTGAGCCACTGTCGATGCCTGTCACGTTTAGTAAGGAGTTGAAGTGTGAGTTTCTGGACATGTCGAGGTTGAGGAAAAGGGGGGTCTGTTTGTTTTGTTTGGGTTGGGTTGGCTTGGCTTGGGATTAGTGTGGGGTTTGGGTGAGGTGTAAGCAAGTGTGTAGTGGTATGGCATGGTAGAAGTAGATCTGGGGAGGACGTGTTGGGGTTGCTGTAGTAGGAGGGTAGGTTGAAGGGGGATTTGCTTGTGAAAGGATGGCTGTGAGGGGGTGGATGTGTTGGTGAACTGGAGTTGAGGGAATGTGAACCGAAGTGGAAAAGATGGAATTCAATGACGCGTTTTGCGTTTACGATTCTCCCTTTCTTCTGCCGACTATGTACTGCATGCCCTGGGATATCATGGCCTTGCGGTCCTCCTCTTGTAGTAAATCTGCTAGGCGTCAGCGTCAGCGTCGCAGAACAACATCTTGCGAGTCGTCGTACTCACACCTCCACCCCCCTTCAATCGCTGCCCCTAACTCCCCACGCCCTCCAATAGCGTTCACATAACGACACACTGCTGGCCACGAATCGAGTTCGGGCCCGTCATGGCCAATTTGGGCATCTTGGCTGATAACGATAGTTTCTTCGATGCGAGCTTGTACTGCTTTGTCGTCCCGGGCTTGGTGTGGGCTTGGTGCGGAGTCGTGGGGGTGGTGGGGAGGGCTTGGCTGTTGGGATGAGCTGGGTTGACAGTTTTGAGGGGCGGGTGGGGATGAGCGGCGAGGTTCGGGGGTATTGCGGTCGGTGGGTGAGGGTGGGGGACCCGACTGTGAGGAGTCGTTGCTGTTGTGGGAAAAAGGAGGTTGATGGGACCGCTAGAGTGCGAGAGTTGAGACATGTTGAATGGTTGCTTGGATGGAAGATGGGAGACGGGGTAGAAGGCGATGTTCGTGTTGGTTCAAATCGAGGTGTATATGGCTGGCGTGGTCTTACGATGTTGAAGGTACTTTACGGAGGATGAAGAGCGGGTATCGAGCCTTATATGGACGCGCTGCACGCTGGAGACATACGTTAGCATTGTCGTAGTTTACCATTGTTGTCTTGACACAGGTCTGGGTGTAAGTATTGTTCTTAATGCGAGAGGAAGGGGTGAATGTGGACCGAAGTGAGACAATAGTATGTCAACGCTGAGGTGACGTCAGGCTCGGTCGTAACGCAATGCTTGAGTACTAAAGCATCGTTTCTGATGGTGTTCGCATGTTGTGTGATTCGTAAAGACGTCTGGGTATAATAGTTGTTCATCTGCCCTCCTAACCCAGCATGCTCCTCTTGCGGCCCCTCAACCGCACACCTTCTAGCCTCTTCAGAACACTCTTAGCGCCCTTGTAGCTCTTGCTGTATGCCTCCAGCACTTCGTGAAATAAGGGCTCGGCAGCAGGATGAGTAGCCGAGAAGGCGCGTTCGAGAACGTACAAGTCGACTGCACGGTCCTCGTCTTGAATCGTTGAGGACGTGAGACCAAAGTCGATGAGATAGATGTCACCAGCTAGTGACTGACGCTCAGAGCTCGTTGGCGCCTCGTCAGGTATCTCCAGCGGTGGAGGATCCTCCCCTTTCATCGCCGCCTCGCGCATAGCGCTCGTTGTCATCCTTCCTGCCGGCTTCGGTTCCCCACTCTGTTGTTTGTCTGGAAACCTCAACATTATGTTGCTCGTCGTCAGGTCTCCGTGGCAGACTCCCAATTCATGCAACTTGCCAACCTCTCTACCCACCCTCCCCATCAGATCCATGATGTCTGTCTTTCCGCTTCCTCCCGCCCGCGCCAATTGCCCCACATCACCACCCTCACTAAAAACACGTCTTTCCTCCTCCTTCACCCCCTCAGCCCATGTGTCCAACACGCTTCGTACCGTCCGCCCATCTACATATTCCAGAACCAACCACCCCGCATCTGCGTCGCAGCCCAGCACGCCAGGCACGTTCACGCCCTCACGCTTCACGCGCACAAGACTCCTAGCCTCAGCGAGGAGGCGCGACCTTGTGAGGCGCTTGTCGAGGGTGGGGTGCCGGTAGGGCTTTGGTGGGCGGTACTTTACGACGGCTGGCGTTGAGGGGGTGAGGAACGTGGTTTTGTAGACGAGAGCTTCAGCGCCTTGGGTAATGGGTGTGAGAGCATCCTCTGAGAACGGCGGTGGGAGCGTGTGTAGTGGGCGATCTGTGGGTGGGTTCGGCGGGGGAGAGATGGGTGGAACGGGGGCGGGTTCCGTCATCGTGCGCGGACTATATGAGGAGCAGTCGTTATAGTGAGGTTAAAGATAAGAATATCTGCGAGGAGATGTTGTTGTGAAGCGTCCAAGTGCTCACGGTTGTTTGATGTTGACTGTTCGGAATTTTTGGTGCAACAAGGAAGCTACTGCCCCGCGTCACTGTACCAACTTACCCCTCAACACCACGCGACTGCACATGCAAGCTATCTAGCTCGCACCAGCTTAATAGGTGACACGAAAGACCTATGTTGCACTACCGTACGAGTATTGGCTGTCAACAAAGTGGAAATGTTGATTTCTGGACAAAGTCTTATACGCGCCTGGGAGACTACGGAAGGCATAAGTTGCGATTCCGTCGAAAACGACTAATATACGTAGCATTGAAACCGCCTTGTGAGTCCAGCCTAGCAGATATGAACATCTCGAACTGTGTCGAATCGCGCTACGCCAGGAGCCAACATCGCGCACGTGCTCACGCGTTGATTGGTTGCTCCTCGACTTGCAATTCACCGTCACTTCTCCCATCAACATCAACAAATCGCTAAGATTACAGGACCCGGCAAAGACTACTTCTAGACTACCAAGGCATAATCAGAGGACACCAAAACTATGTCGCGGCCTGCTGCAAGGAAAGCAGCGCCGAAAGGCGAGTACATTGAAACAGTGAGTGAACAACTTCATCTAAGGTCGAGCCTAAACGTGACGTCGCGTCTCGTTCCTTTCTTGTGTGTTATTTTCTTTTGATCTCTTCTATTGGAATTAATCATAACATGCTTTCATTTCTTACCATGTCCTCATTTCCATTTCCTACCTGCCTGTCGTTTTCATTGCTCTCGTCGTATTGACGTAAAAGCACGCGTACAACGCCAACAATCTCTGATACCAGCTCAGGACTCAGGGAACAAAGTCTCCCGCCGCGCCGCCATAACAGGAACAGCCAACATCACTCTGGGCGGACGAACCGTGATCATGGCAGATGTCCAATTACGCGGCGACCTACACCCCACAAGATCTGCGCCCTCACAGTCTGGCAGAGAAACGACACCAATTAGTATCAACATCGGGCGCTGCACTGTCATATCTACGGGCAGCGTAATCAAACCTCCAGCGCGCATAAGCAGAGGGCAGGTGCATTACTACCCAATGAAGATCGGAGACAACGTGTTTGTCGGTATGTAGACCTCTTTTGCCTTTCCTCTCTTCCGATTGAGCGGGAAAGATGTATCCTGTAAGCTAGGTAGTCAGTAGTAGCTTACCCTGCCCAGGACCCAACAGCACCATTTCCGCCATCTCCATCTCATCACACGTCCACATCGGCGCCAATGTCACCATTCAACCCTTCGCCATCATCAAAGAGAACGTCAAGATCCTGCCGCACACTGTGGTGCCAACGAACATGGTCATCGCATCCGGGTCAGTAGTAGGCGGGCAGCCTGCGCGTGTCATCGGCGAAGTAGGAGAGGGTTGGGGCGTTGGCGGTGGAGGAGCAGGAGGAGGGTTGGGCGTTGGCGGCGGTGGAGAGGAGAAGTGGGTTGAGGGCGGCGATTTGAGGGAGTTGGTAAGGAGTATTAAATAAGGCAAGATGGAGTGCAGTTGGGGCGTAGTCTGTGATTTTAGGAAGACATTTTGCGGTCCGAGGCTGCTGGTCAGCACTCTTAGCAAGGCCAAAACATATCACGATACTCGGAGACGACTCATCCATGTCGTGCGAACGCCCTCTCCCCGTCGACGTGCACGACCATCCGACGGCAAACCAAAAGAAATACCCCCCAAATGTCTCTTGAACAAACCATTTCTCACAACGTCGGCATACAGCCGACCTGCCGAAACTAGTAACCATAGCCTCCATTACCCGATCAGGCTCTCCGCCAACGCGGGGAAAGCTCCTAAGCTACCCCTCCCCAACCCCACCCCAGCAGTTCCTGCGCGCCGGACTATGCTCCACAGGGAAGCGCGCAGGCACGGTACAGGAGCCTAGGTCATGCGATCGGGCGTCCGACGGGGCGCGGATATGAAATGAAGATATCCCGAAGAACCTGGCGCAGTCTTTTTAAACTCGAGCGTCGCGGACTTGGACTTGAAAGAAAGAAAGGGAGAAACGGTAGCAAGACAGAGTTTCTTCTTACACAGCTGTCAATATGTCGTGTATGTTTATATTCCCCCCTCCTGGCACGACTTCCATACAACCCGTACACCCACGTACACTCACACTTACACACGCGCGTACTAACACCCACACAGCCAAGCACTTCATCCACGACCCCACGCACCTCGTAACCACCGCGCTACTGAGCATCCCGCACACGAACCCATCCGTGCGATGCGACATTGAGAACAAGATCATCTACAGCGCGAACGGCAAATCGCAGGTCTCAATCGTGTCGGGCGGCGGATCGGGCCACGAGCCCTCGTTCGCCTCGTTTGTAGGACATGGCCTCCTCAGCGGTGCGGTCGCGGGGACTATCTTTGCGTCGCCGTCGGCTGAGCAGGTGCGGAGGTGTATTCTCCACCGTGTCAGTAAGGACAAGGGGGTTCTGGTTGTGGTCATGAACTACACGGGCGATGTGCTGAATTTTGGCATGGCTGTCGAGAAGGCTAGAGCCGCGGGCATCGAAGTCGATATGGTTGTTGTTGGAGATGATGTCGGCGTTGGGAGGGCCAAGGGTGGTAAGGTAGGCAGAAGAGGTATTGCGGGGACGGTGCTTGTGCAGAAGGTTGCCGGTGCGCTGGCAGCGAGAGGGTGAGTTCTTTTCTCTTTGCAACGATGCGAAAGGGCGTGCTAACAGTGCGCAGAGCAAGCCTGAAGGACGTCACAAGGGTCGCGCAGCTGGTTGCTGACAACACCGTCTCGATTGGCTCGTCCCTGTCGCACGTCCACGTCCCTGGACGCCGAGAGCCAGAGGACGACGCATTGAAGGAGGGTGAAGTCGAGATTGGCATGGGCATTCACAATGAGCCTGGATCTGAGAGAATCACGACTGATCTGCCAGGCCTGGTCAAGACCATGCTCGAGAACTGCTTGAGCACCGCGGATCAGGACCGCAGCTTCTCCACCATCAGCGAAAAAGACGAAGTTGTCCTCTTGGTAAACAACCTCGGTGGAGTCAGCCCGCTGGAACTCGGAGGCATTACAAACGAGGTCGTAGAGCAGCTGGAGGAAAACTTCAAGATCAAGCCCGTGAGGATACTGTCCGGGACGTTCATGACGAGCTTGAACGGTCTGGGCTTTAGTATCAGTCTGCTGAGGGTAGCCGATCTTCAGCTCGGTGGCGGTCCTTCTCTACTGGAATTACTGGACGCACCTGCAGAGGCGAGCGGCTGGTCTGCGGCCATCAGCAGCGGTACCTGGCAGAGACGGGGACAGACAGCGGAAGAAGAGAAGCAGATGGATGGAGAAGAGATTCAGCCAAGCACGCTGAGGGGTAGGTCACGAGAACAATTTGAACTGAGCTGCACGATGCTAACTGATCATTAGTCGACCCTAAGCAAGCCAATTCAACATTGACATTTGCCTTGGAACGGCTCATTTCGGCTGAGCCAGACGTCACAAGATACGACACAATAGTAGGCGACGGAGACTGCGGCATCGGCCTAAAGCGTGGCGCGGATTGTGAGTTGTTCATCACGTGTTCTGTTGCCTGAACTGACTGACACGACGCAGCGATTCTCAAGATGCTCGAAACAGCAAAGGACACCGATGATCTGCTGGTTCTCGTCAACAACATCATCCAGGTGGTTGAGGTGTCCATGGACGGGACATCCGGTGCTATCTATGCCATTTTCTTGAATGCGCTCGCCCATGGCTTGCGACAGAATGCGCCTTCTTCACCGGAGCCAGTCACCCCTCAGGTCTGGGCCAAAGCCCTAGACTCATCCCTCAAAGCACTCAGCAAGTACACGCCAGCTCAGCCCGGGGACCGCACATTGATTGACGCGTTACATCCGTTCGTCCACACATTGCTGAAGACGAGCAATATCGACGAGGCCGCAGCAGCTGCGAAGGAGGGCGCACAAGGAACGAAGGGTATGAAAGCGAGCTTGGGCAGGACCGTATACGTCGGAGGCCAAGGGTTCCAGGAGGTTCCAGATCCCGGTGCCCATGGCCTCGCTGAACTACTGATGGGCCTGAGTGAAGGACTGAAGAGGTGAAGGTGGAGGGTATCGCTTGATTGATTCGTTCGGTGGTGCTCGCCGGCGGTGCGATGGATATTTAACTTTTAATGCATCCTAAACTCCAAGATTGCGATCGATGTCGTCCCAGATCTGCCACCGCCATGCTTCCAGCGCGCTTAAGACAACAGAACAAGAATGACCGAATCGCCGCGGAGGAAACTGGAGTCGTTAGCAGCCAGTGGGACAAGGGAGCGGGGCGTGACATACAGCTTCGAGATGAAACGGTCCTTGTTGACCTTCCTTCCCTGGGCGCCGTTTGCTAACCGCGGGGTCTCAGTCCACATCTCCTTTGCGTTTTCGAGGACCATGTTGCAGTGACGGTCGAAGGCCTTGACACGGGCGAGAATCTTTCGGTTGTTTCGGCAGGAGATGAGGACTTGTGTGCGCGAGCGGACGGCGGTCTGGAGGATGGAGAGGGGTCCGGTGGTGAGCTCGTGCTCTTCAACCTGAGACACTTCGTACTCACTGTGCAGCTGTCAGTGTCTCCTCGTACGCGGCCTCAGGGTGCAGGGTATACATACGTCAATTCTGAGCGCGGCTTGGAGAGAAGCTCCCTGTGACGTGTTAGCGCATGTAGTGTCAACGGGAAGGGGGGGAGGTGCGCACTGGATCTTGGCGTCGACCATCTTCTCGACTGCTGCTGAGGGTTGAGAGGGAGGGTGTGAGGGGTAATGCGACGACCGAAGCTTGAGGTAGGGTTAGCTGGTGCTGGTGCAGCTTCTGCGCGAGAAGAACAGGACGGTTGCTGGTCGCCGAGACGTCGCAGAGACTCGGAGCCTAGCGCACGTGACGCACAGACAGTACGAGAGGGACTGACCAGCTATGTAGGAGCGGGATACCACGGCAACGCGCTTGGATGGAGTCGTTTCGGCGGTTGCAGGCGTCAGGCAAGAAGTTGAAGTCAGCTAGCCTCGACGCAAAGACGCTAGTGCCGCCCTTAGTCAGCCGTGTTCCCCAATCAACGCGTCGCGCCTCACCGCGCTTGTGTCTCGCTATAGAGAACGCCTGCATCGTCATCACGACACTCTCCCGCCCTCAGTTTCTGTCTCTGCACGTACGGCTGCCTGCTGGAGCTTCTGCAGGACTCGAAGAATACTTAAAGTGATTCACGGGCCTTTCTACGACCCGGCCATCCGCATTCACAGGACTTTACTCGCGTTGCGCAGTTCACGTCGCGTGCTCTAGCAATGATCGCCCAACCTCGCGTTCTCTAGTGTGGATCCCGCGATCTCGATTTCCACCCCTTCATAACGCGCCTTCTGCGTCTTTGCCTTCTCCACAGCACGGCCAGCCTACCTCCGGTCAACTCCTAGGCAGCCATGTCGACTCCCTCCAGCATGGCCATGGGGAACGGTTCTCTGCAGCTGGCGTCTGCACCGTCTGCGTCGTCTGTGTCGCCTGCTGCCAACGACAACGACACTAACAACGACACTAACAACGACGGCACCGGCGACATACCGCGTCGTTCAATGCGAGGCAAGCATGTCTCTGGCACCCTTGATTGCTTCTGTCTAACCGAGAGGACTCACAGTCAAGGTACTCTACACGTTCGACGATCAGAACAAGTCAAACTGCCTCGCTCGTTTGCCCAACGCCCTCAGCGTCCCCGTTGTATCTCTTGATGAGAACACGCAGGTTGGTGTCATCGAGCTCAAGACATGCATCCAAGCCATAGTCGCTGCCAGGTACGCTCATCAGACTGCGTGCTGGAGCCCTGCAGACCAGTACTCACCGTCACCAGCCCCGAACTCACAGCCAAACTGGGCCACGACTACACCGTATACGCTTACGACTTCTCCGAATACGAAACCCCTCTTGTCGGCCAAGGAATGCTGTCATGGATTCTCGCCTCAGCCTCCGCTACCCCCAATGCCCCTGCCGAGGACTCGCAAACCATGGTGACCGGTCGCGTGTGCAACAATATTCTGGGCCTATTCTCAAACGGTATCAAGGAGACGTTGGAGGTTAAACTCAAGCTCGTACCCGTGCCTACCTCTATGCAGAAGGAGTACGTGGAGAACATGGAACGCTACCACAGCTTGAGCCAGATCATGCCCGAAGGCTTCGACTACAGCGCCTGGTCAGACTTTCTGAAGGAGAACCCCACTCTGGGCCAGCTGGCCCAACCGACGCCGGACACCCCTGCACAGCCCCTATATCGTTCCTCTACTGGCGGCTACGAGCCCTTCCACCAGATGCTCACGCGGCACAGCCCGTCCCAGGAGTCTGTCCGGAATGACTCTTTCTACAAGCAGTCCAACGCATCCTTCATGTCGCAGCAATCGCGAGCCTCAAGCCCTGCCAACAGCACTGCTTCTTTCCGCCATGTTCCTTACAACCCCGACCCTCGACCGAACTCGCGGGCATCCGTTCGGAGCGAATTATCGACGCACTCCCATCAGTATCAGGCCGACCCGCACTACATCATCGAGCGCCAAGAGGACGGGCCACCGAAGAAGAGGGCACGCATTACCCAAGCCACGAGACCCCGGAATACACCTCTGACAGCTCGCAATGATTCGCTGCACAAGACTGCCGCTACAGCCTCCTCCGTCTGGCTCCACAGACCAATTGCTGTCAACGCAGCCTCCAACCTGGCCGACGCCGAATTGCACCCCCGTGCACCAACTCCCCGACCAGGGGACATGACCTTTGGGACGCGAGGACCCCGACGACCACCAGCTCCAAGCGCTTTGCGCCACGCCTCTATGGATGCGGGACGGCCATACACATCCCCATACGACGCGAGTGCATTCTCCGACGCTGCTGTTGACTCAGGCGATGATGACAGGGACGGAAGCCCGGACGAGACGCCTAGGGACATGCCGTCTTCGCCCCCTGTCGTCTCTCAACGCACCTCACCCACGCCCTCTAGCCCGACTTTGCCGACCTTTCCACTCTTGAACGACTCGGGCTTCGTTAGTGATGTGCCACTGGGCAGAGACGAAGACAACACTGAGAACGGCAATAGAATACCAGACGGCAGTGACCTACCTATGGCACCGGAGATGGCACAGAAGCGCCGCCAGCAGAATATGCCCCCTTGCGGCGGATCGCACTACAACTGGAAAGAAGTTACTCCGGGCCCCACAGAGCGGCTGCCTCAAACATACGTTCCTCCGCCGAGATCGTTTTCACGTGCCCCCTACAAACAAGTCGCGCAGAGCATTGAAGCTGAGACAGGCAAAGCAAAGACGGTTCGATCAGGTTCTTCAAGAGCAAAAGCGCCGGGCTTGCCTCGGTCTCACACACTACAAGAAGGATCGAGTGCCAATGTACCAGCCGTGAGAATGCGACAGCTGCCCACTGATTCTTTTCCCTTCCCTCCCCTCGAGCAGGCACAATCAACGGGGAAAGCCTGCTCGCCAGACTCTATGATGTCGCAAGGCTCCCCCGGGAGTGAAGCTGAAGGGCAGGTCTACAGTCGCGAAGCTACACCTAACCTTCCGGCACAGCGACCTCGAACATCTAAGTCAAGAGGGCTCCCTAGATCGCACACTTGGTCTGGTACTGGAGAGCCAATGTCGGACGCTCCTACGCCATCCGACCCTATGGCTACCGAGAGCAAAGCCCCACGAAGTGGATCACACGCAAAGCGGAAGAAGTTTATCAAGGACAAGCTCCAGAATGCGCTAGCTACTGGAGACATGCCTGATCACTGCCACAATTGTGGCGAGATTGAGACCCCTACTTGGAGGAAGTCCTATACTCGCATTGAGTTTGGTACACCTGAAGGCATTGAGCTGTCTTCTACAGGCATTGTGGCATACGAAGTCATCGAACCTACACCAGAAAATGGCAATGAGCTGATGTACCGCGTTTACAGAAACAGCATCACGAACGAGGAGAAGCAGTTCAACATGTACGAGACACTGAACTTGTGCAATCCGTGTGGTCTGTGGCTTGTGAAGAAGGGCCATTCACGTCCGCAAAGGGTGTGGGACAAACCCTCAAAACCGGCCAAGCGCAGGAATCCAGGAGCAAGCACACGTACCAAGTCGCTTGGCCAGAACGACGACATCGCATCGGATGCTTACGTACCTCATTCGGATGCTATGGGTCCAGATGAACAGCACGCAGCTGTTGCGTCCTTTGACGGCCAAGCCGACAAGGTCATGCCACCACCGTCCACCGGGCCACGCGCTTCAAGTCCCCCAACAAACAACATTGATGTAGTCCAAGCCGAGGTACATGCTGATGCAGAAGCTGAGGCCGCATTACAGCGAGCCATCCAATCCAGTCCGGCTGGGTTTCGACGGAATAAAGATTCGTCAATAGACGTCGACTCCGACCTGACCCCCAGACCTACCCGTCGGCTTCTCTTTCCCTCCCCACGAAAGAACGGCGAGACGAAGTCACTGGATTTTGCACAAGCAAGCTCAACTACATCGAATCATCACACTGCTCACAGCGTTACTGATGACAGAGACGAGGAACCTGAAAGACCTCGGTGTGAGCGATGCAAGAGACTCAAAAGAGGCTGCGATCGTAAGAGACCATGTGGACGCTGTACTTCATCGGGTCTCGACTACGACGACTGCATACCGTGCAAGATGCCCAAGAAGACCTGGTTCGACCACCCTGCCGTGCCTGTAGTCCCTGCCGCGCCGGCTGCTCCTGTTGTGCCTGCTGTGCCTACTGTGGCTTCTTTGCCTGCCGCGTCTGTCGTATCAGATGCACTACCGCCACTAGTCACAGACGAAGGAGATATTGACAAAGAGAACTGTCCTCCACCTGCTTCTGTTGAAGAACAGGATGACTTAGCTTATCTATTCGAGACGCCAGGTCCTGCAAAAACCACACCAAAGAAAGACACGGCTTTCACTGACCTTCTTAAGACCCCAACTCCAGGCTCCCGTCGTCGCGTACCACTGACCCCAAGACGGAGTGCTGATGATGCCGACAAAGTCATGACACCATCACGAAGCATCTTTACGCCACGGACCATGCGTTCTGCAACAGTCGCTCCAGAAACCCCTTTCACTCGACAACTCAATGCGATGTTATCTGATGCCATGAACTCATCTCCTTCTCAAATCATGGACTTCTCTGCCTTTCCAGTGTTCGGGACACCAGGCCGCACTACTGGCGCACAATTTTCGGACTTTCTTAATGACGACTTCCTGTCCAGCGACATGCCTTTGTCAAGCTCACCGGCAAAAGCGGGCATGCTAGGACTTGGCTTCAATTTATATGAAGATCCGAGCACTTCGTCTGTTGGACTATGGAATGACGCAAACATGTTTGGCAACGACGCTATCATGCTTGACGTTGACGACGATAGCAAGGGGGGCCCAGACATGGCTGATAGTACTGGTGCGACCACTATGCTTAAGATGACTGTTGGTGGCATCACGGTAGATTTTGCCTCAATGATTGAGGAAGTCGTTGGCAACGGCGAAAACGCCGATGTGGTCGAAGGACAACAGCCATGTTCTGATGTGATCGAAATGCAACCCCGTCCTGATTCAATCAAGACACAGCTAGGCACAGAGCTCACTGGAACGCGAACGAGTCCGGAGGCGACAAGCCAGGGTCTGGTACAGACGCCTGAGGCCCCTGAAGTAGATTAGATACGATGAGACGACCTGGCGGCTCCATGCCGACTTCAACACCTGGATTTTCAATGGCGTTAAACAGCGACTTGCATTTGCATTACACGGCGTCGCCTACACGCGAGGCAACGAGGCATGACTTGAAGATATACCAGCGACCATGCGAATAACAGTCGAATAGATAGATGTTTTAGTATTATTATGATCTCCCTTACGGAGGTCTGTCACAATCAATCAATATACCTGCTCAGCACCTGAAGCTCGCGCGTACACCTGCTGGGGTACTGTGTAGTAACATTCGTCGATAGTATCGATCGTCGCGCCAAGGCAAGTCCCGTTTCACGGCGAGTTTCGCGCCCTCTCGTTCGTCTCAGGTGTCTCCGCGAAGAACTGACTCTCTGAGTCAAGCAACAGTGTAAGTGCCGGTGAAAAAATATGGGAGATCGAAGCCCCTAGGGCGCGATGGGTGCCCAAAGGATCATAAATCCGCTTTGTTTAGGCAGCGTCGAGGATCCCGTCGCGGCGTTTCCTTTCCTGTGACTAGCATATTTAGAATGGGGTTCTAGAATAAACACAATCTCCACCGAGGCCCGTCCCAGTGATGTCAGAGCGTTGTTACCGGGATCGTGGCATGAATTTGAACAGCACGAGACAACATAGCGTCTCTTTTTATCAGGATTTGCGATGGTGCGCCCGCCTACACTTTCCCTTTTGTGGAGTGGAGCCCGTTCTGAGCGTCCCGCCGCTTGGCACCTGCAGCTGAGACTTGAAACCCCCTAGCGAACCTCGTGCCTTTTGTTGCTCACCACTGTCACCGGCTCCACCCAACGACGTACGCAATGCCAAAAACCCAGCACCGGGTGCGAGTGGGTGCCGTACAGCGTTGTTCCCAGGGAGTCAATCGTACCATGGGACCTGGCATTGTGCGGAAGACCATTTATGCAATGGGCAGGAGCAACTCGGGCCTACCTCGTGCGGCGCGCTGTCCAGGTTGACGCCTCAACTCATCTACCAGATTGGTTCTCCGTCAATTGTTTCGAACGCATTGCGTCAAAATGAGGTTCTCATGACCTCCACCCACGTGTGTTAGGGCTGGCTGAACCACGCCGATCAGGCAGTTGTTCACACTCGTTCGACAAAGGATGCGCAGCCAGTTGACACCTGTAGCGAACTGTAGCGCAGCTGTCGCCGGTCTTCGCGATGCACGCTCACTCACGGACAAGTCCGCTCCGAGCCTAGTGTTGCCATTGATTCTGCGTAGATTAACAGGCCCCATCTCGCGTCAGCGTGTTTCCTCTTAGTTCCACAAACCGGACCTCCATTCGGCTAGCAAGCCACGAGTTTCCCCAGGATCTCACCGGGAACTGACATTTTGGTGCAACAAGGCCCGAGAGGCAAAGAACGGTTGTTCCACCAATTCCTTTTCAGCAAAACTCATTTCAACATCCTGGTCTAGAATCCATGGCTTGTGCTGATTGATGGCAATGCATTGCGTCTGAAAAGCCACCGATCCTCGTATGGCCATGCGCCTGGAAGGATTCCTTTCTTTTCCCCCTCTTTTGTGTTTTTGATATTATCGTTTGCGCTGCCGTCCACCCGTCTCTCGCTTTTATCCTTCCTTTCTGTCCACATCTGTGTTTCGAATGTTTGGCACCCTGGACCAACATGTAACTATGCTTTCACCACGGAATCACGACGAATCAGGTCACGCCTACGTGAACCCAGAAGTACCGTTGAACATCGGTCTGTGGACATTGTATGCTGGTGCGACCGCCTTTCTCGCGCTGCGCGTATGGATCAAGATCACGAGGCGCCATGGACTGTGGTGGGATGACTGGATTCTGCTTGTGACCTGGGTACGTGTTACTTCACGACAGCCATATAACATATACTGACTATCATAAAGATCGTTCTATCGGTCAACAACACTATCATCACCATCGAATATGCGACAGGCTATGTCGTTGACAAATGGGACGACCGCATGCAGATTCTCATCAACGTGACTTCATGTGGTACCCTCATAGGGCAGGCCCTGAGCAAAACAGCATTTGCTGTGACATTGTTGAAGCTTACCAAGGGGTGGCCACAATGGATCCTCTGGTTCTGTATTATCACCATGAACGCCTACATGATCGTCAAGTGCTTCTTCCAGTGGGCGAGAATCATTGACAAGCCAAGCTACGATGTCTGGTATCGACTCAACTTCCATCTGGAATGGCATTTTCGCGAAAACTTCAAAGAAGGTGGCAATGGTAAGCAAGCTTCACCTGTGCATCTGCTAAGTCGCTAACATTGCAACAAGTTTATAACATCATCATGGACTTCGTCATGGCTACCTTCCCATGGCTCATTACCTGGAAACTGGATATGCGCAAAGTCGAAAAGGTCGGTCTCTGCTTGACCATGAGCCTTGGAATGATTGTTGCGATCATCGCCGCCATTCGAACTGGCTGGAAGGACGGCGGCAACCCCAAGGACGAATGGTACTTTTGGCGAAACGCACATTCGAACATCTGGTACTCCTCCGAGATCGTTGGCACAATCATTGTACAGTGCATTCCAGTTCTGCGACCACTTATTCGCGACATCCACACTTCCTTGACTTCAAAAAAACTCGCCGGAGACACCACCGCCGGCCGCAGTAAGATGCCATCAGGATACATGAACAGCACACACAACGCAGCAGCGTACTCTGATGCGAAGGGGAACACAGTCAACGAAGATTCGTCACCAGACTCTTGGGACAACCAAGGTATATACACAAAAAAGGACTTCGAATTGACCACTGTCGAACGCAGTCCACAGTCCATGGTGTAGTTACTCGATTCAATTCATTCATTTTCCAAGAAAACCGCCACTCAAACCAGTCGCTACTGCGAGCTGCATATTCCCAGCCAGCGCATGCTCGTCTGAAACATGTCCACTCACTCGGTCGTGGCTGTACTATACATTACAGCAACACAGCATATCCTGAAACCTCAGAGTTCATCACATCCACCACCAAAACTTTCCGACAGTGGCAAATAGCCAGCTTCCCAGCCTCGATACGATGCACCCGAGACTGCGTCCAACGAAACCGGGTTTCAGGGAGCAGGCACAGTCCACCAAAAAACGCGCAAAACGGTCCGCGTAACGGCAACCGATTGCACAGACTTAGCACGGCTTCGAAACAGGCCTCGATGGTGTGACCCTGGTCTTGGCTGTCAGGCTTGGCTCCGTGCCTGCAGCGTGGCGCGCGGCGCGGACAGGGGTGGGTGATGATGGGAATCAAGGAAGGCAGGTGGAAACGGCGCGGGTGGTGCGCGTGGCGGGAGCGAAAGCAAGAGTAAGAAGATGCGTCACGTATAAGCACAGTTCTTTGACCTAACGATGCAAGAATTGTATCTACAATAGCTATCATTTGAAGTCCACATGCGCAAGACATTGCCAACCCTCAATCTCCACAGCTCCCTCGCCTGCCTTTCTTTGCACCGTGTCTCGATCCTTCAACAACGCTCGTGCGGCTTACAGGTGTCGACATCTCTCCACCGAACGCCGCCTCGTGATTACTTACCGTTAATCTCGTCAACAGGTAGCCCTCGTTCTCGCAAGACTGGAAGCTGCGGCGTGCTCCGCGGCTCCACTTTTGCCTAGCAGGAAGCAAGTGCGTGCGCTGCTGTGCAGGAGGAACAACGTTCACGCAGCACATTACCGTATCGTGCGTGCTATCTGCATCTCAACCCCTCCCATCCCACCACATAATAGATGCCAAGCGTGGGAAGCTCAGTCGGCACAATTCAGGCGACAACTCCAGCCGAGAAGCAAAAACCACACGAAGTGACGCGAACAGCTGTTCAAACCTTGAAACGATAGAGCGAGTCTGCATGGCCCGAATCCTCTCCTCAGACCCGGTATTCCAAAGCGCGCTGTTGCAGATATACCGTCCCCGAAGAACTACCGTGTGAATATATACCGGGTATCTGCATATAGCGGGGGGCTGCGCCATGGCGGCGCGGCTACGCTGCCTCCTCCGGTAGGAAATACACCGCGCGTGTCAAGATCAAGGGTCGGGTGGTGCTTGTTGAGTGAAAGGGGAGACTTGAGTATTGGAGGAGCTTGGTACCGGGGGTTCGGGGGAACGATGTGCGATGGAAGGTGGGAGACTGCTACTGTGCTCTGGCATGTTGGCTGTGTTGGCTTTTGCTCTGGACAGTATTGCGCAGGAGTCCGCTGTGTGGCAGAACTACTGTTCTGTCTGTCTGTGGTTGATGGAGACTGGACCAGTTACTCGGATCCTGCAACGGCGCTGGTGCGATCGTATCGAGTCCGTCTTTAGTGCGGTTCTTAATACTCCAGTTATTGACCTGCTGCATATCCACGCTTGTCATGACAAGGCATCACAACGACGGATTTAAAGACGTGGACACCATCTCGAATGCTCCATTATACAATAGTGTTTTACCTACGTCTCTAACGCGAGATTCCCGGTAGTCTCTATAATATCTGCTACAGTCATCGCCGGCTGTTTCGCTCGCGTTGAGTAAAACTCTCTCAACCAACTTTCCTGGTCGCAGGATGCTTTCCAATTGCACAGTGGACAGGGCTGATTCCTGTGGCGCTCTCTCTACACACTGTTGTAGCCACCTAGGCCTAAACAGTTCTTATAACAGTAGGCTCTACTCTTGTACGATGCAGCCTGGTGTGCATGGATAAAGAGAGGTACGAGAGGAAACCGACTGTGAAATAAACAAAACTTCCCTGGAACGCTGTTCAGAGGAAAGCAAGCGAGCATGTGAAGTGATACATCGAGGGCAAGAATCACAGCAAGTTGGAAGGAGGCGGGAGAGCTGTATACGAGGTAGCGGAGACAAGCAATGGAGACAAGTAATGGAGACGAGAAAGATGGTGCTCGGAGAGGATTGTCCGGACGCGCTAACTAGAACTAGCAACCTGACGTCAACGCATATGGATCAAGGGAAGAGCTACGAAGAACATGCAACATATTCTCAATTTCACCTTCGGTACAAAAGACAGGCCAGGGCGGCGGTCAACACTGTAATTGGTAAGCACGGCCATTAGTCAGCGCCTCGTTGGAAGGGCGCGCTGTCGACGTCATTGTCAGCAGCACGCCTGATGCATTGGAAGCTTTAGAGCTGGGTCGATTTTATAAATTACAACTCTGCATCCATAACATCCAATACATATAGTCATCATGCCAACATCCAACTCTATTCACCCCTTTAAGCTCTCAATTCCTTCATCCACTCTCGATGACTTGCAAACGCGCCTTCGGTTGACCCGCTGGCCAGACAAGGAGACAGTGACTGACTGGTCTCAGGGCGTTCCCCTTGCAGCAATCAAAGACCTTTGCGAGTATTGGCAGACAAAGTACGATTGGCGGCGATGTGAAGAGTTGCTCAACTCATACCCTCAGTTCACTACGACCATTGATGGCGTGGAGATCTATTTTTTACACATTCGGTCAAAGCACGAGAATGCTCTTCCCATGGTCATCACACATGGCTGGCCAGGGTCAATTCTGGAGTTCAGGCATATAATTGACAAGCTCGTCGACCCCGAGTCTCACGGTGGCTCTCACGAGGACGCATTCCATCTTGTCATCCCAGCTCTCCCGGGCTATGCCTTCTCCAGTAAGCCAACGGAGCAAGGATGGGACCATCGTCGCACTGCACGTGCATGGTCTGAGTTAATGGAACGATTGGGCTATGCGGATAGGGGGTGGGTCGCTCAAGGCGGCGACTGGGGTGCCCATGTGGTCGCGAGTCTGGGCCATCAAGCACCAAAGGGATTGAAGAGCGTTCATATGAACTCCATATTCCTTGAGCCGAAGGTAAGATTCTGGTCCAACGTATCTGGGCAAGTCATATGCTAACATACTTTTCAGAAAGAGTCTCAAATCCCATGCCAAGATAAGAAGGGCGAAGAAAGAGCCATGCAGCGAGACCGCTATCGGGACACAGGACATTACGGTTACCACACCCAGCAATCAACAAAACCACAGACTGTTGGCTACGGGCTTGCTGACTCACCCGTTGCGCAGGCTGCTTGGATTTACGAGAAAGTCAGAGACTGGTCCTATCACGATGGAGATGTGGAGACTGTCTTCAGTAAAGATGAGATGCTCGACACAATCATGTTATATTGGCTCTCCAACTCCGCAACATCATCTGCCCGTTATTATTGGGAGTGCCGGGAGATCGACTCGAGCGCGTGGCCCATTGATATGCCGGTTGGCGTGAGTTGGTTTCCAGGCGATTCGACTTATGGTCCGATGGAATGGTGCGAAAGGTACTATAAGAACATTGTGCATTGGAAGGAGATGGACAGAGGGGGCCACTTTGCGGCCTGGGAGGTACCAGACCTCTTTGTTGCAGAGATACGCGAGTGGAGAAGAAAGATTAGGTAACGGGGCACCGAGCATGATTTTGACGCGTATAATGTGGCTCTCAGTCGAATGGAACATCTTCACTTCAACTAAAATTACTTTATATTGAGTGAATCAACGCTTAAGGAAGGCAGTCCACCTTCGCTAGTCGGATCTTGCTGACCAATACTCTTGGAGACTGTCAATGCTTGAGTAGCGTACAGGTGCTGGCGGTTTACGAAACAGCTTTCTGGCTCGTCGACCATCTTGCTCGGCCAGCATCGTCATGGCTTTTGTCTAACAACCAACTAGTGGCACCTCATTGAGATCTGTCTTCAAAAGCTTGGGCTCACAGCGGAACCATGTTTAGCAGCCAAAGAACAGTGTCAGCCTTCGATAAGGAAGTAGACCACAAGTCTTGAAACAGTTGTTATTGGTGTCTGAAAGAATTATCCACCCACCCTGGATTTAAACTATTACGGTCGGGAGTTGGTCATAGACAAGCGATAGGGCTAGCTGTTCACCTACCTGCCCGCATTCATAGCCTGTGTTACACATCAGCTTTCTAAATTTGAGTGGGTGTATATGTTTAAGTGGCAGTTGTATTTAGATCTTGCTCAAAGAAATAAACTATCTATACATACCGGGAGATATTACACAAATTCCATAAGTATAGAGTCTCAGACGGGTGCAGAACTATGCACGTTAGGTCTGTTACTTCCAGCGAAGATTTCCCAAACGATGGTCGTTGTTGAACGAGATGTTTAAGTTACTGGTTAGGACGTACTTTTATACTTTATGACAGTAGAACATCCAATTCTTGCTACCAATCGCAACAACTTATTACTATGCAATTTTCCAAAGAGCAACAGTATCAAGGTATCACTGAAGTCGTACTGGGTGTTAAGCTTGTTGACAACGTATTATACTCAAAACGGGCACATGGGGTATAGACGCCTGTACAACTGAAAGCGCGCAATCAGTACAATGACTTGCCCAGTTCATCGCTGCCGAGCCGCGAGTTCTTAACAGCTTCATTCGCACCGGTAAGGTTCCCGTCCATGGCGTCTGCGGGACAATCAGGCAATATGCCTTTGTATAGAGCGATTTCTAAGATTTGCTGATGTGTTTAGTGTTGTATGGTAAAATCCATGTTTCATACTGTAACACTATAAAATCATCCCATCGACATGTTTCTTGACTTTAAGATAAACATACCACTTGTATAAAGAGCAAGCAACGCAGTATAGGTCTACTTTATTCAAGGACTGTGCTGGCGAATTGAAAGTTAAGTGAGAGCCACCACCGTATATTTATGTAAGCTACTGCTGTATGTTTCTGCTTGTTGTAGTTGTCTTGAAAAAGAACATAGTTTCTTCTCGTTGGCAATACTGGATAAGGGCATAAATGAGCATCGGAGCACTCTTGCGGAAGAATGCATTCAGCCGGTGTGCGCGCGTCGCCGATATCTAATCTAGTTTCGAATGTCCCTAACACGTATGCGCACATGTCATGGGCAAATGTTTACACACGCAAAGCAGTGGGCGAGAACAGATTGCTTGGAAGGATTTTAGATCATATTGAAAGAGTCTGTGCCGAATATATCAAGCACTTCATTCTCGAGTTACGCACAGAGCTACTCGGGATATCTCAGCCCAAGCCTCCGGTACCTTGTCGTTCCGTAGCCCATTCTATAACCAAAAGCTTGCGATCCTTCCGGCTGCCAGTCTAGGGCGCTGATATGCGCTTAGATCTGGAGCCTCTCGACCTTGTCCTTGAGGGTGCGGATCTGGCCCATGAGGTCAGAGGCCTCGTTGGTGGTAATCGAGCAGGCGATGACGGCGCGGGCGACACCGCAAGCACGGCCCAAAGCCATCTTCGAGGGGACGTAGACGTAGGGAACGTTCTTGTCTTCGCAGAGAAGAGGCAAGTGGAGGAGGATAGCGAGAGGGGCTGCGGGCTGTCAGTACAATAATTAGGAACAGCGGCGCAAGAAGCAACTTACAGGTGTCAGCAGCAAGGACGATGACCTCGGAGATACCACGGTTGAGGGTCTTGGTGGCCTCGTTGGCACCCTTCTTCAACTGACGGTAGTGGGTAGCCTGCTGGACGAGGTCGAGGATTTCCTGGCTGAGAGCCTGGTCGGCCTGGGGCCATGCGGCGCTGGTGTCGGCCATGGTAGGAATTTATTTCGGGTAGTGTAGAGGTTGGTGTAGGGTTCACTGCTTAGCTCGCCCGTAGGTTCACTGCTTTGCTCGCCCGGTGGGTATTTGGGTGAATTTGGTGGGGTGGATGGTGAAAGATAGAAAGAGTTCGAGCTCTGCGATTGACCGAGGACAAGTGCGCAGATAATTTTTGGAGTAGTCAGCAGCGATGCGGCTTGGCGTACGAAAGAATGCCACGTGATGAAGCTAACGCCCATGCAGACTAACGCGAAACCAACCAACCAGCCGCGCAGCAGTCTTCGCCAACATCGTCACCACCGCCATCGACACGACAACCCTTCCGTCGCTGCATCCACCCCGTCTGCCCATCTCATCAAGGATCACTCCGATCTCCTCGACCTAAGTTCGACTTACTACACAACCGCCAAAATGATCTCGGACGCGTGGTGAGTGCCAGTGGAGCTCTCCTTGTTCAGGCCACAGCCAGCTTCGAGCTTGCCTCTGCGGCGTTAAGCTCGACGCAACCGGCGTGCCTGCGACAATGGAGGCGCCCATAAACATAATGCTAGAAAGAATCATGGCTAACAGGTTTACAGCCCCGTGTATGCTGTAAGTTCGCGATAACGACTCCTCTTCTCCTCTTCGCCTCTCCGCGGTCAGCACCGCGACGACCCACAACCATCGTCATACTGCGAAGCAATGCCGACGACAAAATCTTACGTGGTCAACAACATGCTGACTTCTCCTTAGCCCTTCTTCGGCGCGATGGGTTGCACATCAGCCATCGTCTTCGCCTGCTTCGGTGCCGCCTACGGTACTGCTAAGGCTGGTGTTGGTGTCAGCGCTATGGGTGTCCTCCGTCCTGACCTGATCGTCAAGAGTATGTCATCTACACTTTCTGAACGAGTCACAGGAGCTGCCACTGGAGCTTTTGGGCAAGTTCCATTGCGGTGGCGGACGTGACTAACATGATACAGACATTATCCCTGTCGTCATGGCTGGTATCATCGGTATCTACGGTCTCGTCGTCTCTGTCCTGATCTCCAACGGTCTGGTGCAGGAAGTCTCCCTCTTCACCAGCTTCATCCAGCTTGGTGCTGGTCTCTCCGTCGGTCTGTCGGGTATGGCTGCCGGTTTCGCCATTGGCATTGTTGGTGATGCCGGTGTGCGAGGAACTGCTCAGCAGCCCAGGTTGTTCGTCGGAATGATTCTCATTCTCATTTTCGCCGAAGTTTTGGGTATGTTTCCTCCGCCTTTCACCAGGAAATTTATGTTAACACAATTGGCAGGTCTTTACGGTCTCATTGTTGCCCTCCTCATGAACTCCAAGGGTGCTGAGGGAGTATGCCCTTCGTCGTAAATGGTACCTTCAATCCACAATAGCAGCCTACGACAAACTTCCTGCTTCAGACGAACATTGGTACCAATCTGGCTCGATACGTAAACCACACAACACACTTTGCATGGCGCTCATGAACAGCATGTGCGGCATGTTGTACGTCTACCTTTTGTGTATCTTCTTAGCGGTGTCAAGCCACTTCAGGGGAAATTGAGCGACGAGGAGAGCTACGGGGAAGAGTAGATAATGGAGTCGAGGGACGGCAAACGCGATCCATTTGACGGCGTGTATTCTAGGGTCTCATTCAATCTCATTGCGCTTAGAAACGAATGCATTGCTTCACCAACCCTTCTCCTTCAACAAGACAATGCTGGTGTATGAATGGCCTGGCGGCCGATTGTTGCAGGTGTATAGCTGCTGTAAGAAGAATCGTTAGCATAGAGAGCTGGCTGTTGCGGTTTGGCTTAGTAAGGATGTACTGACGAATTGCATAACTCGAGATATCAAGGTAATCTTTGCAAGAAGGTATCAAAGCACACCGCGTAACTCATAAATCATGGACATCACGTCTCTGCATAAAATTTCGTGTCCTACACCAAGTCCCTCGCATGTCTCCGCACCCTCTGCGTTGGAACATCGATGCTAAGACTCCTCTTCGCTTCCACCGCCTTCCCAAACTCCTCGTTATTGCGACAGCTGCCTTCAGCCGAACAAGCGCTGTACACACTCATGGCCGCCCAGCCGCCGCACGTCTGGTCTGCATTGCCACTGCACTTTGAGACGCAGGCGCCCATGATGCCGTCCTGAGGCGCGTATTTCGCGTTGAGCTCGTTTGCACAGAAGCATTCGCTCTTGTACTCGAGACCTGCGTAAGAGAAGCCGGACGCAGTGCAGAAGTCGATGCAGGTCTCGACTGTCGTGTTCGGGCGGCTGAAGGAAGGACCAGTCATGGCGCGGTCGCCGATGTTGTCTTTTCCGCAGCCAATGTACGCCCAGCTCTTTGTCTGGGTGACGTCGATGTAGTTTACTTTTCGCACGCCGAGAGATACGCCGTCTTTGCATTGTGTGGGAGCAGCTCGGTCGGGTCCGTACGTAACGGGATTGCAGCCTGGGAGCTTGTCGAGATGGCCGTCGTTGATTTCGTTGACTTCTTCCGGAAGGCGGCATGCGGCGCACTCATCGGGTGTGAACTGCGTGACTGCTGAACAGCGCTCTACCTGTCCGGAATCGTCGGTGCAAGTGTCGACCGCGTTCTGCAGGACAGGAACGTCCCAACCGTTCATGAAGTCGCCGTGGAATCCGAAGCCCGTGGCGTCCCCATTGGCAAAGACGAATGGGTGTTGGTCGCCGTTCCAGTGCTCGAGGAAGGGTGCTGTGTCATAGAGGACCTCGTAGAAGAGAGAGATCATATGGACTGGAAATTCGGGTGGACAGGCGCCATTGTTGTACTCCTGACCAACAGGGTAGGACATGTGCGATTTGTGGTCGGGCGTATCGACATCTTTCCCGTTCCAGCATGCTGGAAAGAAAACTTGTGCGCGTAAACCACCCGGGCAGTTGAAATTTGGTATGTCGTTTGTCTCAGGAAGATTGGGACCGCCGAGGCAGGCGTAAGAAATGGCTTTTGCAGCCGAATCGTTGCCGAAGCTGCGTGCAGATATGTCGCCAGCGATCATACGAAAGCCCTCTGGAAAGGCGCGGAGTCTCTCGTTGGGGTCATCGCCCCGGCGTTGCAGGTAGTACACTGTCATGCCGCCATGTATATCTTCTGGATCGCCGACGGTAGGAACTGGCATGAATGTTCCGTTCTTGAACTTGACGTACAGCTGAGGGGTCCAGTAATTCGACATGTCCTCCTGGAAGAAGTCAGAGGACTTATCTTATGGGCTATGAATGAGTGGACATACCTTGATTGTACATGTCGAACAATTAGCTGCTCGCATGTCCTGATATGTCATCGTAGGCGCGAAAGCAACCCCACCAGAGATTGTATGTACATGAGAGGCGATGCCTCCAGGATTCATGATAGGGTCTAGTCGCTCCCGAACAAGTCGTCCAGGACAGGACATGCGAAAGAATGCATCGGATGGGCCTAGAAGGGCAGCAAGTACAGAAAGGTAAGTAATATGCATATCTGCTGGGTATATTGCAAGAAACTCGCGGTCTGAACGATAGAGATAGACAACCGCCGGCGGTTAGCTGTATAAGTAGTCAAACTTAACGAAAGATAAGATGGCGTGTGACAGACTGGCAAGCCTCAAATGATGGACGTTGACAGGCGCGCGCGTTTGTACGACCGATGGTCAGACCTGCGCATGGCTCCCCATATTATGATTTCTTTGTCGCGCGGAGTCAAGGTCCGAATGCTTGTTTGAGTTTGGATGTCTGAGAGGGGCTTGTCAAGCTGGCTTCAGTAAGTCAAGTCAGGTCAACACCGATTCGGACATATTGATTGAAAAAGGTGGCGGTTTATGGGCGCACTGGTACACCGACTCATGCGCTGTGATGCACCAATTACGCAAATGTCTCCACTCCTCATTGTTATCGGGGGCCTGAGGCGACATGAGTGACTGATCTTGGTGGTTTGCCTGAGAAGTGGTGAGTGTTTGGAAGAAGGGTTGCGGAAACGGAACGATTGGCCCACCATCAGCGGGCTGGCTAGCGTTGTGAACTAACACTTCAACCTCACAGCTGGGCGGTAAGCGCAAGCAAGTTCACATGCATGAGGAAAGAGCATGTATCTGGGCGCGCTACATAATCCGACAAGTTTGCTCATGCAAGATGCCTGTCATCAGCCATAGCGTTGTTATGCCTCTCACATTCGCTGCAGGTGATCCTGGGTAACTATGGGTCAGTGACACCGAATGAGCCACTGAACACCCACCGGTTCGTGGCGTCGTGTAAAGCTACCACGCAGCATCTCTCACAACGTCCGTGTAAAGATTTACTAGACCTGACTGAAAATCCTGGACTGCGACAACTCTACCTGGGACCTTTTGTCTACTACCCTGCGCGTTGTGGATGCTCTCTCCACTCAGTGAACAAGGGAACAATGGTCTTGGTGGCTGCTTTTGGACAACTCGACTTCCAGACCCTGATGCCTACCGTGGTTCATCCGTACCAGACCTCCATCAAGGAGTTCGGCAGTGCCGCAGCCTTCGATTTTCCTTCGATAGTCGCACAGAACTATGCAAACTGTCGACGGATTACTCGATGCAGATAACATGCATAAGCAGACTGCACTTCGGTAATGCGCAAGCTTGTCCAGGTCTATATCGGGCCACGTTCTCTCTTGCCACTGTCCGCTTCCGTCATCTGATCCTTCTCAGAGTGAGGACAACAATGCTCATGCATGCCTCATGATGATCGGGCGGGGCCGAGGTTACACAGAGCTGGTGTGCAGGCAAAAAGCCAGACTAGGAGCTCGAGTACTGTTACACTGATGACGGCGAAGGTCTTTCAGTCGGCCTCAGGAGGCCATGCTAAGCAACTTCGACAAAGCGTTCAAGACGGATGATGAAGGTGGCTCCTGCAGCCACGATGCAGCCGTAACGGTAGGGGAAGCGTAGAACGACTGCAGATCGGGCTCGCGATCACGTTGAAGTCTATACTTTCCGGGATGCGAAATTACTGCTTAGATCTTACGGTGATATGCTGGAAGTAGCTTTCAAAAACTTAGCCAAAAACAATTAGTGGATACGTAACCCTACCCTGGGTGAAATTTGTACTGAATGCCGCAACTCCTGAAGTATACAAGCTATTAAATGTTAGCATGTACTGTTTTGTAGTCGTCTTTGAGCCTTTGACGGTTGTGCAAGAACCTCACTAGAAAGCGGTCATTTTTAGCTTCGACATGTATCTACAAGTGCATATCCTCTATTAAAATGCCGATGTTGAAGAGGCCTCGCAATCAAGGTATTTGACAAGCCGTTGGGCGTCGCCGAGAGTGCAAAGTGAAGATTGGCTTCTTTGGTAAACACGAATCAAGAAACCACTGTTATTGCTCCGAGTACTAGTTTGCGCGATAGACGCGACATTCGGCGTTGATGCAGTGAATCGTTTTCAGAATTAATGTATGAAGTTCTTTGTGATCTTGAATGCGCTCAAGGAATGGGCCCGGCGTGCTGAACAGTCGATGCTCATTTCTCACCGGGGTAAAGCAGCCCATTGTCCTTTCTGACTTTCTCCAAGACCCTCAAGATATCTCTTGAGAGCGTCTCATAATGCTTCTCTGCCTCACGATCTCTGTTGTTGATGACTCGTGCAAACTCTTCAGCTTCTTCCTGCAGGTTGAGCTTAACTCTTGTCTCCGGTCCCGCAAGCTGCTCCCTCTTCTTAGTCTTGGGATCCCACAGGGTAACCGTCTCGATATCTGTGATGGTAGGAACAACTAGTGTTCCCTTCTCTCCGTAGATTTCGCTTGGCGCGTCGGAGTTGTATGTCTTGCTGTGGCAGAGGTGAACGACGAAGCTGCCATAGTCGAGAATCAAGCGACCGCCGCCATCTGCACCTGTAGCAATGATGTTGGGCCAGTACTTTGCATCTTTTGGTGCGCCGAAGAGATCGATGGCTGCGGATACGCAATAGACACCGAGATCGACAAGCGCGCCGCCGCCCATCTCAAGGTTGAAGATGTTAGGTGTCTCGCCTGCAAGGACTTTCTCGTAACGGGAGGAGTACTGAGCGAATGTGATAGAGGCGCCAAAGATGGGTCCAAGGTTCTTGATCGATTTCTTCAGGGTCTTGAAATTGGCTTCTTGAATGTGGCGAAATGCTTCGATGAGAAAGACGTCCTTCTCGCGGGCAATTTTGAACAGATCATCGAGTTCTGTTACTGTGCTGCAGGACGGCTTCTCCAGAATGACGTTTTTGCCTGCATTCAATGCGAGCTTCGCTTGTTCGTAGTGCAGAATGTTAGGACTAGCGATGTAGATGGCAGACAGATTTGGATCGTTGACGAGCTTGTTCAGGTCGGTGTAGAGCTCTAATTTCTGACTTGCATATGTTGCCGCGAATTTCTTCGCCGAGTCTTCTGTTCGAGAGTAAACAGCGGCAAGGTTCCACTGCTTCGTAGCTTGAGCACATTCGATGAAGGAGTCTGTGATCCAGCTTGTGCCAATGATGCCAAAATTGATGGGTGCCATGATGAGCGAGGATTTGGTGTGGGTTCCGAGGTGGGAAGCTGGCAATTAATCTGTAAGTAGCGAGGCGCGAGACTGGCTTCTTGTATTGATGTGGTGTCTGTATACTTGTTTTTCTGTTGGGCGGAGCAATCGTCAAGAGCCACTGTGTTCGACCCCACCAAAAAGCTATGATGGAGCTCCAAGGATGTGATGTCAGAGCCAGCGCAACGCTCATTGGTCCACTGCTGCAATTACCAAAAAAGGCTACGGGAAAGTCACACGTGCATCACGCAAGCTGAGCAAGAAGCGGCGATATTTGCCAAATATTTCTTGCTGACGATGTCTACATGAACCAAACCCCGGCCTATTCGGTGCTTGCTATAAATCCAGAGCTCCGTAACGAGGAGGGTATCATGCTGAGAACGACGTGAGCTGTCGTGAAATGTATCATACTATACGTGTGCAAAGAGTTCAACATCCTTCCGTAAGCCAATCAGTTTAGAGAGAGGTTGCTGTGAACCGAACGAGAGACTGTAGAGCCGCCCAAAAGGAAAAGAGTAAGCGCAGGGAGACCAGGCTGAAAAAGACTATAACGCCGAAAAATGCTATGATCCCGAAACGTCCAGTTTATGCATGGCGTAAGCAGCTCGAAGCCACATGAATCTCCGTTCCCGTCACCAGGAATGCTCAGTCTTCCCAGACAGTGCCTAGGGAAAGGTCAACACGTCTCTCACCTCCGCAGACACTCCAGCGTTTCCTTGAGTCCCTCTTGCCGAAGCCGAAACTGCGTCCGCGACCTTCGGGCACATCCAAGCTAGATCTACGGGACTCTCCGCCGTCTTCGCGATCAGCTGCAGCCTTCAACTGAGCAATGCGGTCTGCCTCGATGGCCTGATCCTCTGCGTCAGGACTATCCGGTATGGTCTCGAGAGACGAGATGGAAGGGCTCCGGGAGCGCATCGAGGTTGGTGTGGACGGAACCGAAGAAGAGGCAAAGGAGGATGGGTAGTGCTCGTTGAATTTAGAGGGGGCGAGCATGGGCGAGGAAGCTGTTGATGTTGGGGTGCTGGCAGAAGGCGTACTGGTTGGGAGGGCCCCAATTGGTATGGAGACATGGTAAAGTGGTGATGCTGGCCGTCTACGCCGTGACAATGAGCCAGTGCTACTGTAGAGGCTGTTCATGCTGCTACTGGCTCGAGGTGTGAGCTCGAGCTCCGCATCCTCCGCAATATCGCAGACGCTGGGTGCGCCTTCGAATGAGCCGACAGAAGCTGGACGAATGCCAGATCCATATCGTTCTTGCATACCTGATGTAGCTAGGCGAGGTTCGAACGTACGTGGGCTACGTGGTTTGGGCGAGCGTAACGGAGAAGAAGGGCGGTCGAGAGGCATAGGCGAGGGTGAGAGAGTGAGGCGTCCGATGGTCTGCATGACAATGGGCAGCGAGTGCGCTCTGGTCATAGGAGGAGCGAGTGCACTGTGGCCGCTCTGAGAGCGTACATGGGAGCGTGCATAAGGCGAGCGGTTGCGCGGCGGGGCATGGTATGTGGAGGTGCTCTCTGGCGCAGGGTCGGTCTGCGAGCGAGGCGTAGAGGGCCGCCGTGACGACATGCTGTCGTCGGACGTGTTGCTAAGCTGGCGGGCGAGTGTGTTTACTTCGCCCATGCCTTCTGCCTGTGCAAGGAGAATACCTGTGTGGGAGCCTGTATGGGCACCTGTCTGCTGGGCTGGCCGGTATGAAGGGGCCTTGGAGACAGCCGAGTGGGACGGGTCCTGGTCTTCTTCGTCCTCGGAGGGTGGAGACGATGTTTTGCTGGAGGGTCGGGCGGTGGCACCTGGTGCTGGGCAGGGCGTCGAGTGCAGTGCTATGGCGCCTAGGCGCTGGACGAGTTCGTTGTGCTGCGATGTATCCTGCGCTGCTGGCAAGGACGAGAAGGGTGCAGCAGTCATGGCGGCGAGCGGCGAGGATGCATAGTACGGCGGTCAGGCGGTCAGGCGGTCAGGCTGGAGGTCTGTACGTTGTGTAGAAGGCGTTGGCGAGTGCAGCGCAGGGGCTAGTCTGTGGTGGTGGAGGACGCAGGTTGCTCCTTGCTTTTGTTTCAGCCGCCGGCAGGTGAAAGTCGGGCACCACTATTGGCTGCTGGCTGCCAGTCTGTTTGGCTGCGCTCGTCTCGCAAACACACAGCGAACAGACGGCGTGCGAGAACCGGCGCAGCTGCAGCCGGCGATGTTAGAGCCGTGAAAGAGGCGGGCAGAGAAGTGCACGCTGATGCTGCACTGCGACCGAAGGACCGTAGAGACTGCGCTTCAGGTACTGCCGGGAACGCAGCTCAGACGGGCCGCCCAACAAAGCAACCCTGCAACAGCGTGAGCGAGACAAGTGGACTGCCGAGACAAACCCCCCTTGTGTGCACTTCACGGTGAAGACATGCAACATGAATTCTAAATTGCTGGGGACACGCTTGCTGCCTTTCCCGGCGCCGTCTTGCCCCCAGATTGAATGGCCCCAGCCAGGCGCCTAGCTGGACCCTGCATGTTGACGTTCTCGGGCTAGCAGAGCAATCTCGTCGCCGAACGCGACCATGCCACTTCAACAATTGCTGCCGCCCTCTTCCTGTCCAATCTTCGTCCGGATCTGGATGCTGCTGCCAGGTCTGGAATCCGGGCTTGCCACTTCTGCCAACTTTTGATGACTTGTGGGTGTTCATGCAGCTCCTGAGCTCTTCTCCACCCTGCCAAATCAACGCGTTGCGGAGAAATTACTCGCGTCAGATCCTGCAATAAGCCTCTAGTCTGCTGAGCCACGATGAAGGGTCCATGCACGGTCGACTCGGGCGAAATGAATTGCGACTCCACGTCTTCCCTTTAGAAAACGCATCAACATCAAATCCCCTCAATATGCCGTAGAGATTCTTCCAGTTTCTCGAGCACCTCTTCGTAAACCACCTGCTGGAAAGCTTCATCATCAAGGTTCACATCTTCGACGCCAAAGTCACAGTACACACAACGCCTCACGGCGTCGGCGTATCGCTTCCCAACATAGTTCTCTACATCTCTTGTCCTGATCAGTCGGTCCGCTGTGCACCATGCGACACCTGGAGTTCCTTCGCACTCCAAATCCTCTGGCTCCTGAAGTGTCTCCATCGGTTTTCCATAGCAGAGCTCAATCAGCACGATACCAAGGATGTAGAGGGTTCAGTTACGGATCACCCGATATACTGTCGTCGAAGTATCTGTGTCCTGTTGTATATCTGTCTGAGATAATTCGCGACAAACGAACGGATGTCCATAAGTTGATCTTCTGGAAGTCCCTGGCCGATGGACGAAGAAAACATCACTCTGTTTCCAATTCTCACTCAGCCAAGGTGTTTTGTGCAACTGCAACACTCCATATGCCAGATCTGCAGCCACTCTGAGCTTGTCTTGTAGACTGAAGGGTGCAGTGCCGGCCAGGATCTGGTCTAGTGTGCAAGTAATCCACTGCTGTGAGGTACACTCTGTCGACCTGGAGTAGATGCCATGTTTTCGTTGACAGTCATCGACCATGTAGCCTACGCAGGCATCATGCTGAGAAGGTAGCAGTGCAATCGCCGCACACAGGTTCCCGATTTGGACAAGTTGTGATCTGGACGTGACCTTGGTTGGTACCTGTGGAACAACAGCGGTGTCCTTGGCTACAGGCCGTGACGGTACTCGCGCGATTTGCACCTCAATTGATCGAAACCGCACTTTCCGTTTCTTGTCTGAGGCAAAGCAGTCTTGCGAATCTGCTGGGACATGAGGAGGGATTATGGGAGCTTCTTCCAATTGTCGAATTTCGGCCTCTTTCCAATACGACACAGGCGCTGTTGAGACCGTGGTGGAGTGTGTGAAAGCAATATGGAATGGTGCACATGCAGACGAGTCATCTCCCTGAGGAGATGATCTGTCTCTTCTCTCCATTCGCAGATTGATCGTATGTGTTCGACAGCCACATTGTAGGTTCGAGCGCAAAGCCTGGTACACTGTCTTTGCATAGCTTTGGAATGCCTTGAAACCAGGTGTCGAAAGACGTCTGGATGGTTCGAGCGTCAAAGATTTCCCGGTTAGCTGAGATAGGTTGTCATTATAGTGCCTGAGATCGCGCAGCTGGTCATCAAAGGCGCTTTTGCTGATGCTGAACTTTAGTCGACGATACTCTTGCTTGAAGAGATTCGGATCAGAAAACTGGGGCTGACAATGTTGTCAGCGAAGCTGGTAAGATGTACCCTTTTGGACGTAACTCACCTTTCCATCAGGACCCAGCGCCAGCTTGGCCATCATCTTCGCCAGAGCAGTCTCCATCTCTCTGACGTTGGCGAAATAGGCATCGTATCCTCCTTTGAGCCTCTTCCTAAGTCGCAAATCCACTTCTGACTGGGCTGCCGGGTTTTCCATGAAGGTGGCCATCTTATCGTTCCGTACGATGCCAGTAAGCAGTTGCTCCAAGGTATCCCCGAAGATAACTTTTTGGGTCTTGACAGCATCGATTAAACTCTGGAGATCTGTTCTGTACCTGTAATATCTTTTCACGCCCTTAATTCCGTCCGCGTAGTGCTCCAGCGCGGAGATGATGAGCGGCAGGGCGGCGAGAACGATACCTGCAACTTCGAGCCCTGACATAGTTTCGCCGCAATCGCTCAAGATGTGATAAAGATCCTGATAACCGGTGAGAATGTACTGTGACAAAGCCAGTGCAGGGTCAGTGAAAGACAGCGATTGTCCTACAACTGACGAGGCTGAGATGCAGCGGTTATATGTAAGCATGTATATGCACGTAACCCCGCAGCTACATCTAACTACCTACTTTCACAGCCTGATCATACTCGAAGCATACAACACACTTCAACAATGCTCGCAAGATGTCTGCAACACCTTCCACCGGCCCATTCTCGATCGCCGAGTGCGCGCAAGGGTGCCTGCGCAACTTCCAGATTGCCCAAGACAGCTTCACAAGCGCGGAAGCGGGAATATTCTCAGTGAACGCAACAGTTGCACGAGCTCTTATTGATGAAGTTGGCCGGTTTCGTCTCTGGTGTGGCAATATCGGTGCTCATCGCCAGGGCAGAAGTTCTCTCGACCACAAACTCCGCGAAGCTTCCCATATCAAGGACCAAGTACTTGAGCTCTTGCACCGGATACAATCCTTGCTTGGCGAAGTTGACTCAATCAATAATGGCCGCAAAATTCCTTGGGATGCTGCGTCTGAATCGGAATCTGAATTAGACGAAGTAGATACTGAATCAGAAGCTGACGATGGAGGCCCAACGAATGAGCTACAACAACTTGCTACAAGCATAGCAGATGTGATTACCGACTTGATGCAGCTGTCTAGCACGATTCGCAACCCAGCGCCACACGATTTATTTAAGCGCTCTAGCAACATCGACACTTCGTACTATGAAGAATTCGACATCCAACACGTCAAGGGAAAGTTCCCTGAAGCAGAGCATTACTTAATCACACGCATGGGTCGTGCCATATCTCGCCGAAGGCAGTATCTTCGCTATCGTGAAGAGCACCGCGCCAGGCTCGCAGAAGGTCTGGACACAATAGACGCAACTGCCAAGGAAGTCGAAGGTACGGTGGCTTCATCGATTCCCGCGCAACTGAAGACCAGCTTCCAAGCTGTGAGTCTCGACTACGATGATGAGTTCGTCGACCATGCGTCGCAAACATCTTATGCGTCGTCCATATCTGGAGCAACCGTGCTTCGACCTCCTCCTTTCCCACAGGAAGGTCGTGATGGTAAACCTTTCGAATGTTCGTTGTGTCGTTACTTCACTGTCGTTGATATGGAAACTGCCTGGCAGAGACATGTCTACCGTGATTTGCAACCATATGTAAGCTAAGTTGCTGATTCCTTAACACGGTCTGAACAAAAATAGGTATGCACTTTCAAGTATTGTTCGACTCCTGATCGAACATACGAGTCCAGGCGAGAGTGGTTCAGTCACGAGCTACAGGAGCATCAACAAAACTGGACGTGCATTGAAGGATGTCAGCAATCCTTTCGCTCCCAAGAACAGTTCCAGGCGCATCTCAAGCACTCCCATGCTCAATTAGTTGCCGACAAAAGCATTAGTGTCATCGCACAGAGTCATGCCACGTACGCCGCTGTATGGACTAGCACAGACTGCCCGCTCTGTCGATCTCCGTTCTCCTCACTGAAGCAGTTGCGCAGTCACTTGGGTAGACATCAACGAGAACTATCGCTGTTTGCCATACCTTCGAGTGCACATGAAGAACAAAACGAAAACGGAGGTTCAAACGACAAGATTTCCGAATCTGATTCCGAGAATTTTGCAACCGAGGAAAGGACAACAACATACGAATGCACTTTTTGGTTTCTTCCTTGTTCATATACATCCAACGACAGACCTGAGTGGACGACACACTGCTACGCTCATCTACAAGGAGAGGAGCCTCCTCATTTTGTCAAATGCTCTCTCTGCGATTGGAACACTTCGAGTGAGGAAGATCAGGTAGCATGGGCTTTATACATGCTACATCTGCAGGAACACTTCAAGTCCGGAGGTACTGTGCACAACAGTCGGCCAGATCCCCATCTCTGTAACCACCTTTGGCAAAAGAAGCTCATTGATGATCACGATTTGAAAGCATTGAAAGGTTCGCAGAAACAACTACCAGTATTCTTTCGATACGCTAACAACATCTGTAGTAAGCTCTTCCATCTAGCGACCCTCAGAGTCCTAACGTCCGAGACTGATCCACCTTGACACAATGGTTAGCAAATGAACATGGCTAACTTAAGTTTTCTCTAGGGCGGTACGAACAGTACCTTCAACCCCGAACTCAGTCCCGGCACTACCAAGCGCAAGCAGGGAGGATATTCAGACAGCGAAACCGATCACAGCGGGTGCTCACAGCTTGTTTCGGAAGTGGCTCAAGCCCAGTTCCTTGGCACCTGCACTGAGTGTGGTCAACATTTCCCAACTGAAGATACTCTCGTCGAGCACATTGAAGGTCAAAGCTGTGCTGGTCGTCCACCGAGCTCCACTAGCGTTGATAGTTCTCTGGATTCAGAAGAACACTCACAAGGCCTTCAAATCATTACAAGTCAAGCCCAGCAGCCCAAAACAATCGTTGAGTATGTGGTCTTGAACATTGATGAATTCTTTATTGACACAAGTAGCAGTGGGTTGGTTGTACCGACATATCTCGAGCCTAGTGCCACAGCAGACGATGCGGGGGACATGGTTGAAGAAACGGTTCTCGATGATGTCGCTACGACCGATACTCTTCAAGAACCAAATCCTTTGCCGGGGCGTGTGACGAGTAACTACGATCCTGTGTATGCTGTTAAGTCAGACCACGGTATAATAACTTACCGGTGGCAATGCGGTTCTTGTCACGAAGACAACTCGTGGGAATACAATATGTCTTGCTACAATTGTCACCATTGTAGACAATCAAGTGACGTGCTATACGCTCAAGTAAGAAGAGGTTAGAATTATAGCCAGAGAAACTAGGCTTGGCAAAGACTACGCCCATTAAGATCTGATGTTCTGAATTGCAGATACATGCAGCATTATGTTGCCGTCGTTAACTTGCGTTGCGGATCTCCTTTCTTGTAGCAAGGCTTGCTCATTAGCATTCGGATCGGGAGGTCATTCGGTATCTGGTTTATGCTCTTGCCCTGATGTTTGTGGCAGAAAAAGAACGTATACGACACGTATCAACAAGAAGTGATGTTCTTGAAGAAACGGTAGGACCTACGTTCTTCTATTCAAGAGCTATCCTACACATGTGCCGGCACCCTCCCGCTGAGCGAGAGCCGTTCTCTGGTGTCTTTTTCCACCAGCCTGGTATGTGTCGATCGTCGCGATCATAGCTCTACTTAGTTCGGCGTGCATGTTTTCTAGTCTCTTATCATTACGAAAATCACCTTATTACTACTTCTTCTGGGACCGTGTCTCCTCGCAAGCCCCCATCTTGAGCGGATGAACAATAGCGCTTCAATGTTAACGTGTGATCTTAACGAATGGTGGTGGCGAATATAACGTTTTCTTCCGTCGAGGTAGGAGCATACAGAGTCGAACTATGACAGGACAAGCACGCCACAGGTTGTTCCGGTGCCTTTGCACGCTGACTACCCTTCGTAGCTAATCACATCTCGTCGTTAGTCAGCGAGGTTGAGGAAGTAGCGGTAGCTCTGGTGCAAGGAAGAACGGAAATTCGGGTCTACACGCTAACACGTAAAATCGCTTTACACGTTCTTTACGAGCTCGTAGGCTGTGGTAGCTTCCTCGCAAACCCAGTTGCGTGCCGTTGTGCCGTCGCAACAAATCATACAGCTGCGGGACGATGGGCGAGGCGTCTCAGCCCGCGCAGAACACATAATATTACCCATCTCGAACTTCGGGAAAACACCGAGTGCTGATCACTACGTCCACGGAATTGACTGCGAGATCAGTTGGTTTGATAGTTGTCCATAGTATTGTTCAGGAAGGTTGGCCGAGGAAACGAGCAACGAGCGCTCGAGCCTCTCAATGAACCGCCCGCCGTGCCGTCGCTCGACGGCATCTGCCAGCTTCAAGCTCAGCTGGGACAACTCTCACTCACATATCTTTGTGCATGGTCTGCTCTAGAAAAACGAAGTGTGGTAGCGCGTTCGCTAATCTCGCAGATTGACGCGTAGCTCAGATGTCTAGATTGGCGTCGGGTGCCGTGCCTCTTAGGCTCCAGAATCCGAGGAGGATCAGATTCCAATTACTTGAGCCAGTAGCCAGGTGTAGAATCTAGTGGCGCAACTGCCACCGGCCAGTGAGAAGGCACGGAGTGCTCGCGACAACCCCCACTGTTGTTTCATATCACCCGTTGCTGTCGCTTCTATCCTTCCGTCGACACAATTACACAAGCATCAACTTCACCATTCTTTCCAGTGTTCATGGCCTTTTGGAAAACTGTTCTGAACCCTGCAGACACAAAATTGTACGGCAAACGGCTCATACCGACCATCGTTGACGACAATGTGAGACAGCAGCCAGACAAGATATGCCTTTCTTTTCCCAGATGCTATACGAATCTGCAGAATGGATTCCAGGACGTTGACTGGCGAAGTGTGAGTTGCGCGTGCTTGTGGCTAGCTATCTCTGACAATCATAGTTCGCCAACGCCATCAATAGGATGGCTCATTTCATACACAAGGAAATCGGTCGAAGCTCTACATTCGAGACATTAATGTATATGGGCTTTCCCGACATTCGAACGTACATCGTTCTAGTAGCTGCGTAAGCCTCAATCCGTTTTTGCTCCACTTCTGCTTCTACTTTAGGATAATACTCGCACAGTAAACGATAAAAACTAATAGCTCTATATAGCTTGAAAACAGGCCACAAGGTACGAATCCCAGCCATCTACAGTCATTGTCTGGCTGCAAGTCCATCCTAATCCAAACAGATACTCTTTAGCTCTCATCGAAACAGTCTGGCGGGGCACGCGAATCTTCTCAGGCAGACCGACTGCACCGTTCTGCTATACACGGCTGGCTTTCCCATTTCAGGCATCCTCGAGCGATGTCAACTTGACGCTGTGCAAGTCCCGGAGCTAGCTGCACTCCTAGATGGCACTCCATGCCAGCAATATCCGTATAAAAAGACGTTCGAGGAAGCAAAGCATGAACCCTGTTTTGTAATACACACATCGGGTTCGACAGGCGTACCAGCACCAGTGTTGTGTACCCATTGGGCGATTAGCACTACCGATCAAAACCACCTTGTAGCTCCCTTGGACGGAAGACCTCCAATATGGGGTACTGTATTCAATGCCAGACGTCGTAATTACATGGCTTGGCCGATCTCTGTGAGCTCTGGGGTTGCCGCTGGCATCACAGATATCTGCTTCAGCAACACCACCACTGTGCTAGGTCCACCTGAGCAGGCTACTGCAAGCATCATCGAAGACATGATCCAATATGCAGATATAGATTCGGCCAGCTGTGTACCTGCAACGTTGGAGGAGCTTGCTCATAGGCCCGATGTCTTAGTGAGACTACAAAGGCTGAAACACATCGCTTATGTTGGAGGTAAGACAGGTCCTTCTTTGCATCATGATCCATGCTGACGTTGTAAAGGTTCGCTTTCGCAACATGCGGGAGACGCTCTATCTCGGCATGTCCCACTGGTGTGCCTGATGGCATCGACCGAGACCGTCACTATGGTGCAATATCTCACAGATTCGGAAGACTGGTCATACGTCTGCATCGACCCTGTTTTGAACGGTATAGAAATGCGTCAGGTCGCCGATCTGTTCGAACTTGTCTATGTAAGAAATCCGGGTTGTGCAGAGTTCCAGGGAATTTTCAAGGTCTTCCCTCATTTGTTGGAATACTCGATGGGCGACTTGTACTCAAAGCACCCAACGAAACCATATCACTGGAGGCACGAAGGCCGCAAAGACGATATACTAGTCTTCAGGAACGGTTCAAAATTCAACCCAATGCTACACGAACGGATGATAGCTTTGCATCCAAAGGTGCATGCTTGCATACTGGTTGGCACTGGCCGAGACAGGCCTGCAGCAATCATCGAGTTGCACCCACAATACTATACAGAGAATAGCTTCACACAAAAAGCTCTGAGACAAGAAATATGGCCGCAAGCTAGGAAAGCGAACGACGTAGCGGATACCCACTGTCAACTCGAACAACGCTACGTCATTTTTTCGAGCAAGGATAAACCATTTCAGATGGGGCTCAAAGGTACCGTACAGCGATTCACAACCACTCGCCTGTATGCCGAAGAGATCGAGAAGCTTTATGCTTCGATAGCGGACGGAGGGCTCGGTACACTGTTTCAAACGGAATCAGGAGCTAACTAAGGAGTGGCCGAAGGCTCACTGCTCGGTTCACGAACCACGTGCTTTGCCAGCTCAGCATCAAATATCGAAGCTCACGGCTACCATGCTGCAGCAAATATCAAATAGCCGTCAATGATTGGTCAGACACATGTACTAAAATTTGGTGACGTGGCTTTGTCAGCTACGGAATTCGGGTTTCGAAAGTTCCTCCGGTCGTCCAGGATAACCCCAATAGCACTTGTTTTGCTTGATTATTATCCAAGTGAAATACTGCTAACTCAATGGAGCGAGACATGGACAGCATATATATAAGTCGACCAGTCGCACCTCTTACAACTGGTTATCAGCAAAGAAGCCTCTACCTCAGCTTCTCATCTACCGCATTCACCATTGACACTCAGCAGCCATGGCACCAAAGTCGTTCCACACAGTCGCCCTCACTCCCGTCATCTTCGGCCTCAAGAATGCTGCTGCAGTGATTCGCAAAGGCGAAGCGCACGCCAAAGATAACAACATCGACCCGACTGAGTACCTCACCGCACGCCTCTACACCGACATGGGCGACTTCTGCTACCAAGTTTATCGCCTCACCGACACAGCCAGGCATGTTGTGGAACGCTCCAACCCATCAGCCCCCACCCTCAGCCTCCCAGATGTGGAGACCACGTTCCCCGATCTGCTCGCACGAGTTCAGAAAACGCTCGAGTATGTCGAGAGTATCGAAGCCAAAGTACTCGATGGTAGAGAGGATGATGAAATTGTGCTTCACTTGGGGAAGCAACTACCAAAGGGTCCAATCGAGGTCAGGTTTACTGCCTTCGAGTATGTCCTTCAACAAGCTCATCCCAACTTCTGGTTCCACGTCACGACCATGTACGGCATTCTCAGGCATAAAGGTGTTCCTGTTGGAAAGTTGGATTATTCAAATGGGGCGGGGTTGATACCGATCAAGTGGCTGGGACAGAACACAGCGTAAACTCATGGATGGCGGCGCTCTACTAGAATGATGCTTCGACATAGAGAATCGAATCAGTCACACTCTATTGAATCCCCGATTCTAAGCAGTAACGCCGTTCGCTAATGCAGTCATTATTTCATGCTCACCGTACTCTTGACAAACCCTACAAAGCGATAGCGGCAACAAGAGCGTCCATCGCACTCGAGTGCGTACTCGCATTCGCCGGATTGACAAACGGCCCAGCCCAGTTGATGCTCAAGGTATTCCCTTGAGCTTCATCCCTGTTGTTCTTCCAAACACTGTTTGCATTCGCTCGAATAGAATCAGCGAACGTGTCGTCCGGCGTCGCTTCATGGAGAAGCTGAAGGTTGCGCATAAAGATGCCTTTGAACTGGCTCCCGTCACCACCGCATCCCGGCTCGCAGCCATCATGAATTACGCCGTTATCGTCTGAGAGTTCGGTAATCGCAGCTTTCGCGATTCTGGAGGCGAGGGGAAGGTAGGTGTCGTTTGGTGAAGCTTTGTTGAGCTCGACAAGGCCACCAAGAATTACACCTTGATTGTACGACCATGTCGCCTGGTCGTGTTAGCATCTGTACATGAGACATTCTGGGCCGCACTTACATAACCGTTGTTCTCGCAGCCCTCAGTCAACCCATCGTTTATGGTTCCTTGCTCATTGATCATCCCACTATTCAAGAACCAATTCAATGTCAACTCTGCCCACTCGATATATGTATTCCTGTTCTCCGCTCGATTCGCCAAATGCGCAGCCGTCGAGAGGAACAGTTCGTTTGCTATGGCGTTCATGTAGTCTTTCTTCCAGCTCCAGAAGATGCCACCATTTCCGCAGCGCGTCGGCCATGCTTTCGTGACTTGACCGAAAATGCCTTCTGCGAGCTGAAGATATTGAATGTTCTGAGTAACGTCGTATGCACCAATCCAGGCGAGCGCCCACCAAAGGTCGTCATCGTAGAAGCCATCGAGCCAGTCTTCAGGATTTGGGGCCGTGGCGAAAGCGACTTGTGTTGCAGCGTCCTTTGACTCTGAGGCAAAACTGGGCAGACTTTGAATGTCGACGTACTGTCCATCTTCAGCATCCCAATCGGTCGGAAACGTGGTGTACGGCTCGCTGGTAGCTGGATTGAGGCTCTTCGAATATCCGGATTCTGTACCAGTTTCGTTGAGAAGCAATGTGAAGGTACCATTGCCCGGGTCGACGTCTCGTCTCCGCTTCGCTTCATTCTCAACGCCGGGTTGAGGGTTTTTGGCAGGCGCCTGTAGAAGTGTGTTTGCGAACACTCTTGTTGCAAGATTTTGCAATTGTGCATTTTTCGGGTCGCTCTTTGCTAGATTCGCGATCATAGTCATGACATTGGCTGAGTTCCACCACCCTGCTGTATCCCAGAGCCCAGTGCCGGCATTGTACCAGATCTGTAATGTTGAGAGTGCGAACTCGGCACGTTTTGTGGGATCGGTGACGGAGTCGTAAACGCTTTGTGCGCATGTTATAGAGACGAAAGGGATGCTGAGAAGCAGCGATTGTAAGAGGGTAGACGGATACATGATCCAACAATTGACCGTAGATTAATATGAGTACTAGGGATATTGAAAAAAATCTACCCAAATAAGAAGCGAATGTGAGGAGAGGAGTTTTCCTGTGCGTCCTTGCCAACGAGACTGTAGCGCGACATCTTGTAGCGCGTCGTTGCTTCTGCTCCATTATTGCAAGGCCTCAGGCAGTACCAGCCCAGCATCCGCTCATTTACTCAAAAACAGTCGAAACAACCAAGCAGCGTCGAATAGCAGGCTGAGAACAGGAAGTGGGGATAATATGTCAAAAGTCGCATGGCAGACCTTAGTGCTATTTTTGTGGTGATCCGTTCTGCGACGTGGTGTCGTTTCACATCTGAGAAGTTCTGCATCATCATTGGAGCTTGATGGAAAGGAGAGAATTGTGTCAACCCTTTTCGGCGTCCAGCGATATGCATTCGCGAACGCAAAAGCTAGCACGAGCCTCAAGTGGGTGGTTTGCATTGAGGCTGAGGCTGTCAGAGCGGCAGAGTTGATCGAGGCGCATACGTACCTGCATTTGCAAATCGCTATAGAAGTCCGTGCTTCAATCGTACATCGTAATTATGTATACTTGTTGGCCAAGCATAAGAGTTGAGCCGGGAGGAGGGGGGGGG